>VCHN02000014.1:84489753-84790807 GCA_007115665.2 Sequoiadendron giganteum | reverse complement strand
GAATCAATAAATTTACTTTCATTTGCAAATCCATTGTGCTTCAACTTTTGACAAGATAATTGAAAATGGGGTAACCATTGAGAATGCCCTTATTGCAAAAGGTTTGGTCAAGGTTTACAAGGTGAACAATGACAAAAAATCTAATGAAAAAACTCAATTTTTGGCCAATAACAAAAAAAATTAGTGATGGTGTCACAAATGTTAAACATATGTGAATCACAACCACTTTACACCCCAATTATGTAACACAACCAACCCACATAACAATAACACTATCTCAATTCCACAAGGGCAAGCTAAGAAAAATAATGAAAATAAACCAAACATAGATTTACCACTCTTGGGGAGCCCATGGATGTCGTGTTTAGAAAACTTGTGCAATATAACATGGTTACCTTTCATATGACATAATTTTTTAATGAGTGAAAGCTCAAACCATCATGGTACAAGGATTACAAATATTGTGACTATCATAAGATCAGTTTCACACCACAAATAAATACATGAAGCTAAAAAACTACAACCAAGATCTTATTTTTAAGGGTGAAATTAAAGTAGGAGTGTCGTCCTCCTCACCAAATGATCAATTGGGAATATATCATAATTAATTTCCTAAAAACTATCAAGTTCAATCATCTCCATCCAAAAATCCCAATCAAGGCAATAATCAAGGGAACCGTATTAATAACGAGCTATAATAAAGTCCCTTTTAATTATGACAATGTCATCCTAATGCATTATAAAAGTGCCTTCACAAGTTTCTATGATTAAAATCAAGCCTAAAGATGGAAAGAGCTTCTTATATCATCATAAATCTATAGAGAAATATTGGACCAAGCTCTACAAGAGTCTTGTGTACCTAGTGATATTGATCTTGAATGGTTTTGAGCACTCATAGGCCATATTTCATCCACTTATTAGCTTGATTTTAGCCATAATGACATGATACCTATCGATCCAATCCATAATTGAGCATTGCACATTGAGGTATTCATTGTAAAACATAAAGTCAAATAAGTCTTACTTAATAATGGTTTTTCCTTGAACTTGTGTACCTTTAAGTTTATCAAGCAAGTGGGATAATTTGTGATGCTAATGTAGAGATAGATTTTGAGGGCACAATATATCTTTTAATTCAAGCAGGTCTAGAATTTCAATACACAACTTACCATATTACTGATCTTGACCTTCACTATAATCTCCTTCTTCATCACTCATGGCTCCATGCCATGCAGGTTATCTATTACACTTACCATCAATGTCTCAAATTCCCTCATAATGGAATTGAGGTGACCATCTATTTCAATCCACATCCATTCAAATATTGTCGTGCACTATAAGCTTCTTTCACACATTTACATCATTGCCTCAGTGTTGAGATTATGCCTTCCAATGTAAGCTCATCGTCATCTTACATTGATCCCACAATATTAGTCTCTTCATCCACTCCATCTACCATCCTCAAATCCCAAATCCCCAAGGTCAAGATTAATGGAAAAGGTTGTGGGGAGTACGAGTTCCATAATACCTTCCACATTGGCATGATTCCTCTATCTCCACACTCATATGGTAAACCATCTAAACAAAGGTCTCAACATACACCTATCATTATTGTTTATGGATCTAATATTTTTTGGTCACCAAGTACTCTAGAACATGAGAAATAGGAGGAATATATTAACTAGTGGTTGTATTAAGAGGAATCAAATACAAGTGACACTCTTCTTGAGTATTTAATTCAAGAGAAATTTCTTATTCCTCACATCTATCAAAATATGAACTATCAAGGAAGAGGATCGAGCCTTCATGAGCAAGGAATTTTACAACCCATTGATCCTCCAGTTATTGAGTATAGTAGAGGTCTTGTATATACATCTCCATAGGTACAACCTATGATATCGCTAAACACTTCTGACAATGTTGAGATAACTTCTTATATCATTGACAACATTGCAAGTGGAGTTATCTTAGCATCATTAAATGATTTAGATATCTTCCCCTTATTCATCGACCACACCATCCTTACTATTGACTTACCACTTCACCACCTTGAACTCATTGAATGAGACTAACAAGGCTCTCCACCTATTGACATATTCCAAAATGATGAAGCATTTATTGAGTTATTGGGCCTTTGTAATGACATACCTCTTGAGGACCACAAATTTGGCTTTTTCTACAAACTCAATCTTGGTTCTTACTTTGGGGAGGCTGAATGCCTTAGTTATAAAAGTAAGAATAAAAAGAAAAACAAAAAATCCCCTAGTGAAAACCTCTATGAGGTACTTTAAGATTTCATAAAAGTAAAAACAAAGGACATATATTTGGGTGAAATCCTCCTTGAGAAACCCAAAGATGAGGATATTATCTTCCCCTTATAGATCCACACAGATTTGAAAGATCTACTATCTTGATTGAAAATATTCAAGATATCAATTTGGGAACAAAAGAAGAGCATGAGATCACTCATCTTACTACCACCCTCTCATCATAAGAGCATCAAGTTATTTCAAATATCTTGCACAAGGATATAAGAAATTTGTATGGTCCCATGTAGATATGACTCATCTATACCCATCATTGGTTGTTCATCACTTGGCTATGCAAAAATGGTTTAGCAAAATCTTTGAAAGATGCATCCACAAATTACACTCTTAGTGAAATAAGAACTAGAAAATCTCCTTGAAGTGGTCTTCATTAATCCAACCAACTATCCTGGATGGGTCTTAAATTTTTTACCAATTACCAAGCCAACTAGGGGCATCCACATGCACTGATTTCATAGATATAAACAAAGCTTGTCCAAAGGATGATTTCCCATTGCCTAACATCAACATCATTATGGACCTTACAATAGGCCATACTATGTTATCACCTATGGTCAATTTTTTGGGCTACAATTAGATTCATTACTATTGAGATCAACAAAAGACCACTTTGAATACCCCATGGGGGAATTTCTATTATCAAGTAAATCATTTTGGTCTCAAGAACACAAGAGCCACCTAGCAAAGAGCAATGAATTTCATATTCCATGATCTACTCGACATAATCATAGAGGATTATGTAGATGAATTACTGGGTACAAATTCTTGAGCATATCTTCGATCATCTAAAAATATTAATTGAGGCTAAATACTAAGAAATGAATATTTGGTGTCACTTCAGGGAAAATTTTGGGACTCATTATTTTCAGAAGAGGGGATAGAAGTTGATCTTGCAAAGGTCAAGGCTATTATGGACATGCCTCCACCTAGAAAAATTAAGCAGTTATGGAGTCTCTAAGGAAAGCTACATGATATGAGGCACTTTATTGCACAACTTGTAGATAAATGTCAAGTGTTCACACATATCCTCTATAATAATATTTCTTATCAACGAGATGATTCATATCAACAAGGTTGTGAAAAGATCAAGGATTATTTAGCTACACCACTAGTTCTCATGCCTCTTATTCTAGGAAAATTTCTCCTTTTATACACATCCACCACTTTAGTAGAATTGGGGGCACTCCTTGCCTAACATGATCATAATGGAAAGGAATGATCTATCTATTATATCAGCTACACTTTGGTTGGTTATGAACTTAACTATGCATTAATGGAGATATCATGTCTAATTATTATTGTGAATATAAATTTCCCAATCTCCCTTCAAGTTATTTTATTTTTGCTAAGTACCAACCATGACCGCCTATTGAAAGCAACATCGGGTTCCTTTCACAACGCTTTATCTGAATGCTGCCACTTGTCAGTCGAGCACTCCTCGTAAGGATCCTTTCCTTCACTTTTTGAAAGCCACCACCACGCTTCCATGTGTCAGCAGTTCACACTCTTCAATGCCTCTTCCCATCGCTCCCCTTTCGGTCCCCAATCGCATGCCACGTAGCATTGGTCCACACACACTCCTTGGCGGCCCCCACCTATAATGCAATATGTTTTGGAGACCTCCACGTGTCTTCACCACGCAAGTTCTCATCACATGGAGGGGAGAATAAACTTTGGGCCCCGACCACTTGCCACATTGATCTTCTAAAGACTTCATCACGTAGGGGACTGAAGCAAGCAACAAACTCACGATAGTGGCCACATATTATAACTGCCGTCATAAGTGGATGAAACATGTCGACACTTTGGTTTGTTGGGACCACTACCATCATTAGTAGGAGATGCATCTGGCTCTGAGGCATCCTCGTTCATGGCTTGAATATTTTCTATTGCAATGACTAGGGAAAATCATTACCATATACATCATTTCTCATGATCAAGGGATCTTTTCTATTACAGGCTCACCAGGCTGGGGATTTTATTATAAATACTGCTTCTTCTTTCAAAGCAAGGGTTCAGATTTTGACAGAGAAATTGGTGGAAGAACCAGGCCTTTTATTGATTTTTAGATTATTGTAAAGAACTTACAGACTGTGCCACTATTCGGCCTTTCTATTTTCTTAAGATATTTGATAAGTTTTACTGTGCCATTATGGTACTGAATATTTCATTTACAAAACTTCTATAAATTTAATGTAAGTTTGTTGGTTTAGATCATGTCTTTGACTCCTCTTTTCAGTGAATGTGCATGAATTTTATTTTATGTCATTGGGTGAATCATTCAAGCTTCTATCTTTATTTCTATTATTCTAGAACATAGCAGAATACCAAACGAGCCCTTAAATCGTATCCAAAAGATAGATTTATCATTCCTTACATCTAAATCTTGGCGCATCGCCTTAGTTAGATCCTTTTATTTTATATCTGCTTCCTTTTCCCATTCAAAACCCCAATTATAGAAGAAGACGACTTCTTTAAAATTTAGAGGTTACTCAATTTAGTGCAATAGGTACCCCCTTTAATTGAGTTTCCCACAAAGGGCTATTACCTTGTCAATTTTTGGCATCAATAGTTTTCTTTTTCCTGGGACGCTCGGTGGGACAACTTAAATATACCAAAAATCAAAAGGGGTGTATAAGCCATCAACCTATTACTAGGTCACAAACCATAGTTAATCCTATCTTGTTAGTGCCTCCGCTAGTAATAACATAGACCCAAACTTGGCCAGTAAGGCTTTCAAATCTCTCCAACAACCATGTTGTAAATCACAAACTAAAATTATGTGGCTTGGAATGTCGGGAGTCTCCTTATAGCCCCAGTTGCACCTGCCATTTGGGCCCCTATCCCAATCTCTGCTCTCAAAGCTAGTCCAAAGTTTACTAGAGATGGCTCAAGAACACCATCCAAAAATCTGCAAGATGTGGAAGACATGTGTTTGTTACATGGAGTGACAAATCAAAACATAGCGCTAAGATTGCTTGCAACTTCTTTCAGAGGAAAAGCATTAGATTGGTATCACACTCTACCAGCTAACACTATTGGTACTTGGGATAAGCTCTGGGATCCTTTTTATGGAAGATTCTCGAACAATGGAGATAGGTCCTCGCTATATCATCAACTAACAACAATAAAGTGGGCCCCATTTGAAGCCATGATAGACTTCAATGCCCAGTTCCATACAACCTAATAGAGAATCCATACTGCCATTCGTCCATTGGCTGAGTTAGCATTTATGTTCTACCTAAAATCCATCAACATCGACATCTCCATGATGATCTAGTCACTTGGTAGAACCACATTACTGGATGCATACAACATAGCAGTTAAGGCAGAGAACAATCTAATCGACATTGAGAAGTTTCCATCTCGACTGATTATGTCGATATTCCCCGAAGTATCAACTTTCACCCACGAGATTCCATCTACTAGCACAACCGCACCACTCCCGTCTATGTACACATATCCAAGTGCGCCATTGAATGTTACTTCTACATCCAGTGCTTCAAAGGATGAGATGAGCAAACTAAAGGATATTTTACGAAACTTAACAAATGAAGTAACATTTAGTTACCAAAATTTGCACTCGATTCTGAACTTGACAAGCTCAACAATTTTGGTAAAACATGGGATTCACTTCTATGTGGGACACTTGGAATGAAGTGAAACCTTTGGGTTCTAGGTTGGATCCTATTTGGATAATCACCTGAAAGCACTTAAAAACTTGAAAATTTGAAGGGGAAAAGGATAGGAAGAAAACTAAACAATAAACAACTGGATATTTAAAATTTCTAACATGATACACCGAAATTATGATGATATCTTGACTCAAAAACACATAACAGTGAAAAATCACAATACTAAGTGCATAAAACACAACTTTGGCATGTGAGCAGCTGCATAAAAATGTTTCATAGATAGGTAATAAACTAGTTTCAGAACTTTGAATTAGGAGGAAAAGATAAAATCTTCACAACTAACCAGGCTTGAACTAGATAAAATTTCACAATCTACAACCTATTCAGCTACAAGGTATTCACTTAAGACATGATTCCAAGACATAACATGTAGGATTACTGGAAATATCAGCATGAAACATCAAATTGAAAATAGAAGCATGAAGAAGTGAACTCCAAAGTAGGTCCCAAAAGCTCTTGAATTATCAAAACAACTGTAATGATATCCTCAAAACATCATGAGTTACAACTTCCAAAAGAACAAAAACTTTGGTACTAGAACTCCAAAAGTCTCTGTCATACAATGTAGAAGAACTCCCTGAAAAATGAGCTTCCAAACTCATAAGTACAACTCACAACCACCTAGGGTCAGATCCAAGAAAATAGCCCCCAAAATAGAAGACTCCACTCTCCCAAAAGAAGCCATACACATGGAAAAAGTCTCCCCAAGTTATTAACCACCCTATGACTCAACAAAACAACCCCTAAAAACACTCCAATTGACCATAAAGACATCCCAACTGCTTGGGAGAAGTCAAATCCGACCCCTGAATCTTCTCCAACCTTCCTAGATACCCTCCTCATGTTGGCAACTGAAAACAACATCTCGAAGATGCTCTCAAGAGCAATAAAAACCCTCCAGACCATTACTTGAAGAATATATCAAAGGCTTTTCTTAAACAATTTTTTTGCATTTTATGATATTATTTATTCAAAAATGATTTATAACTCATCACTTTGAATAAATATTACAATTCTAAATGAAATGCAAATTTTTGGAAAAGTCTAAAACAAAAATAAAAGACTAAAACCATAAGTCTTAAATTAATTGAAAGAATTTGAAATTAAATCAAAGGCATAATAAAATGCCACAGCCTCTTGAAAATGAACAAAGTTTGATAAAATAAAACCCTAAGGCTAAAATCCTTCTCCATCGAAACTTAGGGTTGAACAAAACCTAAAGTGAATGTATTCATTTCATTCACTTATTTTGTTTACTTCATCTTTAACGTCTCCCTGTTGCGCCGCCATCAAAGAGGAAACCCTAGTCACGCCATTTGAAGCTTGTGCTTGGATGCCATTCAAGGAGATTTTGCTGAAGCTTGCATGCTAGAAGAGGCATTGGTAAGGTTGATTTTCTTTGCATTGAATCTAGAAGGTTTCTTTTCTCCATTTGAGAAGCCTTAGAAGGCTTTCTTGGGTGCGGCCATATACTTTTTTGATGATCTTTCATTTCTCTGTACTGTGTTTCTACTATGTTTTTGGTATCTTCTTGCCTAGCCACCATGAGAGATGAAGACTTTTGCTTTTGAGCACCACGTTGAAACATTTTCAGAAGATTTTCAATGAGAAATACAAAGGTGAGTTTTTTTTTTTTTTAAAAACTAGAACGTTTTTTTCTTACATTATCAAATCTTTTGAAAGCTTTTAGCTAGGCGGCCTGGTTGTATCATGTATTTCTTGAAAGACCTTTTTGAGAAAAAACACGTGTTGAGTGTTTATTATTTTCAGATCTTAAGAAAAAACTCCATTTTAAATCTATTATGAGCTCTCTGGCCGTGGCTAGAATTTTTCTGATATTCTTGCTCCATTTCAATTTTGATTTGCATTCCTCACTTCATTTTCCTGTAGAAAATCGAATCTCTTAATGGCTTCATCTCTTTTCTTAGAATAATAGATAAATTCTGGCCACTATGAAAAACTGGGAGAATTTGTTGTAAGGTTCGAGCCTTTCATTCCTAAAAATGGGTATTTTACTGTGAAATTTGCTTCATGTTTGATTTTGATCTAACCACCATGAGCATTCTAGGTGAGCTTTTGCTATGTGGGCATTGCCATAAAACCCCAACCGACCTCTTTATGTTGGAAACCTCTGCTGGTTATTTGTAAACCTGCACAAAGATTTTAGTCTCTTTTTAATGGCTTTCAATGGCCATGGGCCTTGTATTCTTGTTGGTTCTTCTTTCCTTTCCTGCTACTTCGTTAATTGCATTATTTTAGCATTATTGCTCATGACTGTAGAAAACAAAGAAATTTGTCCAATGGCCGCAGGCCTATCCTCTACAGGTACCGACATCATCCTTTAATCATGGATAAAATTCATGGCACGACCCTTTGTTGTCCTGTACTTCGAGGCTCTTTGCTTAGATTTGATGTCATTACAAAGGAATTGGTTGTAGCAACAACTTTGCCGAAAAACCTAGGACATCCTCATCCTTCATACACAAACCCTGTTGATGAAGCCATGCTTGAAAAAAATGCCTACAGATTTTCCTTGATACAATCCTCCCATTTGTATCTCCTAAGGAAGAAGCTTATAAGTTTATCTTACAGTGGTCATCCCATAGAATAAGATCACTCTATTTTCCTTAGCCATCACTATCTTTATATGCATTGCTCCTTTCTATATATCTCCTATAGAAGTATTTCCCACTATGGCTTGATCTAGCTCATCATCATTTCACTGATTATCTGACAACACATTGTATTGTCTCTACTGCATTCTATAGTATTTTATAACAAGTGGTGCTTCTTTCTTTAAATACTAAACCTCATGGTGTATTTGGTGCTATTCCTCATGACTGCCAAGACTACAAGAACACTGTCATCCCACCAATATTTATTTGAAATAATTTCCATATAGGCCACTACCCTCTACTATCAACTTTTAAATCTATTGATGATACATTATTTTGTCATATATGAGTTGGGCTCAACCCTTGTGGGAGCCACATTTATCCCACTCATATTATAATCTAATGAATAAAACAACAATGTTACTTTTCCTATATCTGCACATAACACAAACAAGTTAGGAAAAATAAAGCAGTGTTTGGATTTTTAATGTGAATGCATGTGCGAGGGATAATAATGATAGGATATTTATTGGTTAGATCCTTCAGATCTAACTCATTCTTGTGATTTCAGGATCTTGCACTTGGAGAACGGAAAGCGGGAGCAACAAGGTAGCAAAAACATGCAAGAAACAACAACACCGCTAGTCATTCAGGCAATGACTGGCCCTTATGACTCATGGCTCATTTTAATATGTTCACACATGTATTCATATTATAAATTCAAACATTGAATTTACTTTTCTTAGCTAGTTTCACGGCTTGTGTGAAGCAGTTTGAATACTTTGATGAATAAAGATTTACATTTTCAGAAAAGATATTTGATGGTGTATCAGTTTGCTTCTCTTTTCTTCATAAAAATGCAATATTTATTCGTGAATGGAATTAAAGTAAAGTTTTCATACTTTGGCATAAAATGCATGATCAAAATTTGAAATGAACATCGCGTAGAAAAAGAGCTCTTCCTGATTTGAACTTGTAGGTGAAAAATATATAATAGTAACCACTATCAAGTGCAACCAGGCCTCTCCTCCAAGACCAACCTACCAAAGTTATCAAGGCGGAAGACCCTCGTACCAAAAGAACAAATATCAAGGAGCCGAGCACATAAATCCTCAGGCACAGACAAATAACCAAATAGTATCGGCACTGACTCTTCTGGGAACTGCTCAAACAAGCACAAGCAGAGAGTTGACAGTAGGATAGAACAACCTCACTGAAGATATAAATCCTCGGTGCTTCCCCTATGGTGATGCACATATGCCTTGAAATTGTCTGCGTGGAAATTTATAGTAGAAAGTTACAAAACAACTCAGCCAAGGTGTAGCGCCAAATTCAGGAGGTTATACATATACCTCTCCCCAAATGGAGAATGCGATTCTTACCACATAGATGCAAGGGATGTCTCTAGAACAAGAAAATGATATATCTCTTGATCACACACTTTTCTCATGGATGGAAGGAGAGGAAGCAGTGTTCACATATGAAGTACCCACATCGGCAACCCCATAAGTATAGTCTAACTATAATAATCGTTCAAAAAGGAGATTCATAGGTGAGTCGGTCACTCTGCAGCCTAGAAGCATCCCCCTTCTACAATTTCTCTGCAACCACAATCGTGCAAGGAGATTGTTATCACTAGGGCCAAGGAACAAAAGCCTCCAAATCCGCCACTTTTCAACTTGGTAGAACAATTGAAGAAATATTCTGCCAATGTATCCCTTTGGGATATCTTAGCCAAATTCGTTACTACAGGAGGCCCTACAGAAAGATGTAGTTGTGCAACCAATAGAACAAGGTTCCAAAAAGACTAGACCGACTCATCACCTCCGGCCAAAGTTCTTGCAAATACTATAGAGGAGGCTTCAACTGAGGTCAAAGAGGAGAAACTAAAACCTAAACCATTTTTCTTAACTCTCATAGTGGGGAAGAAGCTTCTGCACAAATCCATGATTGACTCCAGTGCTAGCACCACAGTCATGCCCAAGCAAATAGCTGAAGCCTTAGGGCTTAGCTATGAGCCCTTAAAGAGAGGAGTTATTCAGCTGGATGGGAACAAGGTTAAAACTATAGGCCTCATTAAAGACCTCCCCTTGACTTTGTTTTCCTGTCCTAGCATCACGGTGCCACAAGATACCATGATCATTGATGTTCCTCCCATGTTCGGCCTCTTCCTATCCTGGGAATTCACCTCAAAGATAGGCATATACCTTTCTTTGGATTGGTCTCACCTAATTCTCAAGACCAAGCGCAAAGCTAAGATGAAGATAATATCAGAACCTCTACATTTAGAACATGTAGCTAATGAAGCCATGATCAACTTCTAAGCTTCTCATACTTCTTTCACCAAAGAAGAAATTGTTGGTAGAAAGCTACTAGGAGATGAGAAGGTAACCGAAGACAAAGCTAATCGAGAAGAGGTATTTTTGAGCAAGTATGTAGATGTCAACCCTTTCAAAAATTATCATGCTACTGGGTTGGGCACCTACATCATCTATGATGAGGATTAAGAGTTCTTGAGGGTAGTGAAGGACTCCATGGCTGAACAAGCCTTAGAGCTTTGGACATTGCACTTTGACGGTGCAAGATGCAAAGTTGGCGCTGGCACTGGGATATGCATAACATCTCCAAACAATGAGCAAATTCTTAGATCTTTCTACTTCTAGTATGATTTCTCAAACAATCAAGCCGAATATGAGGGTCTTGTGCAAGGGCTAAGCCTTGCGAAGCGTATGGGTGTCAAAAAAATAATGGTGTTCAGAGATTCCGAACTTATAATCAATCAAGTTAGAAACATCTCTACTACAAAAAATGTCCATATGGGGTCTTATAGACACAGGGTATGGGACCTCATCGAAATATTCAAAGCTTTTAACATCCACATAGTACCAAGGGAGCAAAATTCAGCTACGGATCGCATGGCAACAATAGGATCTCAATTCGATCCTATCTCTGACTTGATTGAGAATGTACACTCTGTATGAGTGATCATCTGACCCTCCATTCTAGATAATGATTAGAGCTGGCAAGTGTTCAAACGTGATGAACACATCACCTCATTCATTCAACAGTTGGGAGAGTTCGTCGATCAGTTTTAGCTGAAGATAGAAGAAGCATACAAAGGGTAGATCATTCAGTTGAGATCAAACAAACTTTCGAAAGGGCTGGTCACACTCAACAACCTGTTCGACTGTGTTGATACAAGGAATGATAGGAGAAAATTTGTAGCAAACCAAGCAAACTACACTGACCTTAAGGTCAGAGATGGAAGAAAACTAAAGGTCGGGAAAGAAGTCCCAAAACGTGACAAGGATAGGCTTATACACTTCTGCGAAACATACAAAGGGGTCGTGGCTTGGTCTTATGATGACCTCAAGGGATATGATCTTGGCATCATCCAACACATGAACCCACAGAAGAACCTAAACTTGTCTAACAAAAATAGAGGCTTTTCAATCCAAATATTGAGGCCCTAATGGCACAAGAGCTAGGGAGGCTGATCCAGTCTAAGATCATGTTTCCAATCAAGTACAATACGTGGGTATCTAACCTCGTTCCAGTTTGAAAGAAGAATAGAGACATTCATCTCTGTGTTGACTTTCACGACCTGAACAGGGCGTCACTAAAGGATCATTATCCACTGCCTTCCATGGAATCCATCTTGCAAATCATGGCAGGTTCGAAGATGTTTTCTCTATTGGATGGCTTCTCGGGCTACAATCAAGTTTGGGTTAAACTAGAAGATCAACACAAGACCACATTCACCACCAAGTGGGGAATTTTCACATACGTTAAATGCCTTTCGACCAATCAAATGTGGGAGCCTCCTTCCAACGGGCAACGGACATCACTTTTAGTGAACTGATTAATAAAATTATTCTCATCTATTTAGATGATTTGACTGTATTTTCCAAGTCCAAAGATGACCATTTTGATCATCTAGAAATGGTTTTCAAAAAATGCCAAGAGTTTGGGGTATCCCTAAACCCAAAAAAATATGTTTTCGGCCTGCCACAAGGCAAGCTATTGGGACACGTAGTGTCCAGAGATGGAATCAATATTGATCTTGAAAGGGTAAAGGAAATCAAGGAACTTCCCCTTCCAATCAACAAGAAGGGAGTTCAGTCCTTTATGGGAAAGCTAAACTTTGTAAGGAAATTCATCTATGATTTTTTGGGGATAATTCGGCCCATCACCCTGATGTTAAAAAAGGACCAATTGTTCAAATGGACAAAAGAAGTGAGAGAATCCTTCAAGAAGGTGAAGGATGCTATTTCTTCAGCTCGTATGCTAGTAAATCCAGACTTGTCAAAAGACTTCATAATGTATGTTTTTAGTGGCAAGACAAGCATCGCACTGTCCTAACTCAAAAGGACGATGAAGGAAAGGGAGAACATTCGATAGCATTACACTCCTAGACCTTGAAGGAATATGAGATGAATTATAACTTCATCAAAAGGAAAGCATTCACAATTGTAAGAGGACTCAAGAAGTTTCGACATATTATATCTTGCAACAAGGTGATTGTTTATGTCGCACATTCCAGTGTGCATGAATATATTATGGAAGGAGAAATCACCAAAAAAAGGGTCAACTGGATCACTAAGATCTTGGAATACGACATCGAGGTCAAGCCTACAAAGACTGTCAAAAGAAGAGGGCTGTGTGAGTATTTGGTGCACGATGAAGAGATGGAAACTGAAGAAGAGCAAGTAGAGCTGGTCCTAAAAAATGAATCCGAACACAAAGGATGTTGGTTGGCGGATAGAGTAAGATTTATGCACATCAGAAAGTATCCACCGAGACTTCCTTCTCAAAAAAGAAGATTCTACCAACTACAAAATAGTGGGTACTCACTTATTGAGGGGTTCCTCTTCAAGAGGAATTTCAATGGTGTCCTATTACGATGCGTTACCATGGAGAAAGGAAAGAAAATTCTTGACACCTTCCACAATAGCCCTGAAGGAAGACACTTCTCTGTGAAGACCACCACCATCAAAATTCTGCACATTGGGTACTTTTGGCCTACATTATTCAACAACTCCTACAACATGATAAAATCTTGCAAAGAATGCTAATTCTATGCAGGTAGAAGGAAAAATTCCACCATGCCTCTCAATCCGATAGTAGCGGATGAACCATTTGTGTAATGGGGGATAGACTTCATCAAAATGATCAATCCTGCCTCTGGCACTGGCCACAAGTGGATTCTCATAGAATCAAACTACTTGACAAGGTGGACTGAAGCCATACCCTTGAAGAACGTGACAAAGGAAAAAATTGTGGACTTTCTCAAAGGGCTAGTGATGAGATTTTGCCCGCCAAAGACCATCATTTCGAACAATTCCAAAGCATTCCTAGGATCTAAGGTATGTCAGTTCACATTTGCACATGGAATATTCTTAAAAACATCATCAAATTATTACCCCCAGGGGAACAACCTGGCCGAGTCAACTAAGAAGAATCTAGTCTAACTCATTAAAAGAATCGGGTTTGATCATGAAAAGGAATGGCATAAGAACCTCCAGACAATGTTGTGGGTGGACCCTATAACTCTTAAGCAAGCCCTGAAAACTTTTCCATATGAGCTAGTTTACGGGAATGAAGTGTTGTTGCCTATCTCTATAGAGATGCCTACATTACAACTACTCAAGTCTTTATAAATTGAAGAGAACAGAGCTATGGAGGTTTGGTTGGCCAAATTACTGGAAGTACAAGAAAAAAGGGAGAAATCCCTAATAGCCATGTCAAACCACTAGTAGGTGGTTCAATAAGAAAGCTTCAGACCAAGGTCTAAAATGCGGAGACCTGGTACTAAAATTCAACGAAAGGGCCACAAAGCCTGACCAACATGAAAAATTTGACAAACTCTGGGAGGGTTCTTTCAAAATAATCCAGTGCAAACAAAATAATGCATTTGAATTAGAGAGCATGGAACAAGAAGCACTGGGAATTCTGGTTAATGGGATTCACTTAAAATTGTTCAATTAAGTTGTAGTTACTTCACACAGGTGTAAATATGTGACTAATGTAATAAATTTCCCTTTCGTGTTTCATCAGCCGATATTTTCAACAATTTCATAGTTACTGGAAGCAGGAAAATTCATGAAAATCATTATTACAAGAATAGAGAAATACTATCTTGCTCATGTTGTAGAAAATAAATTCATATGCGAGGAATTCAATCCATATTGCAGAAAATAATAGCAGTGCAACAGAAAGTGGCATGCACAGGTAGCTCTATCACAATGCTTAATGAGTGAATAAAGCCAAAACCCACTCAAGAATGGCACCCATGGTACCACCGCATCTTCTTCAACATGCATCCTCAGGTCACTCACAACAGGAAGGCCCAGGACATACACCACAATGCTCACCGCTTCACCAAGACCTCTGAGGTACCTCTTTGGAAAAATATGGAGTGTCAAGCGCAAAATCATATCTTTTGGAACTTGGAAATCAAGCAACGAGGTAACAAAGTGGGAGAAAATATCGGTATTTACTCGATACTTGTCTTCATACTCAATACAATCCCTACGCAGGACCCATTTCATGGCTATAATAGCCAATGAGTGCTTGTTTTTAGTCATGCACTTAAGGCGCCTATTGGAAATCTCTCCCAAAAAGGATGTTATAGACTTGTTGCTTACTAATATGATTGGAGTATTCATTGTATTAGTCTCTGCACAACTACCTAGGTCTAAGCCTTATGCAAATTCAGAACCTACTCAGTCGCCTAAACGATAATCCTATCTAACCACCCAATGCTACTTTTGCTAATTGCTAAGTGTGATTCCACTATTGTATTAGGACCTATTTATAGAAATATTTGAGGTAGCCTATATAACAAGCATGGTGATAATCGAGTGTTAACTCAAAAATCCCACCAAAAGGCTAGCTCAATATTCCAACCCAATTGTGTCTGTAGCTATGAATTGCTACGTGCAAGATTAAGAAGCGGCAATCAATTAGTGCAAATTGGTGGTAGTCCAAGGCGATGGCTCATATAGACATAAGCTAGGTGTCATAATGCAGGTAGTTTCAAGCTCCAAGGTTGAGTGAAAATATTTTCTTAGTACTCATTATGGTTTCAACTTAATTATGCTTTGTGAGATATTAATTGCTAAGGTGTGTGAAGAGATGGCAAGCATTTCACTGGTGGCTCAATTTACCATAAAAATTGTGCCGAAGGGACGTTATCACTAATGTAATTATGAATTCTTGTCTTTTCAAAAGAGGCAAGTATTTCATTTTGCATAAATGGAGGAGCTAGCAGTACATGCCGAATTAAATGCAAAAAGGCAACCGTTGTCTACAGGTTGAAAGCAGGAAATCGAAGAAAAATCTAAGTGTCACATGCAAATGATAAACAAAGTATAAAAATTCTTTACGCAAAGGGATTTGGAAGAACAAAATTGTTAAGGGAACCAGGTGTGGTGCATCTAGCAACAAAGTAGCTGAACGTAGAGGTAATTGCAGAAAATTCACTGCCTCGGTGTGGATTAAACCTAAAACAAAAGGCTATCTGGTTTTGAGTTCAGAGCCTTGCGTAGTGTTCTAGGTTCCATTCACACCGCTTTAGTGTGATTTTTGAGTGAAGGTTTGTAGAAGATGGAGGCTTCTCAGAGTTCCCAAACAGAAATGCGAGAAGAAAGGGCCCAAAGTTTATTTAAAGCCATGCACACAACACCAACTACCTATGTCTTTGAGATTTCTCTTATGCTCCACCTGGTATGCTAGACAAGCTAACATGGGTGAATACACGAGTTGCATAAAATAAGAGTCCTCATAGGGATCAAAGCTGAATTAAAGAAGAATGGGATAATATTCATGACCCCATCCTTGTGAAGAACCCTAAGATGCTTAGGGAGGTGGCCTGTGAAAGAACGAAAAGGAATAGCGACTCAGATTCCTTGGCGCAAAAATGTTGGTTTGGTGGGCTTCCACAATATATTATCCTATTCGTACACTACTGCCTTGAATTGGTCGATGAGGCCATCAAACATTTTAAACCGGATACAAACACCATTAAGGGTCGGGAGCTGAGTCTTGTTATCTGCAAAGAGGCTATCTGGGATATGTTGTGCATCCCAGAACAAAGCTCCAAAGTACCTCAAATGGAGTCGTTCACTCTGATAAAGGGAGAGTCCTATTGGAGAACCAAAGGTTTTTCTCTGAGCTTTTATAACACAAAAGAAAAAAGGTACAAAGAAGCTAGAAAAAACCAATGCAGATCCCAACAATGCATAAAAACTTCAAAGATGATATGAAGGATGCCTTCTCAATGATGACATTTTTTTGTAGCCTGGACATTGATAGAGAGGTTTAGGAGTTTCAACTAGGCTTGGGGTTTCAGTTGCGCAAGCAACATTCTATTTTCTTGTATTATTTCACAGAATTCCTCATCCAGGAGATGCTCACCCAAATAGTAGAATACCAACTACAATAGAGGTTTAGGTTTTTGTCCTTCTTCACCTACATGTTTCTGCATCGGAACCCTGCCTTCTTCTAAAAGCATTTGGGGCTGTCCATTTTTGATGAAAATTAGAGGAAGAAGCCGATTTCCACTTGGACTCCTCTACTCTCCTACAACATATGATTACTATGCATTCTTAGATTATTTCTTAAGTATGATTTTGCAAGATTTGAGGGAAGACAATAGTGTCTTACGGTTTAGCTTAGACAAGACTAAGTTCATGCATAATTTCAATCCTAAGTGTGACTGGTTTCTAGGTGAGGACTTCACATTCGTCCTATTGTGCGGCTTCACTAGGGAAGCCTTCTAGCTTCTAGCTTGTCTTATAGATCAGATACTAGCACTTGAAGTATTCTGCCAGGTATCAATTACTGACTACACCTTTTGCAATGGAAAATCAAAGAAGAACGGATGTTTTAGCTGCCCTTTGATCTTCAAGACTGTGATCATGGCCAAGAGGAGGAATCATGACTTGCTAGAAGCAAAGCTAGCTCATCTAGGGTTGGTATGGATTTGTGATAAGTGGAATTACAACCTCAATGATGATTTGCTAAATGAATATGTCAAGGTAATGCACAACCCCTGACCTTACTAGGAGAAGCGTCAGAATTCAATGATAGATGCAGATGAACTTATGGTCGACCTAGCTCATATTTTGACCAAAGGTGGTCAGGCTCCCTAGCCCAAATTCAACTACTAGACTGGGAAGTATGATAAGACAAAGTAGATTGGGGCTACTCTTCACAACAACCTAGAGAAGAATTACAACTGGAAGGAGGAAAAGATTAACGATTTCTGGATATACCGTCAGGAGACCTGATGCACTGAGGCCCCTTATGATAGCATGGAAATGGATGACAAGTTCAAAAAATTGTGGAATGGTGAGCATCCAGATTTTGATGATAGTGATGAGAATGGCTCTAGTTCAGAAGAGGTTGAAGCATAATTAGATGAAGGAGCGGAACCAGAAATAGAGGCTCAAATGGCCTTGGCGCAGTAGAAAGCCATGAAGCAACCTAGAAAGGTTTCTTCTAATGTGTGGGTGAACATATCATGTGTGAGGTCTTTGATGACTCACACCTGGACCACTAGAAGGACCATAACAACCCAGCCACAACAATCTTAAAATGTAGTGGTAGAAGATTCACCACTAACAAAGGGACAACGAACCAAAGCATCTTCTAGAGAGCATTCACAGAACCATGAAGAGAGCCAAGAGCCAATGATGAGCGAAGGATCACAATAATCCATGCTGTAGGTATCTTTTTCTCCTTTTTCTCTCATTTCATAGTTCTTAGTTTCCCCTACTGTGTCCGTGACACCTCTCGTTTCAAACGTTGACCCTTCCTTTTCAACCTCTACTGCAATGGTCGCGGGGGGCTTCCCATAGTTATCTCATGTGACCCCATTTTCCCTTACTCCTCCATAAACCCTTACACCATTTTCCTTGGCCCATTCTGCCTCCCCAAGCATCTCACACTCTACCTTTGCTGCCATCATTGATACATCTCCTACCGTTTCCATGTCGGCCCAAATCTAGTCTTCCCAATAGATGGAATCCAGTACGACACTACTTCCCTCAAGTCCTCCTACTGGTTCATAGTTTTGGTATTGGAGTATCCCTCCTTTCTCTCCTCAAATAGTTAGTGTTCCATGGAAGAAGTGACTTGGGACCATCACCGTTTCATTCCCTTTTTTCGTTCCTCCCGGTGCACCTTTCGTAGGCGAACTCATCAGGTCACCATCAAAATTCTTATCGAAAGGCGATAAAACTAAGCAAGCACAAGAAATTAGAGCCCAAAAGCAAAAAGATAAAGATGCTAAGAGGCTGGCAGAGCCAAAAGTGTAGACTATTTTTAACGAGGCTCAGTAGTCGCTCCATTTTGTGACTATGTCCCCAACTATCAGAAAATCGCAAGGAGAGATTCAACGGGATGACTACAACATGTACGCCATGGGGCTTGATTTAAGCATAGCCCAACCTTAGGAAAAGGAGAGCTCATGGAGGAAATGTAGCGGGTAGTGACCACTAGCTTTATTAAGTTTGGTTGCCAGCTAAAGAAGAAGGAAGAAGAGCTGAAAAGCATCAAGGAAAGAGTCGAGGTCATGCTCGCCAAAGAAAAGGTGAGAGATGTTGAATTTAAGTGTTTGTCCCAAAAAATGGAGATAAAGAAAGTGAAGCTCCAAGAGGAACTTGCGAAGTTCCAATCTCTCGATCCTAACCTAGTCATCGAGTTGCAACAGAAGAACCAGGGATATCAAGACTAGTTGGTGCGTTTGGAGCAAGAAGTGCAACAAAAAGATGAAGAGCTCTATCACCAGTGTGCTCAATTAGAGCAAAAAAATACAACAGAAAGATGCATATTTCAATATCCATCGGGCCTACCTGGAGAATGAGATCCAAGAAATGAAGTTTTCCTTGGAGAAGGAAGCAAAAAACAAGGAACGAGCTAAGGCAAGCTGGGTCATAGAATAAGAGATCCTACAAGGATAACTCACCACAGTGAACTGGAAGGTCATAGAGCTCACGCATAGTATGGAATCAAGGGATGTAGAGATAGTCCTATTAAAGAACTCTACCCAACCTCCTGACATTCAAACGAGCCTTCTTCAGATATCACAAGAGTTATATGTTTCATACTAGGAAAGAGTTAAGGCCTTCAGCCTTACTCTACACCTAATGCTCCAATTTATGGTGGAGGAAACAAGTTTGGGTAGAGAGGTTCATGAAGAAATCAAGTGGTTCCCTCAATCCATCACATAAAGAGTTCTGGAAGCTAGGAGATTGGTGGACAGGCTATTTATGGTCCTAGATGAATTCTTGACAAGCGCAGGAGTTGAAGACCAAAAGGCCACTACTAAAATAGCTAACAGGTTCATCCATTGCCACACTGCCATCCTTCATGCTAGTGAGTGCACCACCACATTGGATCAGACCATGAGTAGCATGCGAGCAAGGTTCTCCCACCTAACTTAGATGGGCTTTCCATCCCCATTTCCTAGAGATGAATCGATGGCCATGACAAAGCATATTGCGGAAAAGATCAAAGAGAAGCAATGAGATGCATATAATTTTTAGAGTTTCAATCAACCCCTTACTGTAGGAGGTATTGAGAGCGTCACTCATCCGATTTCATGGATTCATTTTCAACTTGAGTACTCGGCCGATATATTGACGATACTGTCTTACAAAGAAATAATTGATCTGCATGGAGTGTAAGAAAGTCTGCACGACATATCGACTCCCTCTGAGTCTGAATGGCTGCCTCTACAGATCTCTCTCTCAAAGCTTTGATTACATTAGCCAATAGATAAGGCTCTAGTTTGCAAAACATAAATTTTTGGGTTCCTTGTTCCGTAGGTGAAACACCCCTGATTAGTCGCCAAAAGATGTGAATATAAATTTCCCAAGCTCCCTTTGAGATATTTTATTTTCGCTAAGTACCGACCACAACCACCTATTGAAAGCAACATTGGGTTCCTTTCACAAGGATTTATGCAAATACTGCCACTTGTAATCTGGGTGCTCCTAGCAAGGATCCTTTCCTTCACTTTTCGAAAGTCATCACCATGTTTCCATGTGTCAGCAGTTTGCACTCTTCAGTGCTTCTTCCCATCGCTCCCCTTTCGGGCCCCAATTGTATGCCATGTAGCATCAGTTTGCACACACTCCTTGGCGGCCCCCACCTACAACACAGTATGTTTTGGAGACCTCCACGTGTCTTCATAGTACAAGTTCTCATCGCATGGAGGGGAGAATGAACTTCAGGCCCTGACTGCTTGCCATGTTGATCTTCTAAAGACTTCATCATGCATGGGAATGAAGCAAGCAACAATCTCACAATAGTGGCCACATATTATAACTGTCGTCATAAGTGGATGACACATGTCAACACTCTGGTTTACTGGGACCACTGCCATCATTAGTAGAGGATGCATCTAGCTCTGAGGCGTCCTTGTTCATGGCTCGAATATTTTCCATTACAAGGGTTGGGGAAAATCATTACCATATACATCATTTCTCATGATCGAGGGATCTTTTCTGTTATAGGCTCACTAGGCTGGGTATTTTATTATAAATACTACTTATTTCAAAGTAAGGGTTCAGATTTTGACAGAGAAATTGATGGAAGAACTAGGCCTTTTATTGCTTTTTAGATTATTTTAAAGAGCTTACAGAGTGTGCCACTGCTTGACCTTTCTGTTTTCTTAAGATATTTGATAAGTTTTACTGTTCCATTATGGTACTGAATGTTTCATTTGCATAACTTCTATAAATTTAATGCAAGTTTTCTAGTTTAGATCATGTCTTTGACTCCTCTTTTTAGTAAATGTGCATGAATTTTATTTTATTTCATTAGGTGAATCATTCAGGCTTCTATCTTTATTTCTGTCATTCTAGAACATAGCAGACTACCGAACGGGCCCTTAAATCATATCCAAAAGATAGATTTATCATGCCTTACATCTAAATCTTGGCAGATCGCCTTAGTTATATCCTTTTATTTTGTATCTGCTTCCTTTTCCCATTCAAAACCCCAGTTATAGAAGAATCCAACTTCCTTAAAATTCAGAGGTTACTCAGTTTAGTGCAATAGGTCCCCCCTTTAATTGAGTTTCCCAGAAAGGGCTATTACCTTTTTAATTTTTGGCATCAACAGTTATCTTCAACTCCCAAAAGCTTCAACACTATATGCTTAGCCATGGAACTAAGTTCATCTCTAAGGTGGATCTTCTTAAGTATCTCTTATCAAGAACATATTTCACTAGTTGTATGACTAAATGAGTCACGTCACTAAGTGAGTTCGATATTGAATATATGAATTGAAAGGCCATCAAGGGACAAGTTGTTATAGACCAATTGGCTGAATCTCCTTAGTAGACACATCCTTTGATAACTGATTTTTTTGATGAATCCATCTTTATGGTTAACAAAGAATCATTGTGGAGGCTCTACTTTGATGATCATATACACAACATGGTTCAAGGGAAAGAATCCTCTTCATCATCCAAAAGTTGACTTTATCCCCAAAATGTTCAAATTGTCTTTCCCTCATACCAATAATATGACATAGTATGAAGCCTTGATCATAAGATTGAAGATGGTTGTTTAATGGAATATCACCCAACTTTAAGTCTATAGGGATTCTCAACTTATCATTAAATAGGTCAATGATACATTTTAGACAAAAGATGGTAAAATCCTTCCCAAAAAACACATGGTTGATATTTTCAAGTGGTAATTTGCACACATCTAGTTTGAATAGGCCCCTCATTCTAGCAAAAAAGTTGTCGATACCATGAATACAATTGGGTCTTTGTTGGATATGTCATATGATAATTTGAGATGTGAGTTCCTTATAGGAAAACTACTCATCCCACCTTAGAATGTTCCTAAAATCGATATGGTGTGTGAAATTATTAGTCTTGAATCCCCGTGGTACCACGACATATACACTTCGCTTCATGACCAGTTCACTCCACCTTACCTTACACATAACTAATAAAAATCATTTATCCAACACTTATGTTGCTATACCCTCTTAGGAGATACTCTTTATTAATGAGGCTAAGACGGTTCTCTACTATGACATTTAAACACATTTGAAGCTAATATTATATTGCAAGAGGTCCATGATAGTATTTGTGAGGCCCATACTAGTGGAATGGTCCTAGCAAATAAGCTTCTTAGAATTAGATACCATTGGCTTCCTATGGAGCACAATACCTATGAATATTTCAAGAGGTACTTCCCATGTCAACAACACAATTATCTCACTCATGCACTCTCATAAATGTTACAGCCCATCACTACACCTTGGCCTTTCTTTTAATGGGGCCTTGATCTCATTAGCAAGATCCATCCATCTTCTTCCAATGGACCTATGTTTATTATCATTAACACTAATATTTTATGAAGTGGGTGGAAGCTATCCCCCTCACCTTCATTATCAACACCCAGATATCCAATATTATCCTATACCACCTAATTTTCCATTATGGTATTCCATCTTTCATCATCACCGATAATGGTAGACTATTTAAAAGTTAAAAGGTTCACAAGCTTTGTGAATGTTTCAATATCCAACATCAATGGTTTACTCCCTATTACCCCTAAGGAAATGACCAATTTGAGGCTTCCAATAAAAACTTGTTCAAAATAATTAAAAATATTGCCAATGATACTAGTCATGATTGACATCTTTGCCTTAACCCATCCCTATGGGATTACTACACGAGCATCCATACACACATTGGATCCACATCATACTCCCTTGTTTTTGGTGTAAAAGCCATCTTGCTAATAGAGGTCAAAACCCATCATTACATATCTTATTGAAGAATCTTATCAATGATTATGAGCATAAGGTTGCATGCTTATATCAATTGGAACTCCTTGATGAACAACACCTCACCACCTTTAAGCATCTTCGAGCACATCAGAATTGAATTCAAAGAAGATATAAAAAAGATCAAGCCTAGGGAATTTCAGATTGGTGATCTTGTCATAAAGGAGAATTTGAAGATTCTCTAAGATCATGAGAAGAAAGGTAAGTTTGAGCCTAACTGGTTGTCACTACACACATGTCTATTTGCATCTTGTCTATCCTCACTTACAAGGCATCTACCTGGCTCAAGGATTGTTCTAGTCTCTCCTTCAACTCTTCTCTCTCATCTCCTCTCCCCCTCCACCTTGTGTTGGTACCTATCCCTATGATACTACCTATCCTTGCTTGACACCTACTCAATCATCTCCTCCTCCCACTCCCTCCATATCTACTTGTGTGTCATCTAAGTTTGATGAGCTTGAGGATCCTAATCTATTGCTACTCACTGTCACCTCCTCCACCATGTAATCCTCTCCAATGATCTCTCAATCCTCCTCTCCTCATCTCCCCCTCCCTCTCCCTCTACCACCCTCTATCTTTCCAACTCTTGTTCCATCTCTTCCATTATCCTACCTCCTCCATATTTCTCTCTAATCACTACTCCTCCCCCACTCTACCTTCATCATCTCGCAACTTGAACTACTACTCTCATCCTACCCACTACATCCCGTCTCTCCACTAGGGTTAGTTGTATTAGTTGATGCGTTCACCCCTAGGCCACATATGTTGTAGTTGTCCCTAAATTATTCACACTCACACATGGGTCCCATACCACCTCCTCTAACTGCTACCATGACTAGGTGGCCTTATGCTAGTCCACCAATGGTCACCATTATTTGACCTCTCATGATACATGTGCAAACACGTGTGGGCCTGTTGTCACATCCTATGTATTTTTGAATTGACATATAAACATTTCTAATATGTATCTCACAATTAGGTAGTCATACCTCCCAATAAGGTATTAATGTGTCAACATGAATCTTTGGATTGAAACATCATCCTACCACCCCCATTTGTCCTATATGGTTGCCATGTAATATCTCCCACCTATAACTCATTAATCAATCATTGCCAATATTCTATGCCCCCATATCCTTGTATCTCAAGGTCCAATCCCAACTGTAGACCATAGGCTCCTCAAGATCCTTGTCTACCCTACCTCTAATAAGTCAGACCACAAAAATATTCTCCCAAGTCCATATCTATAATAGTATCACATGTCCTATGCCATCACCCCATCTGTAGCACACCATATGCATGTATTTTTATAAATGTGTAAGCATGCATGCTCCCCATGTAAACCATCATCTATGCCCAACCATATTCACAACACAATCTACTAATCCTAGGGAAAATAACCTCCCACTCTTATCCATAAAAAATATACCACTATTAAGAGCTATTATCACCAATACCATTCTTGATAGTATTTATTTGCATTTATCTATGTCTATCTTCCTCCTCATGTATGGTAGGTCAACTCTCCCAAATAGTCATGTCACAAAACATCCATACCTTGGGTGGTGGTGTACACAAGCCTAGATTGAATCAACACCCTTAGTATTTTCTATACGTCCTACAAAGTGATGGTCATCTCTCTTGTGTGGAGGTGAAATATCGAAGTATTACTCCTCCATCTCTCTGCTAGTGTTGTAAGCATTACTATGTGTGCTTAGATAACCAACACTTGTGCCACATAATAAAGTCTACACACCCTTAACACATCCTAGTTGACATCTTGGAACTGATCCATCAATCTTAGGATTACATATCACCTCTCCCATGTCATCATTGGTAGCAGTCACACTTGCACATCACTTCCATTTGTCATCCTATCACATCTATCCAAAATATACATTCTCTACCCATCCCTTAAAGAATTTTTCTTTCTTCTTAGGTAGATTCACTAATCCACAAGGCACATTTACCATTTTACCCACCCATACATTGATTTTTTGGTGCATTCACCCCATTTTCCTCATTTATCGATTTGTCATGAATTTTCCTATATCTTGTACATACAATGACTTTTTGATAGATTCACCCTATTTTATTGCATTCATGCTTTTTCAAGTTCATTCACTGACCCATTTGTGAATATTCCAAAATGGTCTCTATTCACCCCTTTAGTGGCACATTCACCCCATTGGGTCACATTTTTTGATTGATGAATCAATGTATGCATCTCACATGATTTTATACCCCACATAAATGCATCAAAAATCTACCAAAGGGATTTTTTTTTGATACATACCCCTCTGTGAGTTATTTCTTGTCACTTGTACATCCTCACCTAGTCCACACAATGCTCCATACCGGGAACATTCACTACCATCTTTTCGCTCCTCTTTTCTTCTCTCCTCCAAATCACTATTCACCAAGATTAAAATAAAGAGTGTTTTACCCCTCCCCTTCCTATTTATTCACCCTAAATCACCCCTCTAGTCACCTCTTTTGCTACTATTTCTTTGCCATCACTCTATTTTCCTTCATTTATTTTTCACCCATCCCCATTCTTTGTCCACTATTCTACTTTTCACCCCTTTTGTCCTTTCAAGAGGATTGTGTATACAATAAATAAATTTTTGGAAAATATTTTCAAGGAACCCTTGATATTATGATCTAATCCTAGCCCTCCATTCCATCACCCCTAAAATTCTATTTATTCATCCAACACTTAACCATTTGGATCACTCACATTTTCATGAAAGCACTGTTATGCTAATTTTTTTTATGAGCACACATCAATTGATCACTTGGGAAAGTCAAACAAACAAGGAGTCTAACATAGTTCATTTGTGTTGAATTATATGTTATTTTAGATTGCTTAAGCCTTTATTGTTTTGTGTTTGTTTGGTTTATATTACTTAAATTGTTCACATTAAACATAAAATTATTGTACACATGGGTTTCTATGGGAATCAAGAACCATTGGTTCTTGGTTCCTAAA
Organism: Sequoiadendron giganteum; assembly: GCA_007115665.2. Classification (NCBI taxonomy): domain Eukaryota; kingdom Viridiplantae; phylum Streptophyta; class Pinopsida; order Cupressales; family Cupressaceae; genus Sequoiadendron; species Sequoiadendron giganteum. Next base: position 84,764,355 of record VCHN02000014.1, on the reverse strand, counting down.
GAACCTTTGATCATGCCTTCATGACTTTCCTTTGTGCCATTGGGGATTGGAGGGGGAATGGGAACTTGTTGGGGGTTACTTTGGTTTTGGGAACCACCAAAACTTCTAACTTCCTTTGTAGAATGATTTCTTGATGGAGTTATTGAAGCTTTGACCACCCATAACTTCAACAAAGCACACCCAAATTCCCTTAAATTTGAAATGGAGATACCCATTTGGGTATTTTTCAAGATGGGAACCTTGACAACCCTTACACTTAACCAATTTCAATATTTTTGAATTTGGGAAACTAATTAAGGACAAGGACAAGGAAAACCACAACCCAAGAGCACATTGATATGATGACCCACATAAATTTCTTAGACTAGTTATAATTAGAGAAAATACAAGGGGTCACAACGTGACAACACAAACTCATTGAGAAATTCAAATTATAGGGGATATTAAACCAAATTGAAGGAGAATATACCAATTTTTTTTTCAAAGTACATTGAAGTAACCAATATTTTCCATCCATACTTATTTATCATTTGTTTTTTATGTGTGGAGTTGGACCATCTCAAAAAAATATTACTTCATTGACTAATAATTGAACATACCACACAAGAGATGCAAAATTGTGCGAGTTTTGTTTGTATTAATATTTGATTAATATTTATAAAATTAATTATAATAAAATATGAGGTAGATTGTTAAGTAGTTATTAGTTTATTTTACAAAATATTCTTATAGAAGAAAAATAATTTACTCTAGAGTTTATTTCTAAAGGCTATTAGCTAATAGGCTCCATTCATGCTTAGAAAATTGTCTCATTTCCAAAATAAAAACATGATTAGAAAGTGTCTTGTAGACACCTAAAATCATTCTAACATTGTATCAATATCAAATTTTATGTTATGTCTATTTTTTGTTAAAGTTTTAAAGTCTCTTCACACAATCTAATATCCTTCATCGGAGGTGATTAGTAAATACATGAAGGGTAGGGGCATTCATGTAATGTAATGATGCTTCAAAAATTTGATTCACTACTATAACCACCTCTGTCTCCTACAAAAACCTTGTTTAAACCAACTAAAAGCCTCCATACATGAGTTTTTAATTATTGCTAGAGATATTTGTCCTCAAAAAATCTTTCCCTTGCAATGCTAAGCTCTGAGAAAGTGAACCTCCATGAACCTTGAGAAACCTACTCATCTAGGGTCATTCTATTGTCCAAACTATTGTTAGATTTTTTTAAGGGTTTCTCTACTTATGAAGGTTTTAGTTTTCAATGGAAAAAATAATGGTGATCATATGCATATTGATGGTTTTTACATCTTTTATGAGTTTGGTAATAGTTTTTCTTCCACACAAAGGGTATCATGGTTATTTATGGGACACCATATTGGGTCTATTAGTGTTGGAATTTCTCCTTCAATTTATTTCCAAAAAATATCTTGTCATTTACTACACTAACTAGAAGGAAAAACCCCAAGCCCATGTGTCTACCCTCGATATGCTAGGTTGGTTAATTTTTTGTTACATTCCTTTCTTTTCTAAATAGATTGTATTTCAAGGTAGGAATAATAATGTATATGTTTATGTGTTTATATAGATGAAAATTAAGGATTTAAAGATTCTATTTTTGATAAAACCCCCCTTATAATATGATTTTATGGATGTCCATACCATATTCCAAAGCTCCCATTTAAGGATAATAGAGAAGATGTTGGCAAAGATTGTTGAATTTGGCGTTACACTTGCCAATTAAATTAGCTTGAAATTTTCTAAAGCATCTCCAATAAGTCCAATTTGTGCATATTATTGCAGCCATTGTAGTCCATGATCCCACATCTCTTTGAGGCATTATTTCAAAAAATCATGTGCCTTATATATGCTTCCACTTTTTGCATACACATCTATGAAAAAAGTAAATATAAAATCTGACAAAATTTATCTATCTTTTATGATTTGATTGATGCTCATGCCCTAACCTAAAGCTCCTATTTTGGCACAAGAAAGGAGGATGCTAACAAAGGTGTTAGATGGAAAAGATGAAACTTGACTTTAACAAAAGGAAACTAGGTTCCTTTGAGAGTAAGTTTACCAATTACATTAGGATGAATAAATGTTTTAAACTTATCTTAAACTTGTATTGATTATCCTTTTATAAGAGTTTGACTTAATAGAAAGGTAAAAGTAACTAAATAAAATTCTTAGAAAAGTGAACTGGTGAAATAAATTAATAAAAAAGGCAATTACAATTTTTTAACAAAAAAAAAAGAATTGGAGGTAAAAATGAACCTAGAGTTGAAAGAAGAAAGTCATTTCCAAGGACACCAACATGTCACATGGATGTCTACGTGTTGTGATGTCATCTGTATGAATTTAGGACTTAGAAGAACCCCTGATGAGGGTGCAACCCAAGACACAAAAAATCACACACACAACTAGAGAATATTATTATTATTCTAAATATGAAAATCTTACATGCAGAGGATCTCAAATCCTTGGGTTCTGCAATACATGCAAATTACAAAAACTACATAAATTCCCCTTTTCTCACTATGCACTCTTTTCCCCAAAAAGCTACCCAAAAATCAGAAACTAGCCCATAAATAGCCACTTTTCGGTTTGGAGCCAAGAAAAACATTCGAATTATGAGTTTTGGCGGTTTGGCATTGAAAATTACAATTTGAAATTCAAAAATTGAGTCCTAATTCGAAAATTGGCAATTTTCCAAAAATCGACCAACTTCCAGAAGCCATAACTTTTGATCCGGGACTTTGTTTTTCAAACTGTTTGAACCGTTGGAAAGGTATCGGAGTGAAGAATACGTTAAGAACTCGCTTTTCTAGTTCTAATGATTTTTGGGCCCGTACGAGACTGTTTAGTGCCTCAAATAGGGCTTGAAACATTTTTTAGGGCAAAAAGCAAAAACTGAAACTTGAATAACTTTCAAACTAGGAATGATCTTGACCTGATTCTTTCACCAAAGTGATTATTTTTGTCCTGAAGCTTCCCTAAAATTTCTACCTCCTCATGCCTTCAAATTCACACCTACTAGAAATATCAGTTGAATAGAAAAGCAGTTCTGAAAGTTGGGAATTCTTATCCGATGAAAAGGGTATCGAAAAATGCAAAAACATCTACAAAAAGCTAAATGAAAGTAAAGATAGTTTTGGGTGATGTAGGATTGCCCTTACACCACTGGATGCTCCTGCATCAGACACCCAGGGTAATTTGAGAAGTGGCCCCATCACATCTCAGATGGTTGAGGAAAACCCAAATGGTCAACCTCTGCCTTAGACAACCAGGATGAGTCTTCCATAGGCCTTCCTCTCCACTTCACCAAATATTCTTCATACTGCTTGTTTCTGGTACTCCTTCCCACACAGCTATCCAAGATTTCTTCAATCTCCTCCTTCTTTGAAGTAGGTGCTAGAATGCCACACCGTTCCATTGCTGGTACTTCCTCTATGCCACCTTCATGATACTTTGTCAAATCTGAAGTGTTGAACATAGGGGAAATGTTGACTCCATCTGGTAACTCTACCTCATATGCATTCCCTGAATCATGCCTCTTCAAAATTTTATAGGGACCAAAATTCTTCATCTTCAATTTGTTATAGGTTCCCACTTGAAACCTTTCTTTCCTCAAGTGGACCATCACTTCATCACCAATCTGAAACTCCTTATACCTCCTCTTCTGATATGCCTTAGCCTTATACTACATAATCATCTTGTTAATATGTTCTCTTACCTTCTCATGTATATTATTGATGTGCTCTGCAAAGTCTTTGGCTTCAACACTTATCTTCTTCTCTTGGTCCATCTTTCTTAGTTTTGGAGCGGTCCTGGGACTACCTCCATACACAATCTAGAATGGTGATCTACCAGTGCTTCTATTGACATAATTGTTGTAAGCAAATTTTTCTTGGGGTAAGATCAAGTCCCATCCCTTGGGTTTACCTCCTACCAAGCATCTCAGTAGGTTACCTAGACTTCTGTTCACAACCTCAGTTTTCCCATCAGTCTGTAGATGGTGTGTAGAACTGAACTTCAACTCCATTTTCAACTTCTTCCACAAGGTCTTCCAAAAGTATCCAATGAATTCGGTGTCACGATATGAGACTATACTCTTTGGTAGACCATGTAGCCTCACCACCTCTCTAAAGAACAAGTCAACAATGTGGATTGCATCATGGGTCTTCTGGCTTTGGATGAAATGTGGAATCTTCAAAAACCTGTCAACTACCACAAATACTGAATCATTCCCTCTTTGTGTCCTTGGAAAACCAAGAAAAAATTCCAAACTTATATCCTCCCATGGCCTCTCTGGTATAGGTAAAGGCTGATACAACCCTGTATTTTGGCTCACTCCTTTGCCCATTTGACATACCCTGCAACTCTATACAAAATTCTTCACATCTTGTGATAATTGAGGCCAATAATAATGCTCATTGATAATGGAAATGGTCTTATCCCGACCAAAGTGTCCTGCCATTCCCCCACTATGCTTCTCCTTTATCAGGTTCTCCCTCATGGAACTCCTTGAAATACACAATTGACTTCCCCTAAACAACATGCCATCCAGAATTATGAAAGCCAACCACTTTGTCCTGTCAACTATAACAGGCTCCTTGCAAGCTTTCCAAGCCTCTGCAAAATCAAGATCTTTCAGATACAATGTCTTGAGTTCATTGAACCCAACCACCTCAATCTGCATTTTTGTCAACAATGTCTGCCTCCTACTTAAGGCATCTGCAACCCTATTTGACCTCCCACTCCTATGCTTTAAAACAAAGGTATAACTCTGCAAAAATTCTACCCATTTCATATGCCTCTGATTTAATTTTCCCTGACTACTTAGGTACTAAAATGCTTGATGATCAGTATATAGAACAAATTCCTTTGACAATAGATAATGCCTCCATTTCTTTAATGCTTGAACTATTGCATAAAATTCCTGATCATATACATAGTACTTTCTTTTTGCTTCATTTAACTTTTCAGTAAAATAGGCAATGGGCTTACCTTCTTGGCTTAAGACTGCTCAAATGGCACAATCCACCTGAAACACCTTATTAAAATTTGGGAGGGCTAAAAAAGGTTATTCTGTCACCTTATACTTCAATAGATCAAAACTCTTTGCTGCTCCAGTGCTCCACTTGAACTCCTGAAGTTTCTAATGAACTTTATGTAGAAACTGGCCAAACCATGAAAAGATCTCACCTCAGTAGCAGTTCTTGGGGTAGGCCATTCCAAAATAGCCTTCACCTTCTCTGGGTCCATCTTGAGACCTTCTACCGAGACAAAAAACCCCAAGTACAATAATTTCTTCTTCACGAAACTACACTTCTTCAGATTAATCAATAATTTCTCTTCTCTTAACTTCTTAAAGACTACCAATATGCATCATATGCTCTTCTAGTAACTTACTGAATATTAAAATATCATGTAAATACACAATAAAAAAACTTCCTAGAAACTCTTTTAGTACCTCGTTCATGAGCCGCTTGAATGTGCTCGGTGCATTGGTTAGCCCAAAAGGCATGACTAACCACTCGTATAGGCCCTCTTTGGTCTTGAAGGTGGTCTTCCATTCATCTCCCTCTCGAATATGGATCTGGTGATATCCACTCTTCAGATCAATCTTCGTGAATTACTAGCCTCCACTCAAACAGTCCATCAAGTCATCCATCCTTTGTAGGGGAAATCTATACTTGATTGTTATCTTGTTTATGGCCTAAGAGTTTGTACACATCCTCCACTCCCCATCCTTCTTTGGTGCTATTACTATAGGTACTACACATGGACTCAGACTCTCGAATCAAACCCTTTCTCAACAACTCCTGAACTTGTCTATTCAACTCCTCATTTTCTGCCAAAGTCATTCTATGAGTTGCCTTATTTGGCAAACTAGCTCCAAGGATCAAGTCAATCTGATGACTAATCTTACTCACTGGTGGTAAACCCTCAGGTATGTTATCATAAACAATATCTTGAAACTCATTCAATAACCCTGAAACTTCTACTGGCACCTTCTCACTATCCTCCTTATCCATTCTAGGAATCAATGCATAACACACATGGTCATGCTTCATGCCTTCTAAAAATTTCCTTCCATCAACATAAAAAATTCTAGCACTACTACATACCTTTTCTTCAACCTTCTTCAAGGGTTTCAACTTATGGCGGACTCCATCCTTCATCAGGGAATAAGTTTTTGCATGGCCATCATGTATAGCTCACCTGCCAAACTGCCACAACCTCCCCAAGAACATGTGACATGCATCCATGGGGATGATATCATAGAGTACCTCATCATGATAGCTTTTGATCTTGAACTTCACCAAGCATTGCTCATTGACCAGAACTTTGTGGTCTTTCTGCAACCAAGCAATCTGATATGGATGTGGATGCCTTTCCCTCTTCAACTTCAACTTCGTAACCATCTCTTCTGACACCAAATTATCGATGCTCCCATTGTTAATAATGACATCACAACATTTGTCTTCACACTTGCACCTTGTGCAGAACAAATTCTTCCTTTGTTCAGACTCCTTCTCTTTAGTCACCAGGGCTCTTCTAACCACTAGGGCTTCTCCCCTTTCAACATCATCTGCATGTGCAACCCTTGCATGACCTTCTAGCATTCTATCTGTCCTTCCTTGGTGTTGTGGAAATTCATAGGCTCAATGCCCTTCTTCACCACACTAGAAACAAGTTCCTCTGAAACCACCTCTTCCGGGTCCTTGCCCATATCTTCATCATCCTCTACCTCTTTGATCACCACTATTTTGAACACGAGGCTGGTAGAAGTTATCATTTGTTGGGGATAAGGAGCATCGGTCTGTCATCAAGATAGACATCTAAGACAATAGTGCCTTAGTGATTTCAATCCAAAATCACTCCAAGGACACACACAATTGTACCATAAAGTGGAAACAGGCACAAAGTATCCCCCATTAATCCTACTAAGGAAAGTAAATGCATAACAATAATAGATTCAACACAAATAGATAACCATGGCAGAAAAATATGATGACACACAGATATAGGTAGGGAAACACTTTCAGGTAAAAAACCCCACACTCCAAAATATCAAGCCGTTGTATTATTCAACAACAAAAAAAAGTTACAATACAATCTCAAGCTCATCACCTATACAAGAGTCACATCTTGTTCATCAAGAGAAATAGCAAGCAACAGTAAACCAGAACCATCATGTACTTCCAATGTCATCCAACTGACATACTACATAGATTCCCTTCAGCTCCTCAAAAATGACTACCTCAGCCAGCCTCTCGGCCAACCCAACCTCAAGCCTCTTAGGTTCACATCTTCACAACACTGTAACAATCAGAGTTAATGGTTACAATCCATTACATACCGTTCTAACTTTTTGCCACCTTACTTGGCTCAGTCCAATGTATTCGAATTCTAAAGTCATACATCACCATCAATGTCTCCACCGAACGTTGGCCTTAATTCACGTTGCTTTGACCATTCGAGCAAGCAACCAATTTTTCCAGATTGCCTCGAGCCGCCCAGGCATTCAATCCATGCCTTAATCGGGTTCCAATTCCAGCTAGAAGTCGGCCTACAATAACTGTCATTACTCCTTTGGTCTTCGGCCAACCAGGCGCTACCATCCTACCATGTGTCACCTTGTCATTCACCTGTCATGCTGACACTGAGTCCAACTCAGTCAACACTGACTCAAGCTCAACTGAGCTCTTCCTTCCTTCTACCGCGACACTGCCGAGCTCGTCACCACCAACTGTGGTAAAGTGGTGAGCTTGACAGAGCTCACCCTTCATTTCACTACACTACCGCTACCCGATCTGGCCCACCTCATGGTATGGCGGTAACCGCACTACTGCTGGGCTTGGATTTTCCCATCGTGGTATGGCAATAACCATATCATAGACCGTCAGTGGTCAAACCGCATCACCGTGACTTAAGGAACAAGCCTTCGAGGTAAGGCAGTAAACACCATCACTAACTGTCATGGCTTCACCATGCTAATGCACCCAGACTGCTAGACCTCTATGGTAAGGAGGTAACTGCCCGTCCAGACTGCTATCACTTACCTCCACATGGCCAACAGGCCATTGTGGTGGAGCGGTAAGCGGTCATCGCTAACCACCAGCCAACTACCGCAGTCACTGTGGCTACACCGAACACCACCCGCGGTATAGCGGTAAACCTTTGCACTTCCAGTCGGCCACCCCTGCGCCGCTCACCGCATTACCTCGCCATCGACCAGACCACCCTTCGGAAGGTGGTAGGCCTTTGCTCTGCCATCCCGCCACTGACTGCACTTCCTCGCCACCATCGAGCCACCTCCATGGTAATGAGGTAAGAGTCTTCAAAACCACCACCACTACACCATGCCACTACCAAGTAAGAGGAAGACCGCCACGGTAGAGCGGTGACACCTCTCAACCACCAAACAGGGTGGCCCGCGGTATGGTGGTAAAGGCTCGAAAAGGAGAGAAAATGCCTAAGTCTTCAAATGGGTCAACCAAAAAGTTGAGGCAGATTTCCCAATAGTTTTGGCTGGTACCCACATCTTCATTTTTCCTCTCATCCTCATTTCATATTCTAGAAGATCTTCCACTACCCCTTCCACTTTGACCTCCTCATCCTTTTTGCTTGCTATCAAATCTTTTGTTCAACTTCTCCTCAACTCTCAGAGAAAATTTGTATGCATCCTCAATGGTGGTCATTCTAACCACACTTAGTTCCTCTTGAATGCTCAATTATAACCCATTAAGATAACGGGCTACCTTTTCCTTGTTGGCCTCTGCATGTTCTATTCTGATGATCATCTTGTGAAAATCTTCTCTGTATTCTTTCACAGATCTATTTCCTTGCTTCAACCCTTGTAATTTCTTCAGCAGATCTAATTCATAGTCCACTAGTATGAACTGCTTCTTCAGTTTCTCCACCATATGATCCTATCTAGTGATCTTTCCTTTTCCTCTCTTATTTCTTTCTAGTTGGACCTCTTTCCACCAAATATTGGTGTGGCCCTTTAGCTTCATTTTTACAAACTTAACCCGATCTGGGTCCTCTACTTCTTCATACTCAAAATACTCTTCCAACTCATTGATCCAGTCAATCAACTCTTTCGGGTTCAGACTTTCAGAAAAAATGGGAACTTCTACTCTAGGTGGGTCTTTTTCAGATCTTTGAAATGGCCCTTATCAGCCGCATTTGATCTTGATCAATTGCTTCTTCTTCCTCTTCTACATCTAAATCTTCCACCTCTTCTTCATCCTCACTTTCTTCTCTTCTTCTCAGGTTTACTCCCCTTCTCAACTCTTCTTGCAACGCATCAATTTGTCTCTGGAGGGTTTTGAAACCCTCGACCACCAATGGATCCCTTCCACTAGCATTTCTGGCACCTCTGGCACCACCTCGCCTACCACACATCACTCTTGGAGGCATCTTGAATATCTCAAACCCACAACCACGGTCTTAGTGCGAACTGCCTCATGATCGACGATCTGTCCACACGCTCAAGAACAACCCGCTCTAATACCACTTGATGAGGGTGCAACCCGAGACACAAAAAATCACACACACAACTAGAGAATATTATTATTATTCTAAATATGAAAATCTTACATGCAAAGGATCTCAAATCCTCGGGTTCTGCAATACATGTAAATTACAGAAACTACAGAAATTCCCCTTTTCTCACTATGTGCTCTTTTCCCCAAAAAGCTACCCAAAAATTAGAAACTAGCCCATAAATAGCCCCTTTATAGTTTGGAGCCAAAAAAAACATTCGAATTATGAGTTTTGGCAGTTTGGTGCTGAAAATTACAACTTGAAATTCAAAACTTGAGTCCTAATTCAAAAATTGGCAATTTTCCAAATATTGACCAACTTCCGGAAGCCATAACTTTTGATTTGGGACTCCGTTTTTCAAACCGTTTGAACCGTTGGAAAGGTTTCAAAGTGAAGAACATGTTAAGAACTAGCTTAGCTAGTTTTGATGAGTTTTGGGCCCGTACGGGACCATTTAGTGTCTCAAACAGGGCTTAAAAGATTTTTCAAGGCAAAAAGCAGAAACTAAAACTTGAATAACTTTCAAATCAGGAATGATCTTGATCCGATTCTTTCACCAAAGTGTTTATTTTTCTGTCTTGAAGCTTCCCTAAAATATTTTCCTCCTCACATCTTCAAATTCACACCTGCTAAAAATAGCAGTTGAGCAGAAAAAGCAGAAAAGCAATTCTGAAAGTTAGGAATTCTTATTCGACGAAAAGGGTATCCAAAAATGCAAAAACATCTACACAAATATAATGAAATTAAAGATATTTTTGGGTGATGTAGGATTGCCCTTACACCACTGGATGCTCCTGCATCAACCCTCAAAGATAATAAAACTATAGCTTTGTGATTCACATAGCCTACATAACTTGAAACTATTAGGAAATAATGCATCAATGCCCAATTCCTTTAATCCATTTTCTACATAGCCACATGACAGAAAAACATGCATACAAGATCAAAAAATAACCAAATTCATAGATCAAATAGACAAGCCACAAGATAACACAAGTTACACCTTGATAAAACCCTTTAGAGGGAAAAAACTAGCCCCCAAAAGCATTCATACTCCATCTATTATTCAACAATAAAACAATAAATTGCACTTATAGAGTTACCATGAATAATTATGAAGCATCAAGCCTCTCTAATGCATCCTCCATGTGTCTAATCATGAATCTATACACTCCATACCATGCTTCACATATGCACTCCTCATAAAGACTCAATAATGACAACTCACCCACTCAACCAACCTTAACCACTAAGCATGTGTTTTCTTTTATAGATACAAGCTCACACAAATACAACCAAATGGTAAGATAAAACCATGTGCTACAAAACCATGTGAACACAAACCCATTGACCCTTCATTTAATATTGGGTACTAATTTTTCACTTAAATTCTTTCCCCAAATATTAAATTAATATCCTATGTCTCCCACACATTAAAAAAAAACCCAATGTTACAATACAACTTTACAAGTGGCCCCAAATAATTATCTAATATGGATAAACACACCTCCTAGGTGCACCATAATTAAATAATTATTTAATTACAACATTATAATATAAAAATTTATGTAATGGTGTACAACACCATATCCTAACATTCTCTCATTTGTTGTATCCATTACATAAGGGTCAATCAATGAAATAAGCCATCATAGCCATACATGAAACCACATGAATCTCCAACATTCCATTTTGCTCCATTAAGATACCAACAATATAACCAAAGTTTCCACCATCTCGAACAAGAACTCCTCTCATCCTCTAATGTTCCACCTATGGAAGAAAAGGAACATATCAAGGTGAAGATGCACCAATATAAGAACTTAAGCATCAAATCCAAGTGATAACAAAGATTAAAAACCAACATGATCAAAAATAACATTCACAACACATGCTAATACATCCAACCATCCATACCTCCTAGGTATCAACAATATCAATAAACTTATACCAACATACACAACCCATAAACCAAAATCAAGATCCTTGTATCAAAATAATTGATAAAGAACACACATATATATGAACTTCCACTACATGGGTAATATCAAATATAAAAATGATCAAGGAATACAAAGTATACCAATAAAAACTATACCAAGGCATGATAAATGATCAAAACATGAAGTACCAAAGACAATCATAATGATCCACACATGCAACTAAAGAAGTTGCATAATCTCTCACAACACATTTATATAATCCTCCCAAACCATATAAACATGAATCTCTAGGAATAAACCATAGATTAAAGATAGAAAACTTGTAAACCATAACATTTCCTTCTACCAACACCTCAAAGTGCTAATGTGTGTCAAACATGATCTCCTTACAACCCCAAATAAAAATCCTCAACAACACCCAACCACTCAATATCAAAGATCAAATGCAACATATGAATCATGTACAATGCCAACATGGATGTAAGCCTCTCTAACCAAGGAAGATCAAACTCAAAGTATCCATTCCAAATTAGGATATCAGCCCAAAGAACATCTCCTAAACTCCTCATCAATGAATGATAGCATAAAATAAACTCATATACATAAGGAGATAACAATTCTAAAAATCCCTCAAATGAATCCTCCAAAACAACTATCCATAGGTCAAGATACATATCTATGAAAGATAAAGCATGTAATAACTAAAGCTAAACAATCCTCAAATGAGTCTCCCAAAAATAATCACCATGGCTCAAGACTCATTCCTATGAGAAAAAAAAGCACAAAAAATAACACATCTAAAAAATAGGATATAAAATACCTATTAGATGATAAACCACTGAGTAGACCAAGAGTGGGAATGAGAATAATCCTCTAGGATATCCAAGTCATCATGAATCACTCCAAGAATAATATCCTATATAGGTCCATCATAAACTCACTTCCATATCTAGGTGAAGGCTCCTCGATCTTCTTATTGAAACCTCCATAGAGTAATTGTCTCAAGAATATGTATCTAATCACAACAGAACTCCAACCTCAACCAAGTATCCAAACATCCATGAGAACCTACCAATGATAAATCCATGCTAAGCTCCAAATGTAACAAACTATCCTTATGAATCTCCCAATAAAATTACTAATGTACTCAATACCAAGAGAACTAATAAGACCAATGTCAATGCTACAACTGCATAATCAAGAACCCAATCATGACATCATGATCTAACCATCTCCTCCTAGGAGATCACATGCACCAATGCATACATCTTGGTCTTGTTAGCCTATTTTACCTCTTTTCTTCAAATAGAGTTTGGGATGGTCATTAGGTGAATTTCTAGGTATTTAATGAGATCTCAAATCATGATTAGTCTTCATCTCACATTGTAAACTTAAGGAGGGAAACATGGCATCACACTAAGTGTTTGGAGATGTTCCAGGACCATGCAATAAGATTTAGCAGAATAAGTTTCATTCAACCAAAGTCTCAGGTGGAATGCTGATGAAACTATTGGTGCTTCAATTGAGGGTAATTTTAATTCTTATATTGTTTGTTTAGAGGTAGAATGGCCACGTAGAAAGGGACATGTTTGAATAGCTTTTCCTGTTGATTGTCTTGTGAGATAGTTTGTGGTTTTTCTTTATGATATGCAACAACACACTTCTAATCTCTCAATAACAGATATGTAGAAATTGTTAAAGAGGATAAAAGATGAAAGAAAGTTGTAGAAGCAAAGGAAATAGTTGCAAGCTCGATGAAATGTTGTAGAATCAGTCAAATAGCTCCACTTTTCAAATATCTTGATGAGTGGCAACAACCATGTTGTGTGTCATTTGTTGGATGAGGCTGATCAAATACTTGTTATTGGTGTCAAAGATATAGTCCTATTGCCTTGCTAGAATAAGAATATAAAGTTTTGAGGAAGAAATCTCGAACACTCAAACTATTCTTGGCAAACCCTCAAAGCTCGTGGATGTAGTGTAGATTATTATATGATTGTGCCATCTATATTTGGTTATCTTGATGTTAAGGAAGTCATGGCTGTAAGGAAACTCAGGTGCGGAAACAGCTTCCTACACTAATCTCTTAAGGAAAGTATGGTGCAAATTCATTTTAAACCCTTACAATTTTAGATTCGTTAATCTACTTAACAAAGATATTGCAGCAATATACCATACATACAGAAAATGACGAATGACACAATGATTTACCCTGGGGAAAACCTTTCGGTAAAAAACCCCAGCACTCCAAAACCTGCACAATGTATTATCTTCAACACAACGGTTACAACACACTTGCAATGCAAGTTCTTTCAGGAGATTTCCAACACTTGAAGACAAAATGCGGCAGCATCAAAACGTTCCAACAATACACTCACATCACAAATCTTCGCAACCCTAAAAATGCTTATATCATGCGCTTCCCTTTTTAGGGCAACTTCCGAAGATAACTGTATTAGGGTTTTACCATTCTCCGAGAAAATAGGAACCTAGTGGAAGAGTGTACAGTACTCAACTTTATCAGTTGCCACATGTCTTCACCTGTCATTGAATCTTCCAGACATAGCTCTTACGTGTCATAGGAATCCGTCATAACCGTTTCAGCCATGATCTCCTTACACACAATTCAAGATGCCGACACATTAAGTGGAGTGACACATCAACATGCAAACTAGACATGTACACTCACACTTAATTACATTATTTGCAAGAAATACATTTTACAAAACAAATAATAAGAATAGGAATTATCCAAGGTTGAGACACCTTATTCCTAACAGTGGCTTGATTCAACATTTAGAAGGAGGGTTTGCAAAATGCATAGCAAGGGTATTTAGTTGCATAACCCTTGGTTCTAGATGTCTTGTGAGGTATCGAGGGTCATGGTGCATTCCATCAGCATGGAAAAAAGGGAAGAATGCCAAATGCTATCCGAGATAGGATTATACAAAATGAGGATTTCTAAAAAGGGTTTCAAAAAGATTCTAAATAAAGGAAAATATGTGTAAGTTCAAATTCGACATCCTCTGCACCAGTGTTCTCAATGCTCGTGTCTTAGCTTGAGAGAGCATGGCATATCAAAGTGGTATATCCAAGAAAATATAAAGCCATAACCCATGGCCTCTACTAGCGTCCTTTATGTCTCTACCAAAATGGGGGATAGATGATGAAGAAGTTGCTCATTCACAAGATTCTCTAAGGTTAATGAAAGGATAGTCAGGGATCTGCATATTTGACAAAGGAAGTATGCATGTGAAAGGGTGCATTCTATTAAGCAAAAATGGTGGCATACTTGATGCAAAGGAGTCTCACTCAAATGATGGATTAAGAAAGCTAAAAGAAAGAGGAGTTTATAGTTTGTTATGAAATTCATGGATAGTATTATGGTCTTCTGAATATCGCTGAGCTGAATGGATTGCTTCTGAGGAAAATCTATGTCTTTTAAATAGTGTTTTGTTGGTCGAGGATTCTTTTCAGTTAAAGCCATCCTTTGTTCTTTGCACTTAAGTGCATGTGTTTAAGCAAGTTTTGTCTTTCTAGAGGAAATCGTAAAAGCATCCCTGTGCCTCTCCCATGCTCATAGTTATAGTGGTATGTTTTATGGAAGATTCAGTTGAGCTTTCAAAAGAGCTTGCACAAAGTTCATTTGGAGATGTTGCAGAAAGAATACAATATTGATGATTTTGTTTATGAAATGGACAAAATGGGTTTTAGGGTGAGAAGACAATGAGAGGTTTTAACAAAGGAAGTCTTGAAAGTGATGGTTTGGGCAATACCTATCATCGAGACATTAAGTTTGAGTCTAAAGAGCTTGAACTCTACAAAAGTGTGTGCACGCTATGATATTTTGTGTCGTATATGTAAAATGTAATGATGTATCATGCTATTTAAAGCTCGCTTCTTGTGAGCAAAAAAAGTTGCTCTATGTTTGTGGAAGTGTTGGTATGAACATCATGATAGAGGCATTTTTAACAAACATGGGAATTTTTTAGTACGATGACAATCAAACATAAGAACAAAGAATGTGCAGAAGATTATAAGGATGGTACCATAAAAAGTGCTCTTAATATGGTAGAGTAGAAATGCCATTGTGTTAAAAGGGAATTTGTAAGAGACCATGGTACAATATGATAATGAATAGGAAATCATGAGTAATGAGTATAAGTTATGATAGTGACACATATCTGAGTGAGAATAAGTGGAAAGCATCGAGAGGATCATTTATGAGGCATCATCCAATGCTTTCTCAAAGAGTCATATTTTGCAAAGCTCATCAAGACACATGCCCTATTTTTATGCTGGAGTAGGTTGAAGAAATTATGGTCATCAAGAATAGTTATAATAGGTGGAAATTTTTTTAGTTGGAGTTAATAATCTCATTTTTCTACGTCTTTCTTGAGAGTTTGTTGAGTTTTCAAAGGAGTAAAAATAGGAAAAGCAATTTTACAATGCATAGATGAAGATGAAGTAGTCAAACTAAAGGAAGAATGGTCATTTAATGGTCTTTAAGTCTATCCTACCTTTTCCCCAACAAAGGATAGATAAAGGGAGGTTTTATCCTCATTGTAGAGTTAGTTCTTTTCATTCTCATGCAACATTATAACTCATTTTGGAGTTATTTCAGCAAGAAATAACATTGTAACTCTTTTACAGACTTGTACTTAGCTGTATTTTTACCTTTCAATCAATAAAATCAAGCTATTTTTCCTTCTCAATACTGGATATTATGTGATAACATGAAATTATTGATATTTACTTGTGATGATAATGTTTATCCTTGGTTCTAGTCTAGTTTCTCATTTCCTTTATGTAGGAGTGCATGTTTGTGCAGGTCATAGCTCATGTTCTACTAGTTCTATGCAGGATTCAGCTATGAAGTCAAACATTTGAGCCTCTAGGAAGGTCATTTGTTGTTACTTTTGAGTTTTTCCTTAAAATTCAAAGCCTCTTTATGAAATACTTATGCAAAACATGTCAAAACTGAGTTGTGTATGCTGTAGTAAGTTGTATTGATCACATTGTGTGTCAAAACAATGATACAAATCCTTAATATTTGGTGCATCACCGTAGGATTTAGTTTTTGGTTTATGTTTCCTCCTTACTCTTTCCTCTGCAAAATATTAGAGTAGTTAATTAGGTGAGTACCATAAGATCCAACTTACTCTGGAGGTTCTTTTCCACTTTAGGTGACCCACAACCTAGAAAAGTTCCCATGTTTCACCAATATGCTAAGTTTTTCAACTTAGCAGGGGCACAATATTGAGTGAGCAATTTTTGGCATGCTCAGTGGGACCAGTGTGATGAACTTTGCATCACAGTATTAAGATATTTGGTGTTTTTCTCAGTATTATCATCCTTTGGAGGTAGTACGAACAACACCATGGCATCTACAATCATATATCAATTGGTTTCAGTAGTCCAGATACCTGCAACTAAATGAGGTTGGTGCTACTCTTTAGATTTTTTTATCATTTGAAGTACTTTCTCAACACCTGGTGACTCTAATTGGTGTTTTGACCCACTTTCTAGTGGTTCAAGACCTTGTTGTATATTTTCATTCCAAATTTGTTGTCTAGACTTCCCTATACTTCATGTTTTATCCTTGCAATGTCTAATCAACACCATCACTATGGTTACCCTCCTCCATACCATGAAATTTTAGGCTTTTGTCCTCCAAACAACTCTTTTCCTCATTACACTCATAAAAATCTTGCTCAAACTTCCTTGTAGCATGTTTATACCCATACCAGACCTTGTGAAACCAATCATACTTTGAACCAGGCTTGTAGCCTTCCTAGTCAGTCTCAAAATTCTTACATGGATAGTGATTTGGGTAGCATCAAGGATATATTGCTATAGCTTCAAAGGGAAATGTTAGAGATAGATAGAGAAAATGAGTATAACATGCACCAAGAGGAGTAATCCTATCAAGATTTTTGTCATTAGCAAGACCTGGAAAGGGAAAGAACCTATGAAGAGGAATGTTTGAATAGATAGGTTGCTGATTAGGTAAAAAATACCTCATCATAATAAAATCTAGAAAGCTTACTTTTACTAACTCAATCCTAAGCCTCTGCCAATTTAGTAAACTTTAGGAGAAATAATTGCTTATTTTAAAGGAAAATTATGCAAACTTTCTTTCTTTTGATCAACTGAGGAAATTTTCCAATGCATGTTTATTGGGTTGACTTGAGTGATTTTGTAGGGAATAATCGACCATCTAGCAACTGTTGCAAATGATGAACCAACACGTGCCTTAAGTGTGGTAAAGGATAGATGCTATGAACTTGCTCCTAAATATCGGGATGATGAATCGAGGATTTAGTTTCTGTTTCTTTACAATTCTATTATCAAAAACTTCATGGCTCTTCTCGAGCCTTCTATATGTTTATGAGCTTTAAAGACATAAAAGTTAGTTTAAGTTGTTGAAGATTTTTCAATGGCTATCCACACCATCTTGAATTTAGGATTTAGTTATAAGTTATCTATAAGAATGTAATTTTAGAAGTGATAATTAAGATGGAAGAAGTATCCTTATGTTGTTCACATGGTTTTCAAAATACTACTGAATGAGTTACCTGATTTTTGTCTATTGATAAACTATTGAACTATGAATGATGATGATTGTTTGTAATGGAAAGACTCCAGAACCTATAGCTTATGTGATTTAAGAATGAAGAGTTAACCCACAAGCTGGTCACTCAAGGGAAGTTAGCTTAGATAGATAAGTATTTTACTATTCTATTGTTTTATTTATTAAAGATAGATAACTATTCAGTAGGAAGTAACTAAGTTTGTTGAGAGTCGAGTCTGAATTTCTGGAGCACCATTTTTTTTAATTAGTATGAGTTATCTTTCATAGTTGATAAAATCTCTTACTGTTTAAAAGATGTTTCATTGTCTGTTCACTTATTTTTATGCTTCTGTAGTATATCAGTTGTTCAATTTGCTTGTTTCCATGCT
This sequence comes from Sequoiadendron giganteum, assembly GCA_007115665.2. Lineage (NCBI taxonomy): Eukaryota > Viridiplantae > Streptophyta > Pinopsida > Cupressales > Cupressaceae > Sequoiadendron > Sequoiadendron giganteum. The sequence goes on along the minus strand of VCHN02000014.1, from coordinate 84,745,882 downwards.
TTCTAGTTTAGTTGTGATGCTTTCTAAATTAGTTGTCTTATTATTTTTAGTTTAGTATTTCCGGTTTTTTTTAGAGTAGATTGTTTTCTAGTTAAATAGTTAAATGGCCTTAGATTAAAATTGATTTCAATAGTTTAAGGAAAAACAAAAAATATAAAATGAGTTATCCAAATCATCTTCTTCTGCAAACTACCTTGGACATTTCCCGGTCAAGTATTTGACATTCAATATTCTAAAGTAGTAGGACATAATGACAGCCTATCACTTTTTGGCACCATTTCTGGGGACCTTAAATAGCCTTTGTGCTTAAGTCTTATTAGGAGACGATTTGAATACCAAGTTTTATACCAAAAATTTCTCTGTCGGCTTCCTTTTCTGCATGGTCAAGAAAAGAGGCCCTCACAGATGTTTTATACCAAATACACCCCCAAAATACGTACCAATCATACCAAAGGAGGCCCAAGGCTCAGATGATAATACATTTGAAGAATTATTCGAGCCTGGTCCACTAGAGGCTTTCCACTATTTTCCTGAACATCAACTAGCAGAACAACCGGTTATAGAGGAAATTGTCTTAGAAGAACAAACTCCTCTAAACATCATGGGAGACCATAGGGCTGAACTGAATAGACATGATCTCAACCACAATGAACCTCAATCTCCTAGAACGTTTACCTATCCTATTACTTTGGATGCGAACGATGATACTGTAATGAAGAACATCTCCCCAGCCTTCCTTCCAACCTTCTGTGGTTTATCCTCGGAAGACCCAGACCAATTTATCTTTGAATTGAAAGTCCTGTGTCAAACTTATGATTACAAGAATGAAAACCAAAAGTTGAAGCTCTTCCTGTCGACTTTAAAGGATTTAGCAATGCATTGGTTTATGGGATTGGGTTTTGGAAGTATAACATCCTGGGGGGAAATGGAGAATGTTTTCTTGCAAAAATACCAGAGTTACTGTAGGGTAAGTGATCGTAAGGAAGAGTTGTTTAAACTGAGAAAAAAATGAGGATGAGAGTTTAGAGGATTATCTCGATAGGTTCCTCTTCCTCCCTAAAAGATGTGGAGAAGCGACCATTAGCGTTGAGATCCTCAAAATAATTTTTCTTAAAGGTCTTGATGATGATGCTAGAAGAAATATTGATCTGATGGGGAAAGGTGATGTATCTCAACTAACCCTTAAGGAGATATGTGAGTTATGTTAGAATTTCTCCCGTACTCAGGGAGGAATCTGCAAAACTAATCTTTTTAAAGGGTCTAATGAGATAGGTAAGCTCCACGAAGAAATAGAAAATCTGAAAATAGACATTCTTGTTTAGTTGAATACCACATTAGATGGTATACAAGCTAAAACTCGCAACCCATAGACCTTGTCAATCTATTGTCCCAGGTGTCGAAATAAACACCTCTTACGTGAGTGTCCCTTAGATAAAGTCAATGTTTGTCAACTTTGTGAGAAAAAACATACTACAAATCAATGTGAGCTTTTGTCTGATATTAAGAATACTAAGAAAAAAACCATTTAGATTGAAGAAGAGATAAATGCCTTAATCCAACATCAAGGAGGTAATTTCTCTTATGGATAGAATCCCAGTCTTGCATGGAGACCACAAAATAACTGGGCTCATAATCAATGGACTCCATCTTGGAATCAGTCACCTCCACCGCAACCTAACTGGGGAAATCCTTATTGGGGATCCCCTGAATGGACAAATCACACATGGGGAAATCAGCAATGGTCAAATCAACTACAACAACAATGGTACCATCAACATGCTGCCCCCCAATGGAATTGGGCACAAAATTAGTTTTATACTGAACCTAGGAGGAATCAACAACATAATTTATTAACTCCAATTCAAAACCCTCCTCAGAATGAGCAGGTGAACCAACCTCAACTTCCAGCACAACCACTTCCCAATCCTAAGAATAATTGCTAGAATACACCAGTCTATTCTACCAAACATGAAAATGTTATAGGGCCTAATGCGATACACTTCGAAAATGTACAGTTGCGCTCTGTTTGAACTCTTCAACCTCTGACTATTGAAGAAATAGTGGAGGAACCTGAGCCTAAAAGTCCAATAAAAGACACATCGTCTAATCAAGATACCACTACCAAAGACAAAGATCCATTTTCAGCACCAGGAGCTGTTGACTTGTCTCAGGGGGAGGAAGGTCAATCCTTTAGTCAACATAAGGAGAGTCCAATTCCAAAGGAGAACACAATGGCACTATATTTGGAACGTTTAAAGTCAATAACTCTAGAAGATACTCCAGAAGTATCCATGGCTTCAGAAATTGCGTTAATTTAGGAGATTAAGCAACTGCAAATTGAAGTTGCAATAAAGGAAATTCTTGAGTTAAACCAGTTAATCAAACAACTATGTATTAAAATGCTAGGAAGAAAGTTGAAAAAGATAAATACCGTTCATATCGATGGTTATTTAGCTGATTTTCTATCTGGAAAAACTATTGCTCTGAAATATGATGATCCTAAGAGTCCACTCATAACCGTTACAATCAATGAGGTAGCAATACCAAATACTCTAGTGGATCTTGGGGCAGCTATTAACGTGATGACTATGGATGTAATGGAAAAATTAGGCCTAATTGATCTACGCCCTACAACCACAGTCTTACAAATGGCAAATCAGTCTATAGCCATCCCTAAGGGCATCATTAAAAACATGCTTGTCAAATTTGATGGATGGGAATATCCAATCGACTTCCACGTAATCCAGTCACTTATACCTAAAGATAGCTATCCTATAATTTTTGGAAGACCTTGGTTGGCCACAGTTGCTACTAAGATTGATTGCAGGGAAGGAGGAATGACCATTTCACATGGTCAAGATAGTAAACGTTTGTTCTTATATCCCCTTGCTAAGCCTACTAAGCATAAAAAGGTCTGGGTTGATGAACCTGAGGAATCCAATGGTTGAGACAGTTTAGCCCCTAGCTATGGTAGTAATTAAGCAACATGGGGAAGAACTAGAAGAAGAGTTAGTAAGCGACGTAGCATGACTTTCTATAACCCCGAATGAGGCAGAAATGATGGATGCTCCAAGGATTTTTGGGAAACCAATTGATATAAGCGGAATGGAGCATAGTTATGCTACAATGGGAATGCCTTGTCCCTTAGCTAACATGATTCCCAAAACAAGTCATTTCTTTGAAGATGTCACAAGATTTCACCAACTTATACCTCATAGTTGTCCTCTCAATACCTTGTCGTGACCAATTCATACTGTCACTTCGGTCCATCCTAGAACAAAATCGATAATGCTATTACCAAGAAAAACTTTGAATATCAATAGCTGGCTGACAGAAACACAAGAGGATAGGTTGTTTAATGTGTTGGTACAAAGGTCTAAATATTTTGCTTGGGATTATATGGACATGAGGGGAATTCACCCAAGTATTTGTACTCATCACATTTACACTGACATCAGTATAAGGCTAGTTCACCAGCCTAAGAGGAGACTCAATCCTACATTAAATGATTTGGTCAAAATTGAGATTGAGAAACTCCTTCGTGCAGGATTTATTTATCCAATCTCTGATAGTAAGTGGGTATCACCTATGGTGGTCGTACCAAAGAAAAATGGGAAGTGGAGAATCTATATAGATTATAGAGAACTCAACAAAGCCACTCATCGAGATTATTTTCCCCTACCATTTGTTGATAAGGTTCTGGACAACTTGGCTGGGAGGAAATATTTCTCCTTTCTTGATGGATTTAGTGGTTACAACCAGATTCAGGTTGCTCCAAAAGACTAAGACAAGACCACCTTTACCTGCCCATGGGGCACATTTGCATACAGAGTGCTTCCCTTTGGACTTTGTAATGCTCCATCAACTTTTTAGAGAGCTGTGCTTGCTATATTTTCTGCACTTGCTAATGACTGTGTAGAGGTCTATATGGATGACTTTACAGTCTATGGGTCAACTTATGATGAAGCTCTTCAAAACTTAGACCGAGTTTTATAATTTTGTGAGGAAAATAGACTATCCCTTAGCCATGAAAAATGTTTAGTAATGGTAGAACAAGGAATAGTCTTGGGTCATCATATTTCCTTTGAGGGAATAAAGGTCGACCCTAAGAAAATTGAAGTCATCCAATAGTTGATTGTCCCTCAAACACAAAAAAAATTTCAAAGTTTTCTTGGACATGCTGGTTACTACAGAAGATTCATAGAAGGCTTCAGTAAAATTGTGGCTCCTATGTTCTTTCTTTTACAAAAAGAAGTAGAGTTCGTTTGGACACCTGAGTGTTAGCAATCATTTGAAACAATTAAAGAAAAACTTGTCTCTGCTCTTGTATTGCGAGGGCCAAATTGGAGTCTTCCCTTCCATATTTATGCAGATGCTTTTGATGATGCTATTGGTGTAGTACTTGGACAAGAAGATGAGAATGGGGGTAAATATGCCATATATTTCATTAGTAAGAATCTTACATCTACGAAAAGAAACTATACAACAACAAAAAAAGAATTCTTGGCTGTTGTTCACGCCATTAAAAAATTTTTCCACTATATTACGAGATATAAGGTTATAGTTTATATAGACCATTCAGCTATAAAATACCTAATGAACAAACCTATAGTTAATGGTCGAATTATGAGATGGTTATTACTCCTTCAGGAGTTTAATGCTACGATTCTTGACAAACTAGGGAAATCTAACGTAGTAGAAAATTTTCTGTCACAAATCAAACATGAAGAAGGTGACAATACTCTTATACAGGATGAGTTTCCAGATGAAAATTTGTTTGCAGTTTCTGTAAAATCACCCTGGTTCGCAGATATCACTAACTATTTAGCTACTTTAGAGGTACCCCTAGGATTCATGACTAAGAAAAAGAAGCCACTAATCAGGGAAAGTGCCCCATTCAAATGGATTAACAGAATGTTATTTCATTATGGAAATGATATGATCTTGAGGAGATGTGTAAGAGCGGATGAAACCTACAACATTCTAAGGGCCTGTCACTATGATCCTTCGGGAGGGCACTACTCTACGAAGAGAAATTCCCATAAATTCTTAGGCGCCAGATACTATTGGCCTTCAATGCATAAGGATATTAAGAATTATGTTCATCATTGTGATGAATTTCAGAGAGTGGGAAGACCAACTGCTTCTTCGAAAATGCTTTTACTGCTATAGGTAGTGCTTGAACCATTCAAGAAATGGGGTTTAGATTTTATCGGACCCATAGATCCTTCCTCCCAAGGGAAATAATACATATTGATTTGCACCGATTACCTGAAAAAATGGGCAGAAGTTCAAGCCTTACAAATAGCTGGGGAAGAGCAAGTCACAAACTTCCTCTATAATAAAATCTTCCTTAGATTTGAAGCCCCTACAACTATTGTTACTGACCAGGGACTCCAATTTATGTCCAAAGTGCTCTTGGCATTCACCAACCATTTTCAAGTAAGCCATAGAAGTTCATCACCTTACCAACCTCAAACAAATGGCTAGGTGGAAGTAACTAATAGAGAGCTTGAAAACATTTTTAAAAAATAGTTTCTTTAGGAAGAAAAGATTGGGCCAGGAAACTCCCTGAAGCTGTATGGGCATACAAAATGACTTGGAAATCCACGACTAGATTCAACCCCTATGAGCTCATTTTTGGAAAGAAACCTCTTCTTCCCATGGAGTTTGAACTACAAACTATAAGAATAGCTATGGAACTAGGTCTGGATTTAAAATGAGTCCAAGTTGAACGAGTTCTGCAACTAAGTGAATTGGATGAGCTTCACCTAGACGCTATCCATCAAACTGAACTAATTCAACATCAACGGAAAGTGTGGAATGACAAACATATTAAGGAGAGGGAGTTTCATAATGGAGACTGGGCCCTACTATTCAATTCAAGGTACAAATATCATAGAGGAAAGCTCAGGACTCATTGGTTGGGACCTTATGAGATTTCTGAAGTCTTTTCGAATGGAACTATTTGGTTGAAACCAATTGATGGTGACACACGAACCCTCTTAGTTAATGGTCATCGCTTATGTGTCTACCATAATCCGGTCAATAGGGAAGAATTCTCAAGAATGGTGGAAATGCAGGGCGAGGTCCAATGTGTTGACTTTGCCAAGGCAGAGTCTATTTGGTAAAATTGTTGTTTATAATTTAAAAAAAAAAAAAAAAGAAATAAAAATATATATATATATAAATAATTTCGAAAATGTGTAATAAAAAGACATGTATGCCAAGATATTTTCCTTTATTAATTTTTCTTCTTTTGGACTTGGCTAATTTTTGTTCCATTTTGTAGGACTTCTTAAAAAGGAGGAAAATAACTTCTGGAGCACCCTCCAAAGATGCACCATAAAATTATGATCCTGATGCCAGATGCTCTGGAACTTGATGGTCCTTATGCCCGATGCTAAGGAACTTGTACAAAACTCGTCATGTCAAAGAGGCAGTCCTGTACTAAGGTACAAAGCTTTAGAAGTCCAAAATTCTTTATCATATCACTCAACCTTCATTCTGTTGTTGCTCTGGTTGCATCTTTCAGCGATGCTCCAGAACCTTCATTTTGCTGCTGCTCTAGCTGCATCTTTCAGCGATGCTCCAAAACCTTCATTCCATTGCTGCTCTGATTGCATCTTTTAGCGATGCTCCAGAACTTTCATTTCATTCCTTCTTTGGTTGCATCTTTCAGCGATGCTTCGGAACATTCATTTCATCGTCATCCCGGTTGCATCTTACACGGATGCTCCGCAACTTGTCTGCCTTCTCCATCATGAATACAAGCCTCTTGGATGCTCCATAACTTATGCACTAGTTTCGAGAACGATGTCAAATTGTGTACTTCAAAACTTGTTCATTCGTATTCCGCCACCTTCTTCATAAAATCAAAATTTCGTGATCCTTCCATCAGTATATCTTGTACACCTATCTTTCTATTTTGTTTTTTTATCATAAATAAAGCCACCAAGTACCACAGTCCTCATTGATGGTTCCATCACCCATAAAATTCCACATCCATATCATAATAAATCCGCCGTCACCTCAACCAATGCCTTCACGTCATCCTGTCAAATCTGTAACGTATGAGATCTTCGAACGATCACATAACACAAGTAAGTATTAATTTTCGCTTTAAGTAGGTAGTTATTTTCGAATAATGAATAATTAATTGGCACAAGGTTCACTCCCAATTTAATAATTTGTGCCACTCGATGATCAACTACTTGTATGGAAAAGCCTTTCGCATGCCTCCATGTAGATTGAAAATCATTGCATAGTAAGCTGCAAACAAGACAAATAAGTGATTTTAGAGGCAATATTTTCAAAAGTGTTGCGTGAAATCTTTGTACCATAATTGAAATATTTTTCAGAGTGGGAAAAAACAAAATGGGGGGTGGTAAAAGAAAGTCAGAGCTAGATTCAATAGAAAAATTGTTGGGGTTGAGTAATATCTCAAGGTTGTTCGAAGAAGCAAGGTGGTTGAATTTTATCAAAAAATTTGAAGGCTACAATGAAAAGCTAGTGGGCTCTTTTGCTGAAAACTACATAAATGGTGAGGTGGTACTTCATGGGAAGCATTTTAAGGTAAGTCCCAAAATCATTTCTCACTTATCAGGGTTAGAGAATGTAGGCATAAAAATAAAAGAAACCTCTCAAATAACGTACCGAAAATTATCTGAATTATTGGTTAGAGAGGGAGACCCTCACCCAATGGTAGTAATAAGTACCAAGGACATAATAAAGGGTTCCAGAGAACCTCCATACTAGAGCCCTGGGGTACTGCCATTGCTTGGATCATAAAGTATTTTACTTGTGAAGGTCAGCTAACTATTGTAGTAGGACCTGGTTTCCACATATTGACCCATTTGCGTCACGAAAAGGAGAACCCTGCTCTTAGGGTTAATATGCCTGAATTTTTATATGACTCCCAAAACTCTTCCATAGAAAGATATAAAATAGGGTCTGGGCCATTGAAACATCATGGCTTAATTCAATTGATTTGTAAATACCATTTTCACAAGAAACTCGAGGGAAAATGGCAGAGGTTTTTGAAGAAAATTGAGAAGCCTTCAATTAGAAGACAATAGAACTAGGGGAACCATCTCACCGAATTACCCCACCTTTCGAAGCAACTTCCCTTGAGGGCTCTCCAGCTCTGGAAGCTCCTAATCCCACCACCCCTAGTGAGGAAGTTCCAAACTCTTTAAATGAGGAATTCAAAACCCCTGATGTGCCAGAGCGAGTTGATCTTGATTATTTTGATGTGAGTAAGCCCAAAAGAAAGAGAAAAAGGGAAAAATAGAACACCCATCACCTTCCAAGATTTGCCTCCATTAAGAAGAAGTAAGTGTTTAGCCTCTGAATTCTCTAAAACCCCAATGGAGGGTATGGAGGGAAGTTCAAAGAAGAAAAATCCCAACTGGCCATCTGAGCCTATAGAGATTTCAGAGCTTGCTAGTGAAGAGGAGGTACCTCTAGAAAAAAAGATTCAGTCAAGGAGATTCCTTTCCACTCTGCATATGTGGAGGAGATCTTCACTAATGAAATTCAGGAAAGAGAACCAGAGGGAGATGATGGTGTGCCAGGAATTTTTTCCCCTATTGTTAACTAAATTATTGAGATAGTTGAAACAAGTGATGCCACTACAAAAGTAGAAAAATGTAAAATAGAAATTGATGATCTATGGAAACAATTGTACAAAGATAATCAACTGATAGAGTTGCATAAAGAAGAATTGGCTGTGCATACAACTATAATAAATAAAAGGGATCAAGAGATATAGGGCTTGAAGGTACAATTACAGGAAAATGACACAATAATCTATAAGTTAAAAGAGCAAATACAAGAATTGAGTCAAAAGCATAAAACTTATAGTGTTGACATTGCAAACAAGAATACAAAAATTGAAAGAATAAAGCAAAACTTTGTGCTTATGCTCACAGCCTTTGAAGAAGACAAGAAAACAAGAACTGAAGAATTGAATGCTTCCATCAACAGAGTTGTAGAGCTAGAACAAGACTTGAAGGAATGCACTGTGAAACCATAAATGGAGTCAAAAGAAATTTAGAATGAACCAGTTGTAACTGATTGGTTCCAGATTCACATTCCCCGACTACTAATGAAATGGATGGAAAAGTGTTACTTCCTTGGGAATGTTCAAACTAAGAATTATAGGCTGAAGAAGGAACTGGTACTCCTGAAGGAGTCATTTCATAGGGCATATAGATGAAAGTAGGATGCATGTCAACTAGTTGACTGTTTATTAAATTGTAGAAGGCCATCTAGAGTGTACTCCAAGTTTTAAATGAACAGTGGCTAACATGATTTTTTTTTAGAATCTACAATGATCAGCCTTATGAGCCCAATGATAAAGAATTTGTTAAGATATTTGTAGAGTCAACCCCTGAGGATTAGGATCTAATTTGTGAATTCTTTCTGCATGATTTATTATTAGGAAATCAAACAAATTTCTTTATCAACTTGTTTGTTGGAGAGGTAGAATTAAGAGCCTTGCTGTCCACCATGAGGAACCAGATTCATTGGCAGGAGCATACAAAATAGTTTGCATAGGAAGAAAGGACAGTGGGTATTCAAATAAGGTCCCTGAATTCTAGGCCTGGTGGTTTCAAAGATACATTTTTGTCTCTCCTTGTTAATGACAAGATGAAAGAAAGATATGATAATAGCCTCAGGCTGTGTTATAATAATTTCATGGAGCATGGGTAGAAGTTGATTGGAAAGGCATGGGATGCTTGTGAAGAAAGGTTCACTCCACTACCTAATTACCTAAAGAAAAGAGAGGTCATTTCCCCTCTTAATATCAGGTGGTCATTTAGAAGAGCAGATGCCTTAGTAAAAATATTGAGAACTCTTAGAACAAAATGGATGGGAATGAAATTTAGACCTCCTTTGCTACTTAATCCACCTCTGGCCTTCAATGTTTCAACTGATCATAATGACAAACTTTTCAACGAATGGAGAGAGAGTGTGATATTTCATAGAGGGTTCATCTATGACCCTAAAGCTTTTGATGCAACAACAAGGGAGGTACATGATCTCAGTGCCCTATATGAGGAGTGGAATAGGACTCAGGGGTTTAACTATGGAGCAGGAGGACCTTCTAGGAATTAGGTGGGGGAGGAAATGATGAGGTAAAAATAACCTCATCATAATAAAATCTAGAAATCTTACTTTTACTAACTCAATCCTAAGCTTGTGCCAATATATTAAACTTTAGGAGAAATAATTGCTTATTTTAAAGGAAAATTATGCAAACTTTCTTTCTTTTGATCAATTGAGGAAATTTTCCAATGCAGGTTTAATGGGTTGACTTGAGTGTTTTTGTAGGGAATAATCGGTCATCTAGTAGGTGTTGCAAATGATGAACCAACACGTGCCTTAAGTGTGGTAAAGGTTAGATGCTATGAACCTACTCCTGAATATCGGGATGATGAACCAAGGATTTAGTTTCTGTTTCTTTAAAATTTTGTTATCAAAAACTTCATGGCTCTTCTCGATCCTTCTATATGTTTATGAGCTTTAAAGACATAAAAGTTAGTTTAAGTTGTTGAAGAATTTTTCAATGGCTATCCATGCCATCTTGAATTTAGGATTTAGTTATAAGTTATCTATAAGAATGTAATTTTAGAAGTGATAATTAAGACGAAAGAAGTATCGTTATGCTGTTCACATGGTTTTCAAATACTGCTAATGAGTTACCTGATTTTCGTCTATTGATAAACTATTGAACTATGAATGATGATGATTGTTTGTAATGGAAAGAATCCAAAACCTGTAGCTTATGTGATATAAGAACAAAGTGTTAACCTGCAAGCTGGCCACTCGAGGGAAGTTAGCTTAGATAGATAAGTATTTTACTGTTCTGTTGTTTTATTTTTTAAAGATAGATAACCATTCAGTAGGAAGTAACTAAGTTTGTTGAGAGTCAATTCTGAAGTTCTGGAGCACAATTTTTTTTAATTAGTATGAGTTATCTTTCATAGTTGATAAAATCTTTTACTGTTTAAAAGATGTTTCATTGTCTGTTCACTTATTTTTCTACTTCCATTTTATATCAGTTGTTCAGTTTGCTTGTTTCCATGCTTTGTAGTTTAGTTGTGATGCTTTCTAAATTAGTTGTCTTATGATTTTTAGTTTAGTATTTCTGGTTTTTCTTAGAGTAGATTGTTTTCTAGTTAAAGAGTTAAATGGCCTTAGATTAAAATTGATTTGAATAGTTTAAGGAAAAAAATAAAATAGAAAATGAGTTATCCAAATCATCTTCTTCTGCAAAATGCCTTGGACACTGCCTGGTCAACTAATTGACATTCAATATTCTAAAGTAGTAGGACCTAACGAAAGCCTATTAGTTGCAACCAAAGAAGAGAAAATAAAACACTTGCTTTCACAAGTCTGAAGGTATGAAACCCAATCAACCCCTTGCATTCCTAGTTTCAAAATTCCAAGTCTTGTTGAGGATTTTCCTCTCACACCAATCCAAAACTAGGAAGAGGGAAAGGTTGTGGAATCTAAGCCAATTTAAATTCCAAGTTTCAAAAGTTTTTCTTCAAAGAAATAGCTGATTTCTAACCAAAAGCAACCCTTTCAAATCCCCTTATCAGTTGAATCTAGCATGGACAACTATGATGAAATTGCTAGGTTGGAAGAGCATGTGTTAACAATCTCGAGCTTCAAGAAAATCACCTCATCTCTTCCTCAAGAGTTAGCAAAGCCTCCTATACTAGCCAATCCTCTATCAACACTCCCCAAATCTTTTGAGGAGCTTCCCAATCATTCCAAACAAGAGGAGGCTGAGCTAGTAGTGAAACACGAGTTTTTTTTTTCAATTCAAGACTCAAAATTGATTGAGGATCTTCTTCAAGTGGAAGGCACTTGTGTGGTTAGTTTTGAGGAAGAAAAAGAAATATATGCTATTTATGATCCTATGAATGATGTGAATAATAAAAAATCAAAACTTTTCTAAGTAGAAGTTGAGGGTGATCAGTTGGAACAACAAGGTGCAAGGAAAATGCATGGGGATTAGAAGGAAGAATTGATCTTCTCATTTGATGAGCTACCTTGTTTTGTTGAAAAGGATGAAGTTTCAAAGAAACAAGAAGATGCTGGAGATCTTGGTGAGTTGTTGGTGTATGATGATGAAGGTGAGTTTGAAATCCTAACTCATAAAGAAGAAAGCATAGGAAACACTATTGAGGGAGATGTAAATATTGATGTGCATTAAGTTTCCTATCAAGTTGGATAAATCCCTAAATCAAAGTTCTTTCTCCATGAAGAGGATGATTTTTATGTTTTATCAAAGCTTGAAGAGAGCTGCATTAAGCCTAAAATTAACCCCCCTATTCAAAGAAGCAAAGAAGATATTGAGGAAGACATTTTCTAGGATGAGTCTGATGTTTTTTGTTCAAGTTTTTATGCCAATCCAACACCTCCTAAAGAGGATATTTATGAGGAAAAAAAGGAAAAGAAGATGTGAAATCCATGATACAAGGTAAGCCACAAGATTCAGGTCTTTTCAATCAATAAGGAAATGAGGCAGTTTTCCAAAAGCAATAGGTTAGCAAAGGCAGTTTAGACAGTCATATCAATGGGATGCCCTATTAGACACCTAGATTGGCTGGAGATGAAAAAAGAAAAGCCACCTAATGCAATAATTGATCCTAAGCATCAAGAAGTTCATCAAGACAAGCACAATCAATTAATTTATCCACTTGAAGGCAGTCATTTTTCCAATCAAATTAGGTGGGTAAGTCCTTTTGTTTTTAGATTTGGAGAACTGTTACAGTAGTTAAAGGTTTATTACACCTTTCTCCATCTCTTTTGGTTGTCTTAGAAGCATGAAAAGCATCCCCAGATGCTCAGAAAGGGAAGCTACTTTCAAGAACCAGTCAATGGTTTTTTTTAGATAACCTCTTTCATGATTAGTTTAGGTTAGTATAGGTTGTTTTAGTAGTCTCATTCCTCTAAGTGTTGTTTGCACAGTTAGTCAGTTTGCTCTGCCTTTTGGTAGGTGGAATAATATTTGAAGGTGTTATACACTATTTTTGATGAGTTACAATAGTATGCAAGATTGTTTCCTAATTCTTGTTAAGTTCCTTTTGACTCTGTGCCCGATGGATATGCTAGGCTACTAGTCCTATGAGTTTTAGTAGGCAACACATTCATAAAGGTCACCAAAATTGTTAGTGTATTTTACCTCTTTGCTTCAAATAGACTTTGAGCGGATCATTAGGTGAATTTCTAGGTATTTAATGAGATCTCAAATCATGATTAGTCTTCATCTCACATTGTAAACTTAAAGAGGGAAACATGGCATAGAACTGAGAGTTTGGAGATGTTCCAAACCATGCAATAAGATTTAGCAAAATAAGTTTCATTCAACCAAAGTCTCAAGTGGAATGTTGATGGAATTATTGGTGCTTCAATTGAGGGTAATTTTAATTCTTATCTTATTTGTTTTGAGGCAGAATGACCACGTAGAAGGGGATATGTTTGAATAGATTTTCCTATCAATTGTCTTGTGAGATAGTTTATGGTTTTGCTTTATGATATGCAACAACACACTTCTAGTTAAAGAGGATAAAAGATAAAAGAAAGTTGTAGAATCAAAGAAAATAGTTGCAAGCTCGGTGAAATGTTGTAGAATTGGTCAAATAGATCCACTTTCCGAATTTCTGGATGAGTGGAACCAACCATGTTGTGTGTCATTTGTTGAATGAGGCTGATCAAATGCTTGCTATTTGTGTCCAAGATATAGTCATATCACTTTTCTAGAATACGAATATCAAGTTTTGAGGAAGAAATATTGAACACTCTAACTATTCTTGGAAAAAGCTTAAAGCCCGTGGATGTAGTGTAGATTATTCTATGATCGCGCCATCTATATTTGGTTATCCTGATGTTAAGGAAGTCATGGCTTGACTCAACATTTAGAAGGAAGGTTTGAAAAATGCATAGCAAGGGTATTCAGTTGCATAGCCCCTGCTGCCAGATGTCTTGTGAGGTATCGAGGGTCATGGTGCATTCCATTGGAATGAAAAAACGGAAAGAATTCCAAATGCCATTCAAGATAGGATTGTAGGTTATACACAATGAGGATTTCTAAAAATGGTTTTGAAAAGCTTCTAAATAAAGGAAAATAAGTGTAAGTTCAAATTTGACATCCTTTGCACTAATTTTCTCAATACTCGTGTCCTAGCATGAGAGAGTGTGGAATCTCAAAGTGGTATATGCAAGAAAATATAAAGCCACGACCTCTACTAGCGTCCTTTATGCCTCGACCAAAATGGGGGATAGATGATGAAGAAGCCGTTCATTCACAAGATGCTCTAAGGTTAATGAAAGGATAGCAATGGATCTACATATTTGACAGAGGATGTATGCATGTGAAAGGGTGCATTCTATCAAGAACAAATGGCGACATACTTGATGCAAAGGAGTCTCTCTCAAATGATGGATTAAGCAAGCTAAAAGAAATGAGTTTATAGTTTGTTATGAAATTCATGGATAGTATTATGGTCTTCTTAACATATTTGAGCTGAATGGATTACTTCTGAGGAAAATTTGTGTCTTTTCAATAGTGTTTTGTTGGTTGAGGATTCTTTTTAGTTAAAGCCATCCTTTTTTCTTTGCATTTAAGTGCATGTGTTTAAGTGGGTTTTGTATTTCTAGAGGAAATCATAAAAGCATCCTCACACCTCTCCCATGCTCATAGTCATAGTGTTATTTTGTATGGAAGATTCAATTGAGCTTTCAAAAGAGCTTGCACAACATTCATTTGGAGATGTTGTAAAAAGAATACAAGATTGATGATTTTTTTTATGAAATGGACAAAATGGGTTTTAGGGTGAGAAGATACTGAGAGGTTTTAACAAAGGAACTCCTGAAAGTGATTGGTCTAGGAAATACCTATCATCAAGACATGAATTTTGAGTCTAAAGAGCTTGAACTCAACAAAAGTGTGTGCACGCTATGATATTTTGTGTGTTGTAAGAAAAATGTAATGATGCAACATACCATTTAAAGCCAGCTTCTTGTGAGAAAAAAAATTTGCTCTATGTTTGTGGAAGTGTTGGTATGAACATCATGATAGAGGAATTTTTAACAAACATGGGAATTTTTTAGTATGATGACAATCAAACATAAGAACATAGCATGTGCATAATATAATAAGGATGGTACAATACAGAGTGCTCTTAATATGATAGAGTAGAAATGCCATTGTGTTAAAAGGCAATTTGCAAGAGACTATGGTACAATATGATAATGCGTAGGAAACCATGAGTAATGAGTATAAGTTATGATAGTGACACATCTCTGAGTGAGAATAGGTGGAAAGCATCAAGCAGATCATTTATGAAGACTTATCCAATGCTTTCTCAAAGAGTCATATTTTGCAAACCTCATCAAGACACATGCCCTATTTTTATGCTGGAGTAGGTTGAAGAAATTCTGGTCATCAAGAACAATTATAACATGTGGAAATTTTTTTAGTTGAAGGAGTCAATCATCTCATTTCTCTACGTCTTGCTTGAGAGTTTGTTGAGTTTTAACAGGAGTCAAAGTAGGGAAAGTAGTTTTCCAATGCATAGATGAAGATGAAGTAGTCAAACTCAAGGAATAATGGTCATTTAATGGTCTTTGAGTCTATCCTACCTTTTCTCCAATGGAGGATAGATAAAGGGATGTTTTATCCTCATTGTAGAGTTAGTTCTTTTCATTCTCATGCAACATTGTAACTCATTTTGGAGTTCTTTCAGTATGAGACATCATTGTAACTCTTTTACAAACTTGTACTTAGCTTAAATTTTACCTTTCAATCAATAAAATCAAGCTATTTTTCCTTCTCAATACTAGATATTGTGTGATAACATGAAATTATTGATATTTCCTTGTCATGATACTATTTATCCTTGGTTCTAGTCTAGTTTCTGATTTCCTTTATGCAAGAGTGCATGTTTGTGTAGGTCATAGTTCATTGTAATGTCCCTGTGGGGACCCTTGTGCACAATTTACAAGGCCACGTGTCTATGGGATTAGTGTGCATCCTTGTAGATGCTATAGTGGGGCTATGTGACACCACCCTTAACACCTTGGGTAGCCACCCTTACTACTAGGCCAGTCTTTTGGTGTAGTGATTGGGCCTTAGTGGTATCAGAGCCAAGGTCTTGAGGTCGAGACCCATGGAGTGTGGTGGGCTGTAATGTTCGTACGGGGATCCCTGTGCATAGGTTACAAGGCCATGTGTCTATGGGATTAACATGCATCCTCACAGATGCTCTGGTGGGGCTGCATGACACCACCCTTAACATCCTGGGTAGCCCACCTCACTACTAGGCCAGTATTTTGGTGTAATGGTCAGGCCTTTGTGGTATCACTATAAAGTGCCTCACTAATTCTGACTTAATTTTTCTGATTTCATGCCTTTGGAATTTCGTCAAACACTTGTCTTGAATATTGCTTTTGATTGATATAATTTTTTGTATATAACTTTCCCTTGAAATGGAGTGTTTTTGGTGTTCAATTTGTTTTGTTTGAAAGGTGTCACATTTGTATATTTTCACAACATAATAGTACATAACTTTTTAACCACATAGCTCAATAGCAAGAAGCATACATTGAATAAATAAATCTGAAACTTACTAAACTTGCTATGATTGAACACTTTCAGAATAATGCTTTCAGATTTCATACTTCCTTTTCTCTTAGAGCTATACTCAACAGGTTATAAAGAGAATTCAATAACAGATTTAATGTTTGTTTTCCAGCCAGTAACAGGCTTACATTATTTATAGTCTAACCCAACAATGATGACTAGCCACTATGACATTAATGAATTGATTTAGCAATTTAAACCAGGTTACAATGGCAATATCTACTTCATTTTCATTAAATAGCAACTATAGTTTATATGCATACACAATAGTGACTAAGGAATGATTGCAACAATCTGTAATATAGTTTTATGAGTGACATTTATATAAGAATCAATGGCAACAATTTATGTTCTTGTTTGAAAACACTCAAGCATTACCCTATCGACCAACAAGACTCATATATCACAAGAGAAGCTATAGATTTTCTATCACATGTAGACATCATTAGATTATAGAATAACATAAAAGATGATATGAAAAATGCTCGACCAAACTTGGATAGGGCTTCTTTGTCTTGATGTGGTGCCTAGACTACTGTAAAACCTTGCATATCAGCTTTTTAAATTTTCATCTATCCTTGATCCAACCACATGACCCTCCAAAGGTCCATGTTTTTGCTCATATTTGATTCACCTAGTTTCTTAGGGTAGGGTGATTTCAATAAGATTTTCTAATAGCTGTGATTCAATCTCTATGAATCATGTCCTTTATTTAGGACAAAAATCACATCCTTGATATAATGTTCAGTTCTCTAAAAACCCACAACTTGGCTATGTCTTCTGCTCAGTAAAGGTGAAACACAAGCATCAAAACAATGTTTGATTCCTTCATTCAAAATATTTGACCATACCAAGATAGGAGTGATAGTTTCACACTTGAAACTATGAATGTTAGGGTTTTCTCCTCCTAACCAGAGAAGCTCGACTTGTTTCTCGTGAAAAGTATTCAATTCCAAAGAGTCACAAATGTTTCTCCTTTTTTTCTCTTTGTATATTTCCCATCCAAAAATAAAAGTGACTTTACAAAGTCATGTTACAAATATTTCACTAAGTCATGTTTTAAAAATGATTTAATTAATTACTTTTATCACATTAAAATATAACTTCAACCTTAGGCAATAAAAGTAATTAAATAAATGATTCCTTGTTTTCAACACTTGCCTTTGGGAATTAAGAAGGCAAAGTGGCATCTTGAGTGGCTAATGAGAAGGGGAAATTATAGTACTCCCTTCCCAAAATTGCTTTTGCTCAAGCAATTGAAAGCTCGGGTGCTGTAGAATCTGCTCATTCTCCCATGTGGCATCCTCGGCTAGAAAATATCTCCATCTCACCAAATACTCTTTCACCACCCTATTCCTCAACCTCCTCTGTCAAGTGTCTACAATCTCCTAAGGGACTAGGACCAAATGTCCCTCCTCTCCAATAGTGGGAGCTCTGAAGAAGAAGTAACCTGCTAACCTAGTGCCATTTAAGGAACGGAACATGAAATAAATTATGAATCTTGCTGCTTTTTGGAAGCTCCAACTCATATGCTACATCTCCAACCCATCTAATGATCCTATATGGCCCATAAAATCTGGGCTTGAGCTTCTCTGCCCTACTCTTCTTAAGAGAAGACTATCTATAGGGCTACAAATGAAGGTATACCAAACCACCAACCTCAAAACTGTGCTCAACCCCGCGTCTATCAGCATAAGTCTTTTGTTGATTTTGTGCCACCTGCAGGTTATCTTTGAGTGTCCTTAAGACATCTTGAATCTCCTGAATGCAATCCTTGGATTTGGGAGCCCTTCTCTCACCAAAATCCATCTCCATGAATGAAGGTGCATCATATCCATACAAATATTAGAAAGGACTCATCCTAATGGACATATGATATGTGGTATTATAACAATACTCTCCCAAGTGCAACCACTTAATCCATGCTCATTGTTGCCCTGCATGTAGTTGCACAAGTACCCCTCAATCCACTTGTTCACAATATTTATATTTCCATCTGTCTGAGGGTGATAACTCGTGCTCATAGTCAACTTAGTACCTACCAACCTAAAAAAGTCTTGCTAGAATGCACTCATGAATCTACTATCCCTGTCACTGACTATGTACCGGGCTAGCCCATGCAATCTGAAAATCTCCCTAAAAAATAACTCAGCCACCTATGGAGCCCTCTACTATGTCAGGATAGCAAATAAGTGAGCGTACTTAGTCAACCGATCCACCATCACAAAGATACTATCTTTCCCATGCACCTTAGGTAGACTTGTGATGAAGTCCATAGAAATGCTCTCCCATTTCTGCTCTGGGATAGGCAATGGCTGTAGCAATCCGGCTAGATGTGTATGCTCTGACTTGTTCTACTAACAAGTCACACACTCCCTGACATGTCTCAATACATCATCCTTGAGGCCCTTCCATGAGAACCTCTCTAACCCAGATCTATAATTTTTGAAATAGCCCTGGTGGCCTGTTAAGGGGGTGTCATGAGAAGCCTGCAATATCTTCTCCTTTAGTCTAGACTCTGGAACCAAGTAAATCCTATCCTTGCAGTAAATCACATCATCCACTACTCAATACCTGTCATCCTGAATCAATCCATCCATCAACTCACAAGAACTTATTCTTAGAGTACTCCACCAACAAGAGGGACTTCCAATCTACATAAATATTTGAAAGTGAGCAAGCTGAATGTCTCCTGGAAAGGGCATCCACCACAACATTCTTCCCCTTCACATACTTTATATCAAAGTCATATGCTTGTATCCTACTGACCTACTTATGTTGTCTCTCACTCAAATCCCTCTGCTGTAAGAAGAATTTGAGACTATTGTGGTTGGTCCTCACCACAAACTTCCCTCCAACTAGATACTATTTGAATTTTTCCAAAGCATGCATAATGGTGAGCATCTCCTTATCGTAGATGGAGTATAGTCTCTCTGGTCCCCTCAACTTATGACTCTCAAAAGCTCTAGGGTGTTTTTTTGCATCAACACTGCTCCTATGCCCTCACCCGAGGCATCACACTCAAGAACAAATGACTGTGAAATATGGAAGTGCCAATACTGGAAAAATACTCATCACCTCCTTGAGCTTATCAAAAGTTCGCTATGCCTCCTCGAACCAAATGAATGTGCCTCTCTTGGTCAAATCTATCAAAGGAGCTCCCAATAGTGAAAATCCCCTCACAAACCGCCTGTAATATCTGCATAATCCAAAGAAGCCTCACAACTCTATGAGTATCCTAGGTGGTGGCCAATCAAGCATCACCTGTATCTTCTCCTGATGGACTTACAATCCATTTGCATTGATCACATGCGCAAAATATAATATCTCTCTAACAAAAAACTCACATTTTGAAGCCTTAGCATAGAGTGACTGCTCCTCCATGTTAGACAAGATCTCATCAACCTGTCTCAAATTCTCCTCCCAAGTCTGGATATATATGACCCAACCACTACACCAAAATACCAACCTAGTAGTGAGGCCGGCTACCCAAGGTGTTAAGGGTGGAGACACATAGCCCCATCGGAGCATCTACGAGGATGCACACTAATCCCATGAACACATGGCCTTGTAATCTATGCACATAGGTCCCCATAGAGACATTACAACCCACCACGCTCCATGGGTGTCGACCTTGAGACCTTAGCTCTGATACCACTAAGGCCCAATCACTACACCAAAAGACCAGCCTAGTAGTGAGTGCAACTACCCAAGGTGTTAAGGGTGGCAGCACACAACCCCGCTCAAGAATCTATGAGGATGCACACTAATCCCATGGACACATGGCCTTGTAACCTACACACAGGGGTCCCTGTTGGGACATTACAACCCACCATGCTCTATGGGTCTTGACCTCAAGACCTCAACTCTAATACCACAAAGGCCCAACCACTACACCAAAAGACCAACCTAGTAGTGAGGGCGACTACCCTGGGTGTTAAGGGTGGCGGAACACAACCCCACCAAAGCATCTATGAGGATGCACGCTAATCACACATACATGTGGCCTTGTAACCTATGCATAGGGGTCCCTGCAGGGACATTACATTTGTGTTCTACTAGTTCTATGTAAGATTCAGTCGGGAAGTCAACCTTTTGAGCCTTTAGGAAGGTAATTTGTTGTTCCTCTTGAGTTTTGCCTTAAAATTAAAAGCCTCTCTATGAAATACTTATGAAAAACATGTCAAAACTAAGTTGTGTATGCTGTAGTTAGTTTTATTGATCACATTATGTGTCAAAAAAATGATACAAATCCTTAATATTTGGTGCATCACCATAGGAATTATTTTTTAGTTTATGTTTCCTCCTTACTCTTTCCTCTACAAAACATTAGAGTAGTTAATTAGGTGAGTACAATAAGAGCCAACTTACTCTGGAGGTTCTTTTCCACTTTAGTCGACCCACAACCTGGAAAATTTCCCATGTTTCACCAATATGCTAAGTTCTGAAACTTAGCAGGGGCACAATATTGAGTGACAACAAGTCTCAATAGAATTTGTATCATGTCAATAGTCAAAATATTATCTAGTGTAATCCAAGACACAATCCCAAAAGATACTCTAATCCAAGAATCAACATCTCCAATCACATGAAGATAACCATCTCCTAATAGTGAACCTATAAATGTGAAAGAACTCTTTTACAACAATAGTATCTTAGAGCTCCTCTAAGACATCCACAAACACTAAAAAAGATCATCCATCACCAACAATGAATCAAATCACTACCAAAAACTCCCACTGAACCATGATATTGAGCTACAAATGGCATCATGAAAACCATCTCCTAAATGAAGATCATCTAGGTCTACACAGGCAACTGAAATGTAAATAATACCAAGTAGAACCAAGATTTCCAAGCCAATAAGATAAAATCGCCATAAAATCATCAAGAATCAATCCTACATTGCTAAATCATCATTGTCAAAATATCCCATTGAAATGTGTAACCAAGCTATCATGTCATCATGATAAAACCACATGCTACAAATCTTAGAAATTGATTCTAACCATCTATCCTCACATCCAAAAGAAACATACTAATGCACAAATGACCACATGCAAGGCCAACTAATAAAGTCTGCATCAACACTAAATGAACCTCGCGGATATAGATAGTCCACACCGAGTCATCCTACTACACCTAAATGGGTGATCAACCCTTGTAACTGAATAACTCATAGATCCAAAATACCAAATCATGCAAACTCATCATCACACTAGTAACTTGCAAACCAAGATATCAAAGAAGATAATATTGTAGATAACAAGACTCAAACACCAAATCAACCACAAATTTGACTCACCAAATATGTCCACACAAATGAGTAACCATAGTCAAGGAACCAATTAAGCATCAATGGAATAATAACAACCTCCTAACACCAAACCATATCACCATCACACAACCACATACATGATCATGTCGTGCTAATGCTCAAATTTACCTGTATATCCATGACACCATAATTATTTCCAACATTATACTTGCAATCAACTATCACCCACACGAGAATCTAAGTCTCTACACATTGCCACCATCAAAGTCCAAATTTTAAAAACACCCGTAAACCTATATCAAGAAGCACCAAATTGATAATCAACTATACCATCATAAATATCACATAAGATGTACTCTCCCAAGGTTTCACCTCTTGATTCATTTAGATTCTAACATAATCACACCTTGAATCTAAAGCACCTACAAGTGATCAAACAAGTATTAACTTCTCTCTATACCATAAGCTAAAAATATTAATGATCCACTATGTAGTATACTTAACATGCTCTCCAACGTCTATTTAAAATTGAAATTCCAATTTCATATGCAAAAGTTATGCTCAAAACCATGTGCAAGAGAAAATCTAGCTTCAAAGAGAGATTTCCTTCGATTATTGAAAGTTGAAAATATGACATCTTGGGTAAAATTTATGCCCATTTGAAAAAAATCTTTAATTAGGCTTATGGGTGGTAGCCTAGTGGCCCTTGGGTGGCTGGTTGACGACAGATCAAATTTTTTTTAGAAGTTGCTGATTAAATTTATATACCCATGGGGGGGCTTAGGTCAGGCCTCGTGCCCAACTAGGGGTTGCAGACTAGGGGCCAAAGGCCTGCTAGGGTTGATAGACTATCAGTTACTTGGCATACTAGGGGTGGGGGGGGGGTTCTACAAACCCCCACCCCATTAATTAATTTCTTTTTAATTTTTAATAAAAAACTATATTGCAAGTTTAATAATTTCTATTTTTTATTTTTTATTTTCAATTTTAATTTGAGTTTGCAGATCGCATATTTTTTTAAATTTTTTTTATTTCTTGCAAGTTGACAACCATATGGTCATATGACTAGGGGGTCATTGGGCAATTCCTTTTGCATTTCTCATAGTGGCCAAAATAGGGAAATTTTATATCAATTTTCGTTTCTCAACCATTCTGAATCTAATGGTGAGGTCCATTTTGTCTTTGTAGCATTAAAAATTGTCACCCTTGACAATTTCACACTATGTTTTTCTCCCCATGAATTATTGAGCCTAATTGACACCAGAATTTCCTAAAATTATGTATTCTAGAGCCCATTTGTACCACTTTCAATAAATTGTAAGCATTGAATAAATGCATCCAATTCATATGTTACCCCTAACACTCAATGCCCTAGAAATTAGGGTGAGGAACCATACGCCCTTAGGCATATGGGTCCCCCTTATTATCCAAGACCCAATTTTTGGCATGTCGGTGTTGGCATTTTAACATTCAAAATTCAAATTTCAAGTAACGACTTTTAGAATCTAATCTTTGGGAAAATGAATAAATGCCTATAAATACCCGGTCTTTTCACCATTTGAAACTAGAAGTGAAATGATTGAGAAAATACTATCATCAAAATCATTCAAGAACAAGTCAAGAGCAACATTTCAGAGATTTATTGTAGCAATTCAAGGTCTCCAAAGTATTCAAGTATTCAAGAAAGTAAGATCCAGTTCCTTAAGGAGATGTGTATGACTTTAGTCCTTCAAGGAAGCCATTGAAGGGTGGTGAGTTTCAACACTTAGGTATTTCATCATTCCTTCTTTTCAATTATCTATTTATCATTGACATTTCCATTGTGGAAGTGGAAACGGTTACATGGGGTTTGACTGAGGTAAGCCTCTAATAGGCCCAAAATTTTCTCTCTTTGAATATGCAGGTTATAGGTTTGAAGACGATTGAAGAAAGATTGAAGATAATTTGTTCATTTTTGCATTTAAATCCCTAAATATTGTCAAGCGACATAAAATCACCTACAAAATTATCCGACAACATTCTGATACGTTTACAGACGAAAATCTGAAGCTTAGATTTGTCATCAGAGGTCCCCAAAAGTAGAGCAAGACACCCTATTAGAGACCCATACACCCCTAGGCATCCTAGTCCTCCTGTGCATGCTAGATACAATTTTTTATGATAGGTACACATCATTCTACACTTCACAGATCTACCTGCAAATTATTGTTTTAGTTTGTGCACTTCTAGAATATTGCATTTTTCATATTAGGTCATATAGTCTTGAAACAAAGAAAAATAGGTTAGGATTACCACAATAGGGTATGATGAACCACTTAGGGACCTATTTCTCACTCATTTTATTAAGAAATGAGATCCACACAAAGAATTGACTTACAACTCTTAGGTGAGTCAACTCAAGGTGCGAGTCTGTAGATTTATTTATGACTGAAGGACGGGAGTTAGGTTCACTAGGAAATTTTGGGAGAAAGATTAAAAAATAGAAAATCAACCCAATCATAACAAATTTAAAGTTGAAACAACAATATTAAACTCAAAATGAGCATAACCCAAAATTAAATTGTAGATCTGAGAAGGGTAGAACTATGTTTACCAATCACCAAAAGTGAGTTTCTAAAGGCTGTCTGGGACTCATTAGCCCAAGGGTTAATGGTTCCATTGTTAGGTATTTTACGCAACTTTCAAGAGCATTTGATACATATATGAATCTTTCAATTTATCCAAGTGGCAGTGTTGGAATGTCGGAAATAAATTATGTAGATGAGTTTCCATGAGATGACAACTTTTATGAAAACTTTTGCAACTTTGTCAACTTCTTGAAATTTTCTCTTCAAGAGATCTTCAAGCTTTCTTCCACCTAGATCTACACACACATGAAAGGGAAATTTTTTTTGTTTTTGGTGAAAGGGGGTTTGCCTTGGTCAAACCCTATTTTGGTAATCAAACCTTGAAATGAATAAAAGCACAAAAGAGGGAATGATGAATGAATAAAACCATGTTACTACTTAACAAACCCTTGAATAAACCTTGGAATGTAGATCTAAAACTTGCATGAAATGGATTCAATGGATGTGGATCTTGACACTTTAATCTTGCTTGAAATAATTCTTTGAATGCTTGATTTGATCATGAAACCTACATGACAATGTTAGCTCCAAAAACATGCATGATACAAGAAGAATTTGATATAACAATTGGATCTTGAATGCTACAATAAAACTCTGATAAATCTACCTTTGAATTACTTTGATCACAAACTTTAGCTCTTGAAAAATTGCATGAAAACTCTTATATTGCTTTCTTGAAATTCTTAGGTGAAATATAGTCAAATAACCTTATATTTATAGGTGTGTATCCTCAATTTCCCGAAATTCAAATATCACAAGCCAACATTGAATTATAGATTTGAAATAATTAAAATACTGCCAAAAACATAATTTTAATTTAGGTCCTAAGGTCAAGGGAGGACCCATTTTCCCATGGGTGAATGGCTCCCAAGTTCCTAAACCTAAGACACATTGCTTAGTGAGAAGTGTTATGTTAAGGAATTAATGAATGTCAGGTTTCCTCTTCGGAAAATGTAATTAAATAGGCTTGTAAAATTAATTAAAGGGCCAATTAAGGAATAATTAAGCTCAATTAATTAAGGGATCCCTAAATAAGTGTGAAAGTGTAAAGGGGTACACTTTACAAAACTAAATTAAGGCATAATTAAGTCCAATTTAATTAGGAGGGCCCAAATAAGTGAGAAAATGTAAAGGGATACATTTTTCGTCACTGCAAGTCTAATTAGGTTAATCAATTCCAATAAATTCTAATCCATTTCTAGTCCCTCAAAGAATAAGATCTAGGTCTTATTGGCTCACCTTCATGGTTTATATTCAATCTATTCACCTTGTTGATCTCCCTCTTTAATGAAACTTGGAAAAAATCTCCTTGAAATCCTAAGTTCTTTGTATTTAGGACCTAGGATCTCTTTTTTATTTGTTTCATTTTGGTGAACTTGACATGTTAACACTATATACGTTTTGAAATCTAAAGAAAATCATCCTAGGTCTAGATTTACATTGCATTGTGTTACATTGTTCATTTAGGGTTTCATTTTTTGCATCATAAAAGACATGAAAATCTAAAAATATTGCATTCATATTGAATCATAGATTGCATTAGGGTTTATTTCAATAATTTACGTTAGATCTACATTCAAATTGCATTAATTAGGCCACTAAATTCTAAAATTGTTTATTGCACTCATTCAGGCATCTTTCATTTTGGTCAAAAAAGTGAAAAAAATTGTATAATTTTATTGTATCAAATCATCATTCTTAGAATTTTGCATCTTCAAATCAGTCAATTATTGCATCTTAGATCTAAAAAATTAAATTCACAATTGGCCTTTATTGTTTGATACTTTCATTTGAATCACATTATCCTAAATTGAAGAAATTCTAGAAAAAACAATCACTATGAAACTTGTTTGCAAATAGAAAAAACAATATTAAACAACATAAAAATTCAGTTTTTCAATTTTTTGAACCCCTATCAAGGACCCAGATGCCCCTGGGAATCCCTGTCCTTCTACAAGTGTATCAGGGAAACTTTGTACATATTTCTATCTAAGTAATGTCATTATGTTTTTGCTTGCAAATGTCTGTTTTGAAATTCTAAAACTATGTTATTGCATGTTAAAGAAAGGTGTCATTTTGCTTGATTAGTTGAAATATTGGGAAAAATTATTGCACTTCAGATCTATAGGATAATTGTTTACATCATGTTCTCATTGCAAAAATCTTGTGTTATCATAATTCATGTTCTATTGCTAGATCTCGTTAAGAATTTTATAGAATTTTTATTACAAGCATATGAAAATGAGTTTATTTCCCCTTTTATTTTTTTCGTTGATCCCTCTCCCACTATCTCTCCTATGTGTGAGGTTAGCTTGGTGAAAGAGAATACAATCCTTGAAAATCATGACAATAATGTTTATTCTTCTCTCGATAGCTCACCTAATTAGGAAGAAGGTGTCTTGGTGTTAGAAGATCCAATCATTGAACGCCATGAGAATATTGTTTGTTTCTCTCCCCTTACCTCTATACTTGGGAAGATATTTTTGGACAAAAGGATGAAACCATTGAAAAATTTATGGATTGCATAGATGAAGATGCTAAGGTAACATTAGATACCCCCTTCATAGAATATCATCAACAAGAAGTCAAATTCATTGAGGCTATGAATGCATAATTGGCTATTAGATATCCTTTGATTATTAGGCCTCCTAGAACTCCTTTTGGACCTCCTAAAAGTCCTATAATTATTGGACCTTCTAAATTAGTTGTCATTATAGGACCTCCTAAATCTCATGGCCATATCCGAAGCTTTGCAAAACAATTTACTAGTAATTATGTGTCGAAACAACTAAATTATCATATTGTAGCTCACACATATAACACTAGAAACAATAAAAAGCCAAAAAAAAATTCAACATCCATTCCATTTCCTCAATCATATCTCCCACCCACACCTAACATTCCACAACGTAGTAGTAAATAATATGATCTTGTTGAACAACTTCGTAACACTCCTAATAAGATATCCTTGTGGGATCTCATTCAAACATCACCCGCTTACCATGGAACGCTTCAAAAAACTTTGCAGAAAGTTGTTGTCCCTACTAGTGCACAACCAAATGATGTGGTAGCTTTGATTGGGAATATGAATTCACTTAGTATGGACATTGTATTTCATCAAAGTGATTTAAATCCTTTAGAAAATAAAATAAAAAATGATGCTTTGATGATATTGGTTGTTATTAACAAGGTTGGGATTAGGTGCACCCTTGTTGACAATGGTCTAGGGCTTAAAATTTGTAGTGTGGATATTTTGGATAGAATTGGGGTGGATAAGACTAAAATTTAACTAGATTCTTTATCTATCCATGTTTTTGATAATGTGGGAAAAAAACCACTTGGTGTGACAAAATTACCCATCAAAGTTGGTAGGGTTACATTACCAACTCCTATCCATGTCATGCACCATGCTCTTTCATATAATATTCTCTTGGGTAGACCATGGATTCATGAAATGAATGAATTGTCTTCAATGCTTCATCATCTAATTAAATAAACTTACAACAACAAGGTTTACATGATAAAAGGTAATCCAAAATCTGAAAATTATTTAAAAATTGATAAAGAAATGAAAAATCCCTTGAGAACACTGATACCAACCTTGAAAGTGGAACCTTTGCAAATTAGGGATAAAGATAAATATATTTCATCAGTAACAAAGTTGTTAGATTATTATTGAGGATCTTTAGATTTCACACCTACATCCATGGGAGAATATAAACCACAATCAAAATCAAGAAAAGAGAAGGAAGTTGCAATGATATCAACACAATCTATCACCGAGTCATCAAAAGAATTTGAGTCTAACTTTTAGCAAAGAAGAGGAAAAAAAAAATTATACATCCACATATGGTGAGAATGATAATGAAAAACACCTTCTTCAAAACAAATGGAAGCCATTTATGGAAGAGGTTATGAAATTTTGAAACAATATGGTTATAATGGAAAAGGATGTGGTGTAAGTGTATAGGAGTGAATTTGCACCCCTCTTGCAAATTCCCCTTTTACATCCCCTACTTTAGAAAAATCAAGCCCGACTAAATAATTCCACATCACCTACCTACCTTGCATCCACTTGGCGCTTGTTATTTGTTTCGGTGGGGAAATTTTTGTTGGGGACGCATGCATGGCATGCTGACGTCTGCACAACACATTGTGGTCCTTGACAGATTCCTGCCTCTGGAATCCGTAGGGAGATTATGTTTCCCATTGGGGATGAAGCGTAACACCGCTATGTCAACCAATCAACCCAGGAACGGCTCTTTCCCTCCCATTTTGATCTTCAAATGCATCCATCTCATATTCATCCCATCTTCTCCAATCTCTTAGATAATTCTACACATCAGCTTGATATTTTGAGCACTTCTTGAGAAATTCAACACATCTTCTTCACATCTTGCTACACCTTTTCCATTATTAGAGTTGTAACTTGGTGTCCCAAGGGATTTATTCTTTGTTGTTGCGGCAATGTAGACCTTACCAAGCCTACATCCTCCTCTACATGCTTGAGGGCACCTCGATTGAGAAGGTGATATTGTTTCTTGATTTACGTAGCATAATGTTGTGATTTTTCGGTACTCTTTCCTACTATTCCCTTTATCACATTTTCTATCTCGTGGCTTTCTTGGCTGTCCATGGAGGTGGATACACCAAAGCAGGGGTTTGACTAAGGCAAACCCCTATACAACCCCAAAATTTTTCCTCTCTTGCCTATATCTAGGTACGTGTACGTGTGGAGATTGTTGGAGAACTAAACTCTTAGTGAGTTGATCTTTGTCACCTTTGTTTTCATTATCTCCTTTACCATCTCTATAGTCATTTATTGTACTTTGTCATTATTTTTAATACGTTAAAATTTATTAGCTAGATTGTTAGTAGTTTTTTTGGAATTTTGTACTATACTTTTACACTTTCTAGCCATAGAAATGCTAGTGCCCCAACGAGATGATTGCATGCCACACTGTCATCCCTGACTCATGCTACTATCCTTAGGTAGAGAACTATTTTAGGTATGGTTTGGATTCCAAAAACTGGCTCATTTATCCCCATCCAAACATTTGGATTAGTAGAGTGATAAAAGCACTTGAGAGTGCTCTTTATTCTCTATCCTTGACCTAAGAACTCTTATCTAGTTTTGAGGTAAGTTAGGGAAGCCCTCCACTCTTGGCTCTCCATGACCTAGAGCCCTGGTGTGGTTGGTCCCCCTACCTTAAAATTTTGGTGAACCTAATGGGAAAAACATCTATCCATTTACTCGTGCCAAAATTTTTTCCCACGCACTCAGTAACCGACTCAAACTTGGGTGTTGTGAGGGTTTATGAGCATCACAACTCAGTCTATGAATTATGGGTACATTGTTAGGATAAGTCTATGACACGTACCAATGAAAAAGATGAAGGTCACTTCTAGATTTACTACTATTTTTTCCACAAGTTTTACAGATGAGATGGGTTTCATTGATGAGACCACTCATGTACCTACTCCTCCAGCATCCCCTATAGCTTCATCTATGGATGAGGATGATGTTGTTCATATTCCTGTAGAAAATATTTTAGCATTAGACATGAGGTTGTTGGACCTCATGAATCATTTGGAGAAAGCACCAAACATGGAGAGAGCTGCTAGATTTGCTAGCAAGGTGAGATATATGTTAGGTAAGGATCAGACAAGTATATAGTTCTTATGCATCCTCACCAATCTAACCAAAGCATACATCCCTTTGTATAGCACTAGATTAGGTACTACACAAGGGGAGGTGCTTGATGCCTATGAAAAACAATTAGGTGTCATGATGCCTACCACTTTCATATGCATGGCCGAAATGGGCCCCTCAATTAGTGTTTCCTCTACTTCTCAAAAGCTTAACACTGTAAAGTCGAGTAGGATACCCCTTGGTTTTAGTTTCACCCCTACTACCACCTCTGGTGGTGGGGGATCCAATGGGATGAGTGGTGGTGGATTTGGTAGCACTAGTGGTGGCTCAAGTGGTGCTAGTGGTGATGGAATCGATGGAGGTCATGGAAGTGGCTCCGAGGGGGGTCACATCAATGGTTTTGATGGTGGTTCCGGTGGGGGTCACAACGTTGGCTCCGAAGGTGGTTCTGGTGGTAGTGGTTTTAAGGGAGGTTCCACTGGGCCTTTTTCATCTTCTGACCCTATTTTGAATGCTATTCTTTAGAACATGGGTCAGATGCAAAACCAATTTGTGAGCCCTTCTCAAGCCTCCACTCAACCTATTTTCATACCTTTTT
The DNA here is from genome assembly GCA_007115665.2 of Sequoiadendron giganteum. NCBI lineage: Eukaryota > Viridiplantae > Streptophyta > Pinopsida > Cupressales > Cupressaceae > Sequoiadendron > Sequoiadendron giganteum. Next base: position 84,715,063 of record VCHN02000014.1, on the reverse strand, counting down.
TCTAACATAGCCCACTGTTAGTGGAGATTTTGAGTATTCATTTCCTATAGGGAATGGAGATTCCTAAGTTTGAGAAGTATGGTGGTAAAGGGGATCCACAAACACATGTGTCAGATTTCAATGCAATGTGTATGGATTTCTTTCATGATGATGCTCTAATGGTCAAACTCTTTCCTCGATCTCTTAAGGACACAACACTTGAGTGGTACTGTTCCTTACTTGATAATTCTATATTCTCATTTGATCAACTAATCAATTAGTTTCTCCATCAATTCCAAGCTAACATTGGTATGAAGATGACCTTCTCAGATCTCGTCCGATGTAAGCAGGGAGAAAATGAGAAGATAACTGACTTTATTATGCCATGCCGAGTGATCTTTTCACATATCTCGTACCCATTGCTTGACTCAGATGTGCAAAAGGTATTCATAGGAAACTTGCAACAAGCCTGGCAAGAGAAGTTTTCCCTAATGAAATACCCTTCTTTCACACATTTGTGTGCCACACTATGACAGTATAAAAAAACTACGGTTCAGGTTGGGGGATCTTCCTCGCGCTCTTGTTTCAAAGGAAAATCTATTGTGTCTATTTTCGGAAAAGGAAAAGTTGTTATGAATGTAGTTTCCATGACTAATGATCATAGACTCAAACATAATAGAAAGTTTATGAAGTTAGCTGAATCTTATTCTTCTATTTTACAAAAGTTATTGAATGATAAGATCATAACTTTGGAAAATACTTGACCTCTGAAGGAACCTTATCCTGATTGGTATGATGAGAATGCTTTTTTTTAGTACCATCATGTTAATGAGCATGATAATGAGTGTTGCATGCACCTGAATCATGAGATACAAGATCACATCAATGAAAGTACCATCTGTCGTGATGGTAAGAAGAAAAACACAAATAAGTCGATAGCGAAGGCCAATAGCGAGCTGTGGATTTACATAGACCCATTTCCGTTTGATTCTACAAACTTGATTATTGACCCCTCTGATGCTTCTCCTAAACCTTTGGTGTATGTTAATATGGTTTTGATTACTCCTCTTCTATAGCCTACGACTGGTTTTCTAGATGTGATTTTCATCTTGCAGGACTTGCCTCTGAGTAACAAGCCCTCTCCTCTATACATTCCTACTTGCCTCAATGGAAACATTGTGACAAGAGTCCTAGTTGATCCCATGAGCCGAGTAAATATTATTATGAAGGAGATGTTATGGATAAATTAGTTACAAAAGGAGGAATATGATAAAAAAAATCTATTATATGTACGCATGATGGTCTCTCTCTATTGCCGTATGGTTCTATATAACTCTTTCCATCCTAGTTGGACCTAGGGCTATGGATACAAATTTCAATGTCATTCCAAAATCTGATCTGTTTAGGGTGAAGTTGGGCATCCCGTGGCTAGCTTCCATGAATGGAATCACTTATGTTATTCACAAATGTTTAAAGTTCTCCCACAAAGGTGTTGTGCACATTGTGCATGACATTGAATATCAGCCATTGGTATCTCATGGGGGTTATTCCTTGGATCATTTTTGGCCCACCTTGATTGGTTCGCTCCTTCCTAGAATGGACATAATTTACCAAAATTACATGAAGTATAAAATTGGGGGCAAAGGAAAGCTAAAAGTGATTGAGAGGAAAGGAGAAGCTTTCCCATGCTTAGGGCACCACCCCTACCTCCCTTCCTAAAGAGGAGCTTTGGGTGACTACTCCTGGTTTTTGCATAAGAAGTCCGATGGTACTTGCTTGGTGTAAAGATAAGATTTACATATCTAACCTTCCTACCTTACCCACGGGCCCTTGAATCGATATGTATGGTAAGGGGAAGGGTCCCCATGGGGAGTCCTCTATGTCTCAGCCTCTACAGCCTCCTATCACTCCAACCCCCAAGAGAATGAATGGGAAGATTCCCACCGCTGAGGCATTAGAGCCGACTCCCCCTGCTATTGCTCCAATGTCTTCTCAATCTCTCTCTCCTACTCCCATATAGGAGTCTCTCCCTCCACTAGAGACAGTCATGATGGAAAATCCAATGGCCAAGCAAGAATCCTCTATTCCATCTCATCCTTTAGCCTCTAGCTCCTGGAGTCATAGGAACCACCTTGCTCATGAGAACAAGTGTCGATGAAAGGATCTGGCTGCTGAGTAGGCTAATTTGCAAAGGAAGGAAGGGGAGTCAACAAATCCTATTTCAGGATCTACTTTTGTAGCCTCCTCTCTCATCCCCTCTGCTTTAGTTTCATCAGCCTCACTACTACTTTCAACTCTTGCTATGAGCTTAAAAGACCCTCACTCGAATAAGGTGTAGGTGTTTATTGCTCCTTCAGTTGAGCCACCTCTCCTGATGTCCCTCCTAGACATCTCACCATTCTCGAAGCATGTGGAAATTTCGAACACCTTGATGGTGTCTACTACAGTCTTCTCCTCCTCCTCCATGCCTTTTGCCTCATCTGTGGGGATCTCACATCCTTCGATGAAACAGAAGATGGAGGATGACCCTAGTAGCAATGGGGGTTGAAAGAGGAGTCCACCTTCTTCGGAGGGTGATTTTGCATTAGCATGTGCCATCCTCTTGATGGAAGAAGTTCTGACATCCCCAAATTTTTTCATTGCTCCTGAGTCACTAGGTGAGCCTAGCAGTGGATCTCAAGTGCCGCCTCCCTCGTTTGTTGAGGCAACACATGGCACTCTTATGAAGCAGATATTTAATTCTGTAGATGAGGTCCCGATCCTTTTGACCATCTTCATCAAGTTTTTGACCTTTACCCCACAAGACCTGAGGGGAGAAGACCTCATGGGCCTTCTTCCTTGGCTCTTGTTACGGGGGGTTGAAGGGTTCCCCCTTGATATTCCGCTGTTGCAGGATCATCCGCCTTCCCCATATAATGATATAAATTGGGAGGCCGATGACCTGTTGGTTGATGAGGACTAGGGGGCACCTCTTATTTATCTGTAGAGTAGATTATGTGTGTGTTTGTGTTCCCTCATGCTTGCATTATGTGTTCCTAGATGACCCTTGTCACCCTCGCAGGTGCTTGGATAAAAGTGTTTATGTGTCGTGCAACTTCATCTATTTGTTACATCATTCTTCCTTTATTATGTGTATTTATTTTCGACAATTGGGGATGATGCAAAGTGTTGGGGGCATTTAGGCTCCCCTTCCATGTTGGTCCAATTTTTTATTTTTATTTTTCCTTCTTGTGCATTCTTCATATGGTCTGATATAGTAGGGGTTTGATGATAGTTCATTAATATACTATTATTATACTTATCTATATTTATGAGCAGCTTTGACCCCAAAATATTAAATCATGCCTATGTCCCTTGTTCGTGACGTTATTGTCCCTTCTTTATATTGTCATTCTTTTATCTTTCATGTTTGATTTGTGATGTTGTGATGCTTATGTGTTGTCCCTCACGTGTGCGGCAACATTACCATAGTTACATCTCACTATGTTTTGTAGGCCACAACATCACTTTTCATTCTCACTTTTCTCTCCTTAGGATGTCACGTGCCTCTACGTTCAACATGCACCATCCTAAGGGGGGACTATCATGTCAATTTCAATTTTTAGAAAACGCATTTGGTGGCCAGCGAATCTTTTCACTAAAATATTTTCAGAATATTTTTCAAAAATCACATTCTCAACAAGGACCCCTATTGGAACATGTTTCCTTCATCATGGGTTCATAAATAAATAACTTGAAGAACTTCCATCCAAGGTGGGATAAAAATTTCTTGCGAGAGAAGCCTCAACCTTCCCCTCGTGAGGGGGAATTTTCTTCCTTTTGAATTCCTTGATGAAGTGAACATCTTTTGAAAGGATTCCTTGATGTTGAATTGATCTACGAAAAAATATCCCTACACTTTCAAACAACGTGTCCCTTGAGTGGGCCCCTTTTCTTTTGAAGGGTGCCCAAGGGAGCCCTTCGAAATATCTTCCTTCAATTTTTCAACTGTCTATGTGACTATCTACTTGTGTGCCCATGTGGCCTCTCTTTGATTTCTAACATGTTTTATCTATGGATTAACATGTTGCTTTGAAGGTGCGTTTGTGAAGTTGCTTTCCAGTTCGACTCTGTGGAGTTCACTTACACTAGGCTTCCTTCAGGAGAGAGTACCTAGGGGGTTCCTTCTTTGCAAGTTTGAGGATCTATGAAGCACTTGCATCCTACAGGATCTATCCATCATTGGTTTTTGGCCCTTTGGTGCAATTTGATCAACTCTATAGTTCAGAGGATCTATGAAGTCCTTTGTTCGAACCTCCTCAAGAGAGAGTATCTATGGAGTAATTTTCTTACCCTGGACTTTCGAGCTTGTTAGATTGCGGTCTGCTTCCTCGATGTATTAGGTATACATTTCTAAACTCTTTGATCTACTTTACCGAACATTCATTCAAACTCATGCTTGCTAAAGTGGGGGAAAATTGTATAGGAGAGAATTTGCACCCCTCTCAAAAATTCCCTTTACAGTGCCTACTTTAGAAAAATAAAGCTCGACTAAATAATTCCACATCACCTACCTACCTTATATCCACTTGGTGCTATCCTTTGTGTTGGTGGAGTAATTTTTGTTGGGGACGTGTGTGCGATGTGTAGATGTCTACGTGACACACTTCCATCCTTGATAGATTTATGCCCCTGAAATCTGTAGGGATGTTATGTTTCCCATTTGGGATGAAGCGTAATGCCTCTGTGTCGAGCAACCAACCCACGAATGACTCTTTCCCTCCCATTTTGATCTTTAAATGCATCCATGTCATATTTATCCCATCTTCTACAATCTCTTGGATAATTCTATACACTAGCTTGATATTTTGAGCATTTCTTGAGAAGTTCAGCACATCTTCTTCACATTTTGCTTCACCTTTTTCCACAATTAGAGTTGTAACTTGGTGTCTCGAGGGATTGCTTCTTTGTTTTTGTAGTAGCGTAGACCTTACCAAGCCTCCTCCACATTCTTGAGGGAACCTCGATTGAGAAGGTGATATTGTTTCTTGATTTACGTAGCATAATGTTGTTGTGATTGTATGGTACTCTTTCCTACTATCACCTTTATCACATTTTCTATCTTGTGGCTTTCTTGGCTGTCCGTGGAAGTGGAAACACCAAAGCGAGGGTTTGACTGAGGAAAACCCCTATATAACCCCAATATTTTTCCTCTCTTGGCTATGTGTACATGTATGTGTGGAGATTTCTATTGAATTAGAATCTTAGTGAGTTGATCTTTCTCACCTTTGTTTTCATTATCTCCTTTATCATCTCTATAGTCATTTCTTATACTTTATCATTCTATTTAATACATTAAACTTCATTAGCTAGACTGTTAGTAGGTTTTTGGGTATTTTGTACTATACTTTTACACTTTTGGCCATACAGATGCCAATGCCCTAGAGAGATGCCAACACATCATGTTGTCATTCCTGACTCGTGCTGCTATCCTTGTGCAAAGAGCTATCTGAGGTATGGTTTATATTCTAAAAATTGGCTCATTAAGCCCCATCCAAAAATTAAGATTAGTAGAGTGATAGAATCACTTGAGAGTTCTCTTCATTCTCTATCCTTGACCTAAGAACTCTTATCCAATTTTGAGGTAAGTTAGGGCAGCCCTCCCCTCTTGGCTCTCCATGAGCTAGAGCCTTGGTGTGGTTGGTTTCCCTATCTTACAGTAAGAGAACAAGGGATCCATGTCCCTATAGAGCCTAAAACACAAGAAACAACAAGAGGTCTTAGCTATTGTCTTTCAATAACATCAAAAATACCTTCACTTAATCATGAAAAATAACTTTAGTTGCTACTCCTTGCCATCTGGTAGTTGTAGTGTCATAACATACTCACTACCATGCATGGGGGGTATAAACATGGCTTTAAGAAATCATATTTAATTTTTCAAGGAGCAATATATCATCATCCATTTGGCTCATATTTGTGCCTACACTTGGGGAACAAGGGGTTAGGTAGCCTTGTGTTATGTGCATTCATTTTGGCAAGGGATCATGATTTTTATCTCCTTAAAATATTAGTGTAGCAAGTAGAAGAACATTTTAAGGGGGGCATCTAGTCCCCCAATTATTTTTTGCATAAGAAATGGTCCCTTCTTAGTGATGCTAGCATATATCTCTGGTAGGAAGGGTGACCTTTTCAACCATAGTGTGGCCTTCTTAATTCATGTGACGTGTCTCCTTTGTGGTGATATTAGGCTTGATGTCCCATAAGAGTGTGATCTTTCTCAACATATGACTTCCTCTTGGTGGTAATGCTATGGTTAGTATTCCCTAAGGTGTGAATCTTTTATTCCATGGCTAGTCCTCTCTTGGTGGTGATGTCATGCGTGACATTCCCTAAGGTGTGCCATTTCATGTATTGAGTAAAGACCCTTTGTTTTTAACCTTTTGTGATGGTGTTGTTATAACACCCCTTTAGTTTTAGTCTTATCCTATCATTGTTTGTGCACCCCCTAAGGTGAGTTTGACATTTTTTACTTCACTTTGTCCATGGGTGTTGAACTTAGTGATGCATTGGAATAGCATATTGATAATTTAAGACACCTTATCAAGGTTTATAGGGACTATAACTCTTGGTATGGTTTTTTTTGGGTACACACCTAGTGAAAAGCAATCCTCACTAGACCTAGTGTGTTTCTCATTTTACCTTGTCTTGGGGGCTCACCTAGTGAAAAGTGACCCTCACTAGCTTGTATTTCTTTCCTATTTTTGATTCATAGAGCTTTGTTATGGTATGAGTCATGAACACCCTTAACATGACCACCTAACATAATACACCTTGGTTTCCAATGGAGCCATGTGTTTCATGAGTGTTTAGCATAACAAACTTTGTAGTGTAGAAAAATGGATCCCTTGACATTTTCACACTTGTTTGGGCCCTCCTTGCAGATTTTGGCTTAATTTTGCCTTCATTTAGTGTTGTAATGTGGATGAAACATTCAAATTAGGTCTTGTGCCCTTATGAACTAATGGATTTTAATATTACCTTGCTAAAGTGTTGTGAAGTGTTGTAACACACTTTCATAGTTTTCTAGGGTTTTATCAAATAACCAAGTATAATAAATACAATTTTAATAAAAAGAAACTTTAATCTTGCCTTATTTGGAGTGTCATAATGTGTTGTAACACACTTTCACACTTCTCTAGGATTTTCATTAATAATTGGGCTTTCTTATGCTTTAATTGGCCTTATTTTGCATCCACAAGCCTCATTTATTGCATCTTTTCAAGGATAATCCCGACACTAATCAGTAACCAATCATAATTCAAGTGTTTCTAGCTTGTGTGGCCCATATTTAAGGATATAGGACTCATTCTCCACCTTGGGAGAATGGGTCCCACCTGGATCTTTTGGCCTCAAAACGGTTTTCACACATTTCTAAGCACTTTTGGTTTTTGGTCATATACATTATATCTGATGTGACTCATTCACCACCTTGGGTGAATGAGTCCCATGTGACCAAAATTCAAATTTAATTCAAATTTTCGATGGTATTTTATTCTCCTAGATTTGATGTTGGCTTGTAGTGTTGTAATTATGAGAATTCTTGCATAATCAAGTATAAATACAAGGTTCTTTCACTCATATTCATACCTAGAATTCAAGAGAGTTCACAAGAGAATTTGAGCATTCACAAGAGCATTCAAGAGAATTAAAGGGAAGATTATGAAGCATTTTAGAGTAGCATTCAAGTGCCAATAATCATGTCAAAGATTGCATATATCATGTTTGTTATTGTGCTAACAATTGTGGTGTAGAGTTTATGATTCAAGCAAGTGTTTCAAGCAAGATCAACATCATTCAAGCAAGAGTCAAGAACCACATCCATTGCAACCATTTTAGGAATATTTGCAACACCTTATTTCTAGGGTTTGGTGAGTTTCAATATTTTCTTTTGTTCATTCATCATTCTCCATTTTGATTTGCTTTCATTTCAAGGTTTAATTACCAACAAGGGGTTTGACCAAGGAAAACCCTATCCACTAACCCAACAACATCTTCCCCTTATTTGTGTGTGATTTGCAGGTTTAGGTTGTATATTTCACAAGGAGAAATATTTTAAGAAGGTTTTCAAGTGATTAAAGTTGTCATCAACCCTTGGAGAAACTTTGAGAAGACCTACAAGTGGCAATTTGTAGTTTCAGATCCAAAATTCGATCAAGAAGAGCGGAGCAAGTTGAGAAGAATAGAATCAGGTCCTAAACTTCTAGAAATTTAGAAGTGGAGTGATTCACCACAAGTGGTGAATGAATCTCACTGTATAGGCATGCTAGAGATTTTTACAGACCTGGATACCCTTTTGGTAGAAACCTGTCCCGACACATTTTTCTAGAAATAGGATTGATTTGCCCAACTTGGAAAATGAGTTCTAGTCAACCTTGATAGTAGATTTTTCAGTGATTCAAACCTCAATTTTTCCTTCTCTAGTTTTCTAGGTGCATGCTTTCCATCTTTACAGTTTTCTGTTGCATGTCATTCATCTTTCTAGGTCATTTAGAGTTTGTTTGCATTCAATTAGATCTCATTTAGCCTTTAGGACAACCCTCTTGCAAGATCTCTTTCTCCTTTGTAAAGAGATATCAAGGGTTTGTTCTTGAGTTAAGTGTGTGAAGATTTCCCCTTTCCCTTTATGTCCAAAAATCAAGAAGAAAAAGAGAGGATACCCAATTTTCTTCATTTAATTTAGGTGAACCTGCATATAGAGCATCATAATACTAATTTGGAGTGAATTTTCATCCTAGATGTAGCTTGCATTAACATTGTATTAGGATTAGCATTTTTTAATTTTCATTCTAGGGTTTCAAGTTTTGCATTAGTGAAAGCTCAATTAGCTTCCATTTTTGCATCTAGAATCATTAAAATTCTGCATTTGCATCTCAGACATAGATCAAAAAACATAAAAAATCATAAAAATCATAAAATCCAATTCACAAATCTTGAAAATTTAGGAAAAAATCATCCTTGGGACTCATTCACCACCCTAGGCAAAATAGTCCCTCTACACATTTTGCATTGCATTTTCTGGCATTTAGAATTTAGTTTCTGATTTTCTGTTTCTTGTTGTTATCTTTCTATTTTGGTTTCTAGAATTTCAATTACAAGCATTTCATTGTTCTTAGCTTACATTGCATTTGCATTCACATTTCATTTAGTAGCCCTTGCATGAGTATTTTATGTCCTATTGCTAATACTATAATGAGATGAAGTTCGAGACTCATGTCATCCCGTGATAGAACAATCGTTGTGGATCTTGGGTTATCTAGCTCTTTCACTGCTAGTATTGACACTAGTACATTAGATATGGACAATACCTTTAACAACTCTTTGCCTTCAAGTAGTATGCAAGTTGAACCAAGGAATGATAGTCTTCCACAAGATAACATAATTCAAATTCATGATGACCTAGCAAACTTACAACAAGAAGTGAAAAATGACAACATCTCAACTACTACCATCCCTACCATAGATAACATTCGTTGCATGCTTGAAAGTGAAGATGGCCTTTAACTTGTGAAAAATATAGTTCAAATCTTTGGAACCCCCCCACCTGCTATTTTTCCTTTTCCAACAAACAATGTCACAAGCCAAGGAGGAACTCAAATTCCTCCTCTGTCAACAATTTCTTGAATACCTACCTATACCCCTCCTATAGTCACAACATCAATGCAATAGGTTGGTAATCTGATTCCTTCCTTGGGTATTCCTGCTAGCATCCCCAGTTCCTATGTGGCATCACATGTTATATCTCCTACCACCTTACGACCTATCAAAATTCCATTCCCTTGTCCTACAAACACATACACCCCTTCACCATTGTCACTCCCATCTCATAATGCAAGAAATGATCCTCTAATAGCTCAACTCTTTCAAACCATTTCATCCCTCCAAAATCAAGTTTCCACCATCAATCAAAATCAAAATGGCCCACCTACATATTATATCTAAAGCAATCCATTATCCCTAGATACATTGCGAACACCGATGCCACAGGGTGTAGAGGTGCCTAGATTTGAGAAATATGGAGGGGAGGGAGATCCTTCTAACCATGTCAATGCCTATACTAACTTATGTAGTGAATTTGTCCTCAATGATAAACTGTTGGAAATTTTTTTTCCTAGATCATTAAAAGACATCACCTTGGAATGGTTCTTCTCTTTACTGAACAACTCAATTAGTTCATTCAATGAACTTGTTGATGCATTTGTAAACCATTTCCAACTGCATATGACACCAAAGATGAACCTGGCCAATTTGATGAGATGTAAAAAAAGAAGAAGAAGAAAAGTTGATTGACTCTATCTCACATTATCAGTTGCTTTATTCCCAAATTGATGTCAAGGTCCCCGAACCTCACCTTCAAAAGATGTTCATAGAAAATTTACTAAGAAAAATTCAAGACAAGCTTACAATGATGAAATTCCCATGCTTCATGCACTTGTGTACTACCCTCCGTGATTATCAAAATTTGGTTAGTAGTAGAGATAAAAAGTCCACTTCTAGCCGAATGGAGAGATCCAAGCCTACAAACCAAAACAATTCCCAACCTTTTAGAAAACAAAAAAAAGGGTTCCTTCAATTCAATCCACCTCAAAAACCAACTCACAATACCAATAAAAAGCCACGACACCCTTTAGCTATGGAGACATGAAAATATAATTCACTCCCTTACTTGATACCCTTAATAACACAATTCCCCAACGTTTAGAACAACAAATGATAACCTTGCCTCCTGTCAAAACACCCGATCCCAACAAAAATTTATCCCTGAGCTTTAGATCAAATACTTATAGCCACTAGATCACTGACAAAATGGACATGCCATAGAACATTGCAAGCATCTTAAACATCTAGTGCAATACCTCATTGATTCCAGTCATATTTCTATCAAAGGTGTTAGTGATCAAGGAAATAAATCAGTGGCCCCTCCTAACAAAAACTTGCAAATTTTCACCAACCCCATGCCAAAACATAATATTTCATTTGTCAAAGCTAGTGAAACTACAAAGAATGATGTGATGAATGTTGATATGGATGATGAAAATAATAATTCTATTCTAAATAATGCTATCAATAATAATCCTATAGATGAAATGGTAGGGGTGATAGACACCATCCCTCGTAAGGGCCAAACTAAGAACCCTCTTGACATTGATTTCTCCTCTAAGGATATAATTAAACATGCACTTGATGGTCCTCTTTACATAGCTAATCATATCTATGACAAGCTCACTAATTGGATACTAATAGATATCGCTTGTGGAGAGAATATGATCACCGAGGAATTTTTACTTTTGCATGAGCTCTATCAAGAAACATACAATAAACCAAAAGCATGGATCAAGAAACACAATGGTTTTGCTTACCTATGGAGGATCTATCACATTACCATTGCAAATAGGCCCAAAGATATTAGATGTCTCATTCTCCATCATCCCATAGATGAACCAATTTTGTGTGAAGTTAGGCCACCCATGGCTTCGCTCCATGAAAGTTGTCCCTTCGATTGTGCATAAATACTTAAAGTTATTTGTTGACAATGAAATATTCACTGTCCACCATAGTGGTTTCAACCCTTTTTCATCCAAACAAAATTTTTCCTTAGATGCCTTTTGGCCAAAGCCCATGGAACCTATAAAGCCATGAGAAAACTTCTTTTTCCTATCCTACCAAAAATTCAAGGCAAAACATGTCCCCATAAACCTCTCAACCTACCATCCTTGATGAAACCATGCTAGAACCTAAGAAGAACCAAACAACCAAGACCAACCTAAAATAGAACAATCACCTACCTCCTACAAGCGGCCAAGAGATGATGAAAAAAATCCCGTTACACCTCCTAGAATAAAACAAGTTTACAAAGTCAAAGAGAAAGTGGTTGAACAACCTCCCGAGGTCTCTTCCGTTCCTACCCTTAGGGAAGAAAAGAAACCTATGGTTGATCAACTCAATCATACACAAATTCAACTTGAAAAGAAAACTAAAAGAAACAAAGGTGGTAGAGAGCATAGGCATAGACATCGTACTATTGCTCGCAAGTTACATGAGGAATTAAACAAAGAAAATCAAAATCCAAACTTGATTAAAGCAATACATGACCAGCCCCCCTCTTCCCCAAAAAAAGATCTCCCGATACAACCTCCACAACATGAGGTAAACTCTTCTAGGGACATTATCATATGACCTCATGTTGTGATTAACTTAGATGATGATGACGAGGTTGCTAAAATTGATGAAGAGGTGCATAATGAATTGAATATATTATTTTCCTCTTCCATGAGCTTAGATGAAAAATATTCTACAAAGAGTATCAAACCTAGTGCTTCCCCTAGTTTCGCACTTTCTCTTGTCCCTTTAGCCAATTTCCTACCTTCGGTATACAATGAACATGATTGGGAGGTGGATGACCTGCTCATAGGTTGAATTTCCTATTCCTTACTAGCATTTTACATTATTTCTTTCTTTATTTTTATTTTGTTTGCTTGCATGTATGTAATGTGATCCCCTGTGATTTTCTTTATCTCTTTGTGTCATTCCTCTATTTGTACCTTCATTCCTCTCTATGTCATAAATCCTTTTTTTGCGCTTTTTCTCATTTTTATTTTGTCTTGTGTTTTCCTTTTGGGGATGACACAAGGTGTCGAGACATTCATGTCTCTTCCATGTTGACCCAAAAGGCTTTATTTTTCCTTTGCATTTTCATTCCCCCCTTTTCTCTTTTGTCTTGTGTTTTCCTTTTGGGGATGATGCAAGGCATCGAGACATTCATGTCTCTTCCATGTTGACCCAAACAGATTTCTTTTTCCTTTTCCTAAGTTTCATTTTCCCTTTTTCTCTTTTGTCTTGTGTTTTCCTTTTGGGGATGACACAAGTTGTTGAGACATTCATATCTCTTCCATGTTGACCCAAAAGGTTTTTCTTTATTTTCGATCTCTTTGTGTCATTCTTCCAGCTCTATATGTATTTGGGGAATGATGACAATTTCGACTCTCTAATAAATATTACAGCAAGAATATATTGACCCTAAATACATAGATGCCTTATGTGTTTGGTGTTTTGATTTTGGGGGCAACCCCTCTCTCTTTTCTTTTCTTTTTTCACATGATGTAGCTTTACTTGGAAACATATGGCTCGGCATAGGGCTTTCTAGGCTATCTCTCATGTCTTCTTTTTTTGCATTTATCATTTACTAATTTAAAGTAATTTCTCATAGTATGGTGTTTAGAAATTCCTTTAAAGTGGGGGGGCACATTGGCATTATTCTTTTTCATGGTTCTTGGTGTAGTCTTTTTATCTCATACGATGCGTTTGTCACTTTGTGGATGACATTGGGTGTGATGTCCTTTAGGAGCGTGATCTATCTTACCATATTAAATTCCTCTTAGTGGCTTGATGCAACACACTGCATCCCCTAAGTTACAAATTTTTTATTTTTTGATTGGTCCTCTCTTGGAGACATTAGGCACAATGTTACCTAAGTAAAGAAATTGAATGAAATAAGAAAGAATCCTTTGAACACTTCCTATTTTTAATTTTTTGTTATATGGCCACCTTGCATAACATAGCTTGCATGCCTGTAGAGCCATCCTGTTTGTTCATGAGCTCCGAGCATACAAAGTTTTGCTTGCCTCATGAAGCTCAAAAATCATTTTGTGTGGCACCTTATTAAAGTTATTAGGAGGTATACATTTGGTATGGTTTGAGTGGGAAACCCAACCGAGGAATGACTTTCCCCATAGCCACTTGCATGTATGTGAGTATATACTAGCCATGAGTGTATGTTTCTCACCTTTTTCGACTTCTCACCCAGCAGACAACCAGGAGTTTTGTTGGCACAGAGTGAGTATGCATTTTTCAGACAAACATCCTAGATCTGATCCACATCATTATGGACAAATGATAGAAGCTTGATCTAATTCTTTTTACATTTTTCTCTCTTTCATCTTTGGCAGTGTATGCTTGTTGTTTGCCGTTGCTCTTTATATCATTTTCATGTGTGTTCCTTTGTGCCCATGTTGACTTGTCTTGGGATCTTGATCCTAGGGGCTTGATCACCCCTCTTGATTGTTGTTCTCATCTTATTGGAATTGGTACATTTGAACCCCTCTTGATGTGCTTGTTTGTCTACTTTAGTGTGAGTTTGAAGCAAGTTCATCCGCTCACTAAAGTGGGGGCTAAAAGTAGTGTAGAAAAATGGATCCCTTAACATTTTCACACTCGCTTGGGCCCTCCTTATGGATTTTGGCTTAATTTTGCCTTGATTTAGTGTTGTAATGTGGATGAAAAATTCACATTAGGTCTTGGTCCCTTATGAACTAATGGATTTTAATGATACCTTGCTAAAGTGTTGTGGAGTGTTGTAACACACTTTCACACTTTTCAAGGGTTTTATCAAATAATCAAGTATAATAAATATAATTTTAATCAAAATAAACTCTAATCTTTCCTTATTTGGAGTGTTGTAAAGTGTTGTAACATAATTTCACACTTCTCTAGGCTTTTCATTAATATATAATTAGGCTTTCTTATTCTTTAATTGGCCCTATTTTGCATCCACAAGCCTCATTTATTGCATCTTTTTGAGGATAATCCTAACACTAATTAGTAAACAATCATAATTCAGATGTTTTTGGCTTATGTGGCCCAAATTTAGGGATCTAGGACTCATTTTCCACCTTGGGTGAATGGGTCCCACCTGGATCTTTCGGCCTCAAACCGGTTTTCACACATTTATAAGAACTTTTGGTTTTTGGTCCCGTACATTATGTCTGATGGGACTCATTTGCCACCTTGGGCGAATGAGTCCCGTGTGACCAAAATTCAAATTTAATTCAAATTTTTAGTGGGATTTTATTCTCCTAGATTTGATGTTGGCTTGTAGTGTTGTAATTTTGGGAATTCTTGCATAATCAAGTATAAATACAAGGTTCTTTCACTCATATTCACACCTAGCATTCAAGAGAGTTCACAAGAGAATTTGAGAATTCAAGGGAAAATTATCAATCATTTTAGAGTAGCATTCAAGTTCCAATCATCATGTCAAAGATAGCATATATCATGTTTGTTATTGTGCTAATAATTATGGTGTAGAGTTTATGATTCAATCAAGTGTTTCAAGCAAGATCAACATCATTCAAGCAAGAGTCAAGAACCACATCCATTGCAGCCATTACAAGCATATTTGCAACACCTTATTGCCAAGTTTTGGTGAGTTACAACATTGTATTTTGTTCATTCATCATTCTCCATTCTTATTTGCTTTCATTTCAAGGTTTAATTACCAACAAGGGGTTTTACCAAGGCAAACCCCTATCCACTAACCCAACAAATTTTTTCCCTCTCCTTTGTGTGTGATTTGCAAGTTTAGGTTGTATATTTCACAAGGATAAATATTGGAAGAAGGTTTTTAAGTGATCAAAGTTGTCATCAACCCTTGGAGAAACTTGGAGAAGACCTACAAGTGGAAATTTGTAGTTTCAGATCTAAAAATTGGTCAAGAAGAGCAAAGTAGGTTGAGAAGAATAGAATCAGTTCCCAAAATTCCAAAAAGGTAGAAGTGGAATGACTCACCACAAGTGGTGAATGAGTCCCATTGTATAGACTTGGCAAAGATTTTTACAAATTTGGATACCCTTTTGGCATAAACCTGTTCTAACACATTTTTCTAGAAACATGACTGATTCATCCAGCTTGGTGAATGAGTCCCAGTAAGCCTTGATAGCATATTTTTTAGTGATTCAAACCTCCATTTTTCCTTCTTTGGTTTTCCATGTGCACGCTTTCCATCTTTACAATTTTCTGTTGCATTTCATTCATATTTCTAGGTCATTTAGAGTTTGTTTGCATTCAATTATGGTTTTGTTTTACATCTTGTATATCATTGGCTTATCCAAGTCCTTACTTGGCGGTGAACCCCTTATTAGATCTCATTCAACCTTTAGGAAATCCCTCTTCCAAGATCTATTTCTCCTTTGTAAAGAGATCTCAAGGGTTTGTTCTTGAGTGAAGTGTGTGAAGATTGCCCCTTTCCTTTTAGGTCCAAAACCCTAGAAGAAAAAGAGAAGCCAACAATTTTCTTCATTTCACACCTTACTAGCCTTATGGAACCTATCATATTGCATGGACACTAGCATAACATATCTTGCTAGCTAGTAGATCCATGTGGATCATGAGTAATTTTGCATAGTATAGATTGCTAGTCCTCATGGGAGCATTCCTTTATTTGATGGATGGCGTTTGGTATTTGAGACAATTTAAGACTAAGATCTCTTTGCCTTACTGAATCAAATCCTATAGTAATAACCGTGTATTTTTATGTATTTTTTTTTTATCTTCTTTGTGTTTACATAGTGCTTGTGTTCATTTTATTATCATCTTTATGTTCCATCATGCCATGTGCTTTCATCATGTTTTCTTCATGTTTTCAACATGTATGTTTGAGTATGTTGTGTTGCTGCATATCATATATGCATGTGTGTTACTTTGTGCTCATGTTGGTTTTCCATGGGATATTGGATCTTAGGGGATTGAGTTCTCTCCCCCTAGATCCTTTGTCATATTATCTCTTCAATATTTGGACAATCAGACCCCTCTTAACATACATTTTTCTACTTTAGAGTGAGTTAGAGTGTAAGTTCAGACTCTCACTAAAGTGGGGGCTTAATGTAGTGTACAAAGAATTCACCCTTGACAATTTCACACTATGTTTTTCTCCCCCGAAATTATTGAGCCTAATTAACCCCATAATTTCCTAAAATTATGTATTTCAGAGCCCATTTGTACCACTTTTCAATAAATTGCAAGCATTGAATAAATGCATCCAATTCATATGTTTCCCCCAACACTTAATGTCCTAGAAATTAGGGCCAAAACCCATACGCCCTTGGGAATATGGGCCCCCCTTCTTAGCCAGGACCCAATTTTGGGCATGTCGATGTCAACGTTTTAACATTCAAAATTCAAATATGAAGTGTTAGATTTTGAAATCTATTTTTTGGGAAAATGAATAAATGTTTATAAATACCTAGTCTTTTCACCATTTGAAACTAGAAGTGAAATGATTGAGCAAATACTATTATCAAGAGCATTCAAGAGAAAGTCAAGAGTAGCATTTTAGAGATTTATTGTAGTAATTCAAGATTCAAGAATCATGTCAAAGTGTGTGTGAGTTCATGTTGTCATGTTATCATTATTTTGTGAAGGTTAACACTTTTGTATGTCTTCAAAGAATTCAAGTATTCAAACAAGAAATATCCAATTCCTTGAGGAGATGTGTATAACTTTAGTCCTTTAAGGAAGCCATTGAAGGGTGGTGAGTTTCAATACTTAGTGATTTCATCATTCCTTATTTTCAATTATCCATTTATCATTGACATTGTATTTGTGGAAGTGGAAAAAATTACATGGGATTTGATTGAGGAAAGCCCCTAAATGGCCCAAAATTTTCCCTCTTTGAATATCTAGGTTATAGGTTTGAAGAGGATTGAAGAAAATTTATTCATTGTTACATTCAAAGCCCTAAATCTTGTCAAGCCAAAAAATCTCACCTACAAAATTATTCAACAAGTTTGCAGATGGAAATCAAAAGCTTAGATTTGTCGTTAGAGGACCCCAAAAGTAGAGAAAGACACCCTATCAGAGATCCATACACCCCTAGGTATCCTAGTCCTCCTGTGCCCCTAGATCCAACTTTTTATGATACATACACATCATTTTGCAATTCCCAAATCTACTTGCAAATTGTTTTGTTAGTCTATACACTTTTGGAACACTACATTTTTCATATTAGGTCATATCTAGTCTAATTAGGTTAATCAATTCCAATAAATTCTAATATATTTCTAGTCCCTCAAAGAAGGAGATATAGGTCTGATTGGCTCACTTTCATGGTTGATAGTCATTCTATTCACCTTGCTGATCTCCCTCTTTAATGAAACTTGGAAATGGCCCCTTACAATCCTAGGTTCTTTTCATTTAGGACCTAGGATCCTCTTTTTCTATATTTCATTCTCAAGATATCATCTATAAAATATCCTCTACAAAACCATCATATGAAAGCACAATCCAAGAAACCCTTTTGAACCAAATTTCTCAAGCCTCAAATCTGCAACAAACCCAACAAATATGCAAACCCCCAAAACCTAAATCTACAAAAAAAACACTTGCACATATGCTCCATATCTTGTAATGCCTCAAATCTTTCCTACATAGCCATGGATTTAACTTTCTACCAAATCTACTCAAATAAAGGTTATAACAAAACCTAGGAGCTCACACCTCCCATAACCATGAAATCTCTAATGCCACTTGTTAGGATATAATGCCTCAATGCCTAGTTCCTACATAACCCCATGAGAGAAAAACATGTATGAAAACTTACAAATTAACTAAATGCATAAATAAAAATAGACAAGCCATAAGATAACATAAGATATACCCTAGGAAAACCCTCAAGAGGGAAAAAACCTAGACTCGAAAAGCATCCATACTCTATGTATTATTCAACAATAAAATAATACATTACACTTTTAGAGTTACCATGAATACTTCTGAAGTATCAAGCCTCTCTAATGCATACTCGATGTTCCCAAGCATGAATCCACACATCCCATACCATGCTTCACATAGACACTTCTCAAAACACTCAATAATGACATCCCACTCACCCAACCAACCTTAATCACTAAGCATGTGTTTGATTTTATAGATACTAGCTCACACAATACAACCAAGTGGTAAGATAAAACCATGTGCCACAAAACCATGTGAACACAAAACCATTGATGCCTCATTTAATATTGGGTACTAAGTTTTCACTTTATTAAATGCTTTCCCCAAATATTAAATTAATTTCTTATGTCTCCCACACATTAAAAAATAACCTAATGCTATAATACAACTTTACAAATGGACCCAAATAATTATCTAGAATGTGGCTAAACACACCTCCTAGGTGCACCACAATTAAATAATTATTTAATTACAATATTATAATATAACAATTTATGCAATGAACAAAAATGCACTAGAAAATACTGTACAAGGGAAATATAAAGAAATAAACTAAATAATGAGATTTAAATGAAAAATAGAAATAAATTTATAAATGAGGAAACACTTGCAAACCTATGTATAGTTGAGTTCTTTCAAAATACTTGCAAGCATAAAGGAAAATAAAATGTTTTGGGGTTTTTAGGGATTTGCCTAAGTCAAATTCCTACTTTGGTATTTTTACCTCCACAACAACCAAGATAGATATATAAAAATAGATAAAAAATAATGCGTGTGTTCTTATTCTAAGTGCATATAGAAATAAGAACAGTGAATAAAATGAAAGAGAAGGGATGTGATAATCCCAAGGTGCTGGGACATAACAAAAATAAAATGTTATAATAGAAATGAGAAATGAAAATACTATCATAATCTATAGAGGATTGAGGAATCCAAGAGAGAAAGAGAGCTTGAGAGAACACTATGGCAATTTTGTAAGAGTGTTGTAGAAATCTTGAAGTTTTACGATAATATATAAAGTGTAAGACCATGCATGAGAGAGGCAAGAAAGATTGCTATAATAAAAGATCATATTTGAAAGTGAGAAGAGGGGGTAAAAGGAAGCTGTTGATGAGTTGTTTAGATTTATCTCGAGTTTTTTTTACTAACCTGGAAAGGTGACAAGTGGAAAAATTCTTATAAATGACCACTAAATGAAAAACTACTATGAGACACTAGTGTGACATGTGGATGTCCCCACAATGTGCTATGTCTTGATAATGTATGCTAGAAAATAACAAGGGACTAGAAAAAAATAAGGGTAACACAATGGTGACATGGAAAAGTGACCACGGGAAAGGAGGCTTAAGCTCCTTGAGAAGGATAAAGGTGATGAAAGGGTTGAAATGAGCCTATAAATAGACTAAGGGAATGGATGCCAAAGTGGACACAAAATATAATGTGAAATTGAAAGGGTATAAAAGTTTTGATGTTATAGTAGAATATGGCTTTACATCTAATAATTATTTTTATTGAAAGTTCATAAATCCTTTTCAACAAATTAATTTTGTTCATATCCTATAACTATTATAGTCCAAGAGGACACATATCTTTGAGAAATTTTGGAAAATAGTTCACATTCCTTATCTATGCTTCCAAATTTTGTATACATGTCTACCAATGCAGTTATAACTATGACATCTAAAAAAATCCCCTTCCGTTATCCTTTAAGAAATGTCTACACCCTATTCCAAAGCTCTCATTTTAGCACAAGTAGGTAGTATGCTAGCAAAATTTGTGGAATTGGGCTTTGCACCTACTAATTGAATTTGCTTGAAATTTTGTAAAGCATTAAAATAAAATATTTAATCTTCTATTTACTTGCAAATAGATCTTAATTCAATTTACATTTTTTACCATGTAGGTCCTCCATTTGCATAGTTATAAATGTCCCCATCTCAAATTTGGAATGTTGGTCCCTTTTAATAAACCTCAATACCTAAACATTAGATGCAAGAATAACTATTTAGTTTTGATAATAATGCTACACTCAATATCAAGTGTCCTAGAATTTTATCTTTCCTTGTTTTCGAAAGTTATTTTGAAAATTTTCTTATTACAACTTCTGGTGATCATGTAAGTTTTATAGTTTATGCCTTATTAATAGCTCTATTAATAATTGACATTGAGTAACTCTTAGATATGATTCTCTATGTTGTTTGTATCGATATTTATTTTGTGTTAAGTCTTTTTATTGACTAGAGTGTAGGTTTTCATTGTTTAAGTAACTCTTAAAGTTGAGAGGAATTGAACGAGTCCTCCAACAATAGTTTAAGTTTTAACAATATTTGGTCGCAATAATAGTTACATTTCCTATACTACATTAACTAAATTGATGTAACTGGTCTTATTTTAGCTGTAGAAAACCAAAGTGGCCCTAATATGCATTACCATCATTTCCTTCTTACTTCATTCTTTATGCAATTTTTTAGTTTTGATTCTTTCATATAGGTTATTTTTCTCTTTGTTCAATTCACTTGGTTACACTGATAGCTAATTACATGCTAAATAAAAGTCTAAATTATAAATCATGGAATGAATTATAATATATTTTATTTTATTTAGATAACATCTAAAAATTTACATAAAGATATGTTATATTAATGTAATTGGTTTTATTTTAGTTGTAGAAAACCAAAGTAGCCCTCTGTTAGCATCATTTTCTTTTTATTTCAATATTAATCCAAGTTTGTTGGTTTTAATTCTTTTATATAAGTTATTTTTCTCTTTGTACAATTCACATGGTTAAGCTAATAATTAATTATGTGTTAAGTAAAATGTTAAATTACAAATCATGGAATGTATTAGAAAATATTTTATTTTATTTACATAAAACATCTAAAAATAGGTGCATTATATAGAATAGCATCTAAAAAATTACATACATATATGTTATATTGATGTAATCGGTCTTATTTTAGTTGTAGAAAATCAAATTGGTCTTAATATGTGTTAGCATCATTTCCTACTTCACTCTTCATATAAGTTTCTTGATTTTAATTCCTCCATATAAATTATTTTTCTCTTTGTACAATTCATAATTATGTTGATAATTAATTACATGTTAAGTAAAATATCAATATACAAATCATAAAATAAATTAAAAAGTATTTTATTTTATTTACATAAAATAGATACATTATATGTAAATACATATATGCCAATGCATTGTTTCTCAAAATATTCTTTGGGAAGTAATATTTACGAACTAGTTGCCCTAACTTATAAGCTTAAAAAGAAGTATTGTAGCAAATAGCATTGGAGTGTGTAAAGTTCGAAATACTTAGCAACCCCTTGTAGTGGAACATGAGGTCATATATTTGTACTTAATCTATGACTATTATATTTATTCTTTTTATGGTGATAACTATAGGAAAATGTGTGTTTGATTTTTTTTTCTTCTATTACCATAATATCTATTGCTACTACATCCATGTGCTTGTGGATTTTTCTTGTAATTGGTAGATAAGGAACATCAACAACAACTTAGATTGTGATGTTTGAATCTAAAGAGATGTCATCATAGAATCCAAAAGAATAAATTAGTGAGAACCAATTGGAGCCACTATTCCTCATTCACAATTGGATAAAAAATTCCATGTTTTTTTATATAATGTGATAGAATTACATAAAACATTGAAAATCAAGGCATAAATTTTTGTTTATAGACGTACACATGCAACCTTTTTGGATAGTGGCATGCTTGTACCTATACATTCTCTTAGATTGGTTATTGTCAATGTGTGAATATCATACATGTCTAAAATTAGAGTAGGGAACTTGAAAAGAGAAATTAATTTAAGAAAGTCAATTTTTGTGAAATAAAAATAAACACTCAAAGTACTATTCTAAATTTAGATACATTTCCTGAACTTCAACATGTTAAGTTACACTATTTATCTTTTTATCTTTTTATTTGACTAAATTTGAAGTAAGAAATTAATACAAATTTTTCATCAATCAAAATATTTTCTGATTTTTTCTATTGATGCACCCATTTCACCTCCCTAAAAGTGCAAGTACTAGTTATTAGTCGTCATTGTAAGAAAGGATACTAAAATCTTCAACTCTATTGATATTTTCTACTTTTCTTTTTTGATGCAAGTAGAAAAATTATTCTGTCTTGTATATGAAATAGACATATATATATTAAATACACTATAACTCAAAAAAATGGTGGGTGGAAATAGTCACACCCCAAAGCATAAGCAAGGTGGAGCATTAAAATTCACAATAAAGATTTTTTTTTTGAGTAATATATCAAAGTGTAATGTATGTTCTTTTCATTGCTAGTTGTGATTAGGGGACACACAGCTCATGAAAGTTAGAGGAAGCATATCAACAATGTTTGTTCAATTAGTAATAGTATTTTTACAATGTGCAATGTTTTTGTCTATAAGAAAATTCATATTAAGTAATATGTTAAATATAATTATTATTTTTATTGAATAAAATAAGATTATAATATATTATAAGTAGTCAAAATGGCTATGAAAATGAAGTCTAGAGAAAAAGACAACTCCAATAAAGGAAATCTTGGCAATCAACAAGTTTATCATTTTAAAAGTAGAATAATCTTCCATGGAACATGGTTTCAGTTTTACCTCAGCTTCAATTTGGTGGAATAGACATATTAATTATCATAATAAGCCATTTTCTATTGGCTTTCCAAGACATGCTTATTAATGATTTTTTAAAAGAAAATTCATAAATTTAAAGGTATTTGAGATTTTAACACATTTGACTAGGCCTCTTGGCTTATATCAAAGAGTATTATGGATCAAGTGATAAATATAAACAATT
Source organism: Sequoiadendron giganteum (assembly GCA_007115665.2). NCBI lineage: Eukaryota > Viridiplantae > Streptophyta > Pinopsida > Cupressales > Cupressaceae > Sequoiadendron > Sequoiadendron giganteum. Next base: position 84,691,699 of record VCHN02000014.1, on the reverse strand, counting down.
TTTGATCTTTGTGCAATCCTTAGTCCCTCTTGATCTTTCTATGAAGCTTTGCACTTCTAGAGAATGTACAACTTTTTTAAATATTGGAAATGGTTGTTCCTCTAGTTCATTCAATTATTTTCCTTAGAAGAAGGTTTATTTTTAGATCTTTCCTGGCTGGCTTCTTACTCCTCATCTTAATCATAATTGTAAATGCATATTTAGCTCCAAAATTTGGATCAAAATGAGTGCTCAAATATGGAAATCAAAATTTGATTTTGATACTCAAGTGCTAGTTTGGAGAATTTTACGTTGCAAGCTACATGTTAGGGATAGATTGAAATGTATAATGGTTCAACTAACCAATTGCCCTTATTGTCTATGTATTGAGAATATAAAATATACATTTTGGGATTGCATATTTGTTAAGAAGCAATGGACAACTATTTATAAAAAAATTCTTGCTATTTTCTATAATAATCTAAATTAGAAAGAAGCTATCTTTGGTTTTGGCATGCGTGTATGCATGCAAATGATATAATAGAAATATGCATAAAAATAGCTTAAATCAAACCAAAACACATGCAAACCTCAAAAGAAATCAAATACATGCAAACCTCAAAAGATTGAATTTATTATGTTGAGTTATATTGAAGATTTGAATGTGGTTGCTCATGAATCCAACAACATAACCTTAGCATAAAAGATGTCGATATATGAAAATGGGATGGGAGGCCTCTTCTTTATAGAAAGCCAATTTCAAATGAAGGGCTAGGATTGAAAGATGAAGAATGATGTTGATCAATGGATGAGATTGCTTAGAAGCAAAGAGAAATGGGGTTAGGGAAAATATAGGGTTTAGTTAAGGATGGACGGTGGAGATTAAAAGGTAATATCAAATGATCAAGAGTGAAAATTAAATGAGATGCGAAGATATAAAAATGACATGGATAAAGAGATTGACATAGAAAAAGAGGTTACTAGAGTAAATTAAATAATTATAAAATTATTTAATTTAGGAGGGAAAGTGAATAATTAAATAATTAAAAATAATTATTCAATTATAGAAGAGGGAAAGTTGACTTTTAATTAAAATAACAATTTAATTTAAAAGTAGAGGAAAAATAAAAATTAGTAAATAATTAAAATAATTATTTATTAGTGGAGGAAAAGGTGAGATTAAATAGAATTTATTTAATTTGTGGAAGAAAAGACTAATGAATAATTAAATAATTAAAAAAATTATTTAACTATAGAAGAAATGAGAATAATTAAGTAAATAAGAATTTATTTAATTATAAGAAGAAGGGGCCATAAATGATGTAATTAAATAAATATTAATTTATTTAATTAATCAAAGAAGAATAAAAGGGGAAAGTGAATTTTGTGGGAGGTTGGGTAGATGTCTTTCCACACAAATTATTGTGGACAGACTGGGGATATTTGAGGGTGTGATTAAATTTTTTAATTTACATCGGTGATAAATGTTGCCGCTCCTCACACACGGTTTTCAGGTGGTATGCCCTATTGTTGCTGACTTGGTGGGTTAAAGGTCATGGCACTGTTGGCTACCACCTCAGCTCAATGGCATGAGCAGGCTTGGTTGGTGATTGATCTATAGGAAAATGGGTACTTTATAACCTAGGTCATAGTATACCACTATTCCCTAATTTTCATTCAATAATGTCCTAGGAGTCCCAATTGGACTGACTAACAACCTCACAAGGTGAGTCAATTCTCAATAAGGAGAACCTAGGAGGGGGTTCTCTAAGCTTTTAGGGGTTCACCACCAAGAAAATGCTTGAAAAATAAAAATGAACATTCAACTCACAAAACCTAGTTATGCAAGCTAAATGAGAGATGCAAATGATGAAATTATGCAATAGGGAGTTAGGATGTATGTACCTAAGAAGTCTAGAGATGTAACAAGGATTCTGGAAATGTAAAAAATTTGTCAAAATATGCTATGGAGGACAAAGATGCCCTTACTGTTGTCTTAGTCCCATTGCTATTTTTGGGGGCAAATACAGAATCTTCAAATCTCAAAAAAAAATCTCAAAGAATCTCTAAAAATACCCCTGGGAGGACTAAGATGCCCTAAGTGGCATATTAGTCCCATTCTAGATTTCTAAAAAATCTGAATGTGATCCTGAGCTCCAGGGTCTGCACTTGCTTCCTCTTAGATCTTAGGTTCTCAAACTTCCGGATTTGACCTATAGGTGAGTTTTTGTGAAGATGACAACTTTTTAATGCAACTTTGCAACTTTTCACTCGAAATGATCTTCAAGTATTCAACCTAAATCTACAATCACAAACACACAAGATGGGAAACACTCGTTGAATTTTAATGAATGGGGGTTTGCCTTGGTCAAACCCCTTGTTAGTAATTAAACCTTGAAATTAAATAGAATAATGAAGGGAAATGATGAATGAACAACATGTGATGCTACAACTCACCAAACCCTTCTTATAAAGTCTACAAACTTGTGTGAAATAGCTGCAATGGATGTGATTCTTGAATCTTTCTTGAATGATGTTGATCTTGATTGAAAAACTTTCTTGAATCACAAACTCTACATCACAAATGTTAGCACAACAACACACATGATGTGAGAAGATCTTTGATATGATGCTTGAATCTTGAAAATGGCTCCAAATGCTTGATAGAATTGCTCTTGAATGCTCTTGATCTCATAAATTTTTTTTATGAATGAATACTCAAGTTGCTAGTTGAGAAATAAATGAATGAACCTTGTATTTATACTTATCTATGCTTAATATCCCAAAATTACATCACACCAAGCTGACATATAAATTCATTAAATAAAGGAGGATAAATCTTGCCAGGATTTGAAATTAAATCCCAAAAATACCTTAAGAGGGACTAAGACGCCCTAGGTGGCATCTTAGTCTCAAGTCCTAAAAACTTGGGGCACAGACTCCAAAAAGGGGCCCAATTAAGATGCCTCAAAATAAGGGTCCCAAGACCTTTGGGGGACAAAGACGCCCTAAGTGGCATTTTAGTCCTAAACCAAAAATCAGGGACACTTAGACATAAACATCAAATTATCATTTATGCATTGGAGAATGTCAGGATTAGCTTGAAAAAGATATAATTCATAGGGATTGTAGATGCAAAATAGGACCAATTAAGACATAAATTGTAATACCCCTCTATTTTGCTTCTTGTTCGGTTTGCTTTATGCTATGTTTGGTTGCAGTTACCTTGCTTCTGGATACATTTTGTTATGATCTTTTGATCGCTACTATTGAGTGACAACTATTATTGTGGGATGTAGTTATTTGATTATTGTTTCACATGCATTATGGATTAATGATGTTGTAGAATTAACATGAGATGTTATTATGAGATTACTGGATTATGATGGAAGTGTCAGTTTCAATGAGTGTATTGGTGAAGAGGACGGTTTCACATCACTCGCTTGCGAGCGCCCTACAAATCCGTAATTTCTTCTTCACGGTGTGTATTATATGCTGGATATATTATATGATGTTGTTTACTTGGTTGCATGATTGCAGGTACATGACATCGACTCCACCTGGTTTCACAGGTTTGAGCGTGTTGATCCAATGGTTAAGTTGAACGAGAGATAGTAGCTAGGTAACATGTGTCAAGTTTACACCCTAGCCTTAGTGTGTCGTCAGTTGTGTGTGTCAAGTCATTGTCTGCCTTGCTTTGATGTTATTTAATTCTAAAGCATTCTTGATTTGGAAATAGATAGTTAGAATAATTGCATTTAAATCATGTTGATGGTTATTTAATTTAAATAATGCAATGTGGATAAAAGTTTATATTTAAATTAATTAATTATATTTAAATTATTTAATTAATTAAATTTAATCCAAGGGGTTGAGTTTAGTTATTAAATAATTAAATTAATTAATTAAGCGTGATGCAAGAGAATGAAAGGAAATAAAAGAATTAAAATTAATTTTGGAATTTAATTTCAACGTGTGGGAATTAAATTAGAAATTGTAATTAAATGTTTATTTGAGAAATTGGTTGTTATTTTGGAAATTAATTTATTATTTGAAATTGCATTTTAAATTGAAAGTGGGTTTTTGAAAAGTGAAATTGAAATTGAAATTAAAATTGAAATTAAAATTAAAATTGAAATTGAAATTTGAAATTTGAAATTGAAATTGAAATTGAAATTGAAATTGAAATATCTAATTTGCATGCAATGTGAATTAGGGTTGTAAAAATTGAAATTGAAATTAAAATTGAAATTGAAATATCTAATTTGCATGTAATGTGAATTAGGGTTGAATTAGGTATTTTTGATTTATAAGAATATATGTTTTAATTTTAAGAAAAAGAGAAAAATCTTTAGGAAAAATTCATTTTTACAGCAGGAAAGAAATTTTGGAAAATTTGCACAAGGGTTTGAAGAAAGTTTGATTGTAGAATTGATTGAAGGAAATATTATTTGCATTTGTTGGATTTTGGATTGGATTCACTGAAGGATTGAACAAAATTCAAGAAATCTTTGGAGGAGGCTTGCATCAGAAATTCATCTCTTCCTGTAGCTTCTTGTACCAGGTTTTCCTCTTTGTGTTTTATTGTTCTTGATTGTTTTCTTTAAAATAGTAATGATTAAAGATTTGTTTGTTAAATCTGTTTTAGAAAATAAATTTGATATTAGAAGAAAAGAATTAAATAATTTTACAGCCTTTGCTTGTGAAAATGTTTGAGTGAAAATTGTGAAAACTTTAGTTGAATTTAAATTATTTGGAGAAATCGATTTTGTTGTTATTGGAAATCAAACATAGAGATTGAACAATGCATTTAGAATGTTTTTAGAAAATAAAACCCTTTGTTATTATTAGAAAACGGATTTTAAAATCTACAGTATAGTTATATTTTTCATGGTAAAATGGTCTAATTGTGTCATCTATAACTTCACTTTTAAAAACTGGGTTTTCAGGAAATTTAAAGGGTTTTTGAATTTTGAAATTTTCTTACTCCTATCCAAAAATCGCAAATACCCAGATCGTAGTTTTTGAGTTATGCTTGAAATATGAGACTACTGTTAAGTTATTTTCCCATGGCTGTTTTGAAAATAAAATAATAATAAATTGATATTTATAAATATTAATATTTTAGGTATTGTTATTATAATATTAAAATATTATTTAATAATATTTTATATTATAATTTATAATACTAAAGTATTATATTTATTTATATTATTTTAAATAAAATTTGTATATTAGATTAGTGGAATTAAAATTATAAACGTATGGGAAAATTATTGTTTATTTTAAAATGGCATGTTAAAGTTTAATTGAAGGAGTTAAATATTTGATTTAAAAAATCCATAATTTAAAATTTAATTGTAGAATTTAAATTCATGTGTAAAAGGTTCAATTATTAATTTGATTTAATTGGAAAAATATATATATATTTTGAAAAATTAATGATAAGAGATATTTTATTTTGAATTAAACAATTTGATATTTTATAAAGAATAGAAGATATGTTAATGATTAAATATACCTAAATATATTAATTTATATTTAGTATATATATATTGAAGGTATATATTCATTTGAAAGAATAAATAATATTTTATCTTATTTTATTCTGTTGTTTGCAAATTGGGTATTATTAGTGTTCTAAAAGAAATGATTAGTATGTATGAAAAATGGATAGAGAAACAATATGTTATTATATTAAAGTGATTGAATGAGACGTAAGATTTGGTTAGGAAATGGAAAGAGTTACTTGCATGGATTTGTGTCGATTTAAAAGTAAATTAAGAAGTTGTTTTATTGATGAGACAATCAATTATGTTATTTATTAATTTCTATTTAGATTAATTGAATCATTGTGATTGGATTATGAAAGAGATATGGATTTAGTATATCCAAAGTAGGATTTTCCTCATGATTATCTTAAAGGATTTAATTCTCTGTATTCAGTAAAGGGAAGTAAGTTTAATTGTTTTAGATTTCCAATAATAAAAAGGGAAATAGGGGTTATGATTATTTTAGATGATCTAGTTATCGTGTTTTTGACTTTGTCAACACTACCTATTGAATGAGTATGGATTTAGGAAATCCAAATATTAGATTTGATTGATGACTTGAATGCTTTTGTTGCTATGTCGTCAAGTTGCATTGTTGGTTTTGGGATTTAGTGTTAGTCCTAAATTATAAGTCTTCCAAAAGAATTTAGAGGATAAGGGTTGTTGAATCTTTATGCCATCCAGTTGTTTTCCCTTGGGTAGTGCATGGCGTCTTTTCAGTTTTACCCGGTTTTCATGAACGGGGATGTTTGCACCTCCTTGGTTTAGGAGCGAATTATGGGATCCGTGTCTCCTTGTAAGGAGTGGACTATGCGTTTGTTGCCTCCAAGATTTTTGGAGTGAGTTCTATTTTTTGTTTCCTCATTGTGTTGGAGTGGATTATGATGCCTAGTTGGTATGCACTTGTGGTTCCCTTGGTGGATTGTTTGGGTGTGTGTTGTCGAATAGAAGAGTGGCTTCTATTAGGCACCAGAGCCCAAAGAGGTAAACTAGATAACCTTCAAGAGTGATTTAAACAAGTGATAATTAAAGTAATGTACTTAGAAGATTAGGACTAACTTCTCGCTAATCAAGATAATTTTACCTCACTCATAGACACAAGGGCTTGTTTAGACTTGGGGTGAGTGAGAAGGCTTGGAATGGCAAGATCAACTATCTTGTCCGTACGAGAGGTAGATGATTCTGCATGAGTGAGTATGAGGGTCGGGATTCAGTTGAGGTCACCAGGATTACTTGTGCCGAAGCCTATGGAGAATGCCCAGAGGAGATCTCATAACAAACCTTGCGATGACACTCTATATAGGACAATTGTTGTTAATTGTTTTATGTGTATGGTTCTGTGAACATACTTGATCTATTTTATTTCTGGAAGCAATGTGACCTATGTCAGTGATGTTGGAGTTGTACTTGATTTGTACTTGTATTGTACTTGAGTTGTACTTGATTCGTACTTGTATGGTGAATGAGTTGTACTTGTTAATTCATTTGGTTGGTTATGTCAGTTTGAGTCAGTATGAGTCTGCCTTTGGCTAGAGGTAGTAGATCTTTGTCCATGTTACTTTGTTACTATCTCCTAGCATGGGGGGTGGGCCTTCGGGTACCACATCAGTTGGGTGGAACATGCACCAAAACCGTTGGGTCCCCATCTATCTTCAATACTTGGTGGCGAGACATCTAGATGGACAGCTCACGGTTCTTGTTGTAAGTTCTTGCATTGTAATATTTTAGTTTTGTATATAATACTTTATCCCTCTTTTGTTATGAGGTGGATGTTTGTAATTGTAACCTTGAGTACTATTGCCTCATTCTGGGAATGAGTGATGTAACTATTGGATTAAGATAATGTTTATGAGATTGTATCTTGGTTGATTATCTTATTATGTTATGTGATATTCTTATGATGTATGATGGTTATTTCATAAAGTTCATAAGGCTATGGTTATATGTAATATGTATGTGTGGGTTTAAAGTAATCCTAACCTTGTAGCCTTAGAGGTTGTTGTTAATTAGTAAGTGAATGTGTATGTTAAATGCATTTTATAAAAAAAAAAAAATTAGTTCGCTTAAGATGTTAATTGTAACTTCCTTTAAGGTTACTTGGTGGGGAATTACATAAATAGGGATAAATGAAGTAAGGCAGGCCCAAACAAGTGTGAAAATGCAAGGGTATGCATTTTACTACACTATAGTGATGTCAGAGGAATGATGAATCAATGGGTTCCATTCTCCTTGGAGGTCTTGTCATAGTAATGATGGTGGTATAAGGTGTTATACAAAGCCCACACTTGAAAGATCAGGATGTCCTTTCACTCCAACTTTGGTACTTTACAAGGTGATTCTCATGTGCAAGATGGAGATTATGCATTGATAATAGGTTGGTATTAAGCACGACACACACAAAACTGGCTAGTGTAATAATAGAAAGAAATGAACACGACACCCTACACGATAATCACACTCTTTTATGTGGTTTGGAATTCATTTTATCATTGGATAAATTGAGTTAACAAGGCTATTGTGAGCATCTACAATTGTGGGATCAATGGGTGAGTGCTCAAAGTTTTTGGTGAGCATGTCTACAAAGACATTGACGAGTATCAATGTGGATACTCCAATAGAATTGGAAAGTGTGGTGCGACATATGGAATTTCGTAGGGTGGTTATTGATCAACACCTTGTTGGAAAGAGAAACTGAAAATGTCATTTGGTGTTGTCATTGATGGAAAACCTAGTCAGTGGTTTGATCCACACATCAGTAATTGCTCATACCGGAAGTTAGATCAAAGTTTTGTGATTAACTATCAAGTAGTACAAAGCATCTGACAAAACTGTGTTCATCGATTCATATGCAAATTTCCTATTATCATTTTGAATTGCGTATCTCAAGGAATGTTTTTTGGTATATGATCTCTATTTCTATTGAATCTTAGTGGTTCGTATCGATCCATGTGTGAGTTAGAAGATCCGATTGATTAATTGTCTATTTATTAGTGCAGAAGTCGACTTGGTGAATGTAATATGTTGTGGATATTTGAGGAGTAATTGTTTAAGTATTTTTGTGTTCGTGCATGTTGATGTTGATAATTGCTATGCTATAGCTGACTTTGGTTGGTGTGCATTAAGAATTATCCACGGATTGAGCCGACAGTTTGCAAATGTTTTCATATCTTGTTGAAGTTGACATATGGGTGATTAATCTCTAGTCATGGATATATATAAGTGATCAATTATATCATTTTGATAAGTGTGAAAAGTGTTTTGGTGCGAGTTGTGAATATCAGAAGTGCAGAAGAGTGATAATGCATAGTTTCACTTGTGCATAAAGAATTTTTGTTGCAAATTAAAGTAGAGCAGGATCAGACATAAGGCTTAGAATTTGATTGTTGGGCCTAATTGGAACTGTAATTAGGAATTTGTAGATGTTAATCTCTCAGTTCAAATCCTTCAGATGGTTTTAGTCTGAACATTTTGTAAGACGACGAGTCTTCATCTCTAAGTAGTGATCTCTAGGTAGTGTGCCTGAATGCTAGTGCATTCCCATATTGTAATCACTTATTTATGAGTATACTCATATTGTGGATTGGCCTTCCACTATGGTTTTTCACCTAACAAGGTTTCCATGCAAAAATCATTGTGTTATGGTGTTGTGGTTGTTTGGTTTATGTTCATGCATATTTATTTTGAATGAATGTTATAAGTGCCTTAAGGATCAAATCAATAAAGTTAAATTTTGTTGAACATTGATTCACCCCCCTCTCAATGTACCTTGATTCCAACAATTGGTATCAGATCTAAGTTCCTTGGAAGAAGTCTAACAACTTGGGGAAGATTCGGAAAAGAAATTAAATGCATTCAAGAAGCCTTCAACAACAAATTTTGGTGGCCCTAGATGATCTTGATTAGTCAAAATCTAAAATTTGGAAATTGCAAGAAAACCTCATGGATGTTGAGAAATTCATTGAGTCATTGAAAGATATAATCAATAAGTCCAGGGAGAAAAAAAAGGAACTCTATAATCATATTAAGCAGAATGACAACAAAAGCATGGAAGATGAACAACTGAGTCAAAGTTTGAAGGAAAAGATAGAAGAATGTGAAAAGCTCACCAGGGAGAATACAGTCCTAATGTATGAGATGGAATCTATTATGATGAGGATGACCAAGGATATTGAAGATAGAAAGAAGAATGAAGAGAACCTAGCCTAGTCCTTGAAAGAAAAATTTGAAGAATGCAACATAATTAATGATGGATTTATTGATCTATCACTTGAATTGCAACAATCAAGAAACAATGAAGAAGAACTTGAAAGACCAATTGTTGATCTTTGAGATGAACTTGCTACTGCTAATGAATACAAGGAGAATTTCAAGGTTAGCTTAGCTAAGCTTGATGAAATCATTAAAATTTAGAGGATTGATGGTGACAAGAGAGGTCTTGGATATGAGGAAAGAGAAAGTTCAAAATCTAGACAAAGAAATTCTGAACAAAGGAGATTTAGGCAAGGAAATCAGATGAACAAATCTGGAAGGTATCTGGTAAGAAAAAATAATGCTCAAAGGTTCAATGGTTATTGTTTTAGTTGCAATAAATTTGGACACATGGCTACTCAATGTAGAAGTAGAATGAACTCAAGTGGTCAATCATTTTCTGGTCAGTGTTTCGATTGCAATAAGTATGGTCACAAGTCAAATGAATGCATAAATATGATGAATAAATCTTATAGAGATGTCAGATGTTATACATGCAATAGATTTGGCCATATTGCTAACCAATGCAGATCAAGAGAAAATCAATGGAACAGCTGGTCTAGACAAAGAAAAGTTGTGTGCTACAATTGCAACAAAACCGGTCACATTGTTAGATTCTTTAGAAGTGGAAAGGGTCTGATAAATCAAAGGAGAAACATGCAGAAGAATGAAAAAGGAAAAGAGAAAATCACTACAAGTGAGATTAGGAATCAAATGAAAAATACATGGGTGAAAAAGAGTCCCTCTATTGCAAAAAATGAGCTGGCACCAAAATTTGGTTCTGGTAATTCATCTGGGAATTAGTTCATGGCCTCTAGCCTAGGGGGTGTTCTCAAGAAAATATTTCAAACCCCTTATCTGTAGTTGGTACCAGGATGTGGATGAGTGCAGTGATTGCATTTATGATCTACATATTCTATTGAAACAACTGGATAAAGCATTTGTGCATAATTGAAGGTCCACAGAAGAGTTATCCTTCACAGAGCATGAAAACAAGGTATTCGAATGAGTTAGGGAAAAAGAATTTATTGCAACAAAAAGTTAATTTGTGTGAATGATAAAAGGTCATTTGTACTCTTCATTTGTCACCTTGCACTTTGAGAAGAAGAACTTTGGAAAGCTCTGAGGTGATATTTGGAAAAAATTGGTGAAGATTCAGTGTTAAGGCGATTCAGCGATCAAACCCCAAACTAGTGGAAAGGTATTTATCAGGAAAACTTGTGAGCTTGTGAATTTGTGAAAATGGCTACTCCATTGGTGGTTGATATAAAGGACATACCCCATCTGAAATTCAAGTGGCATCCTTTCAAATTTATTGAGACAAATCCCTTAGGTGCATTTTCGTCTGTTCCATATGACATCTTGCATATTGAAGATATTAGGGCATATATTCATGCAAACATTGAGAAGTTAGGGAGCTCGTAGTTATTGAGTTTGTACAATAATCACATTATAGTAGAGGATATTTGTGTCAAACCCAAATTCAAAACCCTAGAGGAGAAGAAATTCACACAGATTGTGAAATTTCTAGTGTTTGAAGAAAGCGAGTGGGTCCAATATATTATGGGTTGAGTTCATGCTAAATTTATGTGCTTGAATACACCCTTTAAGATTACAAAAGAAGCCATAAGCATTGTTACTAGATTAAATTTCTCCAATGGCTTTTCGATCTTGAAATCTGTGAAGAATCAGATAGTTACTGATGCAATTGGTTCATTATATGATAAAAGAGCTATGACAATTGATGATATTGTTGATGTAGATATCAAATTTGCATCTATAGTCATTGGTTACAAAATCTATCGTTCTAGCTGAGATAATTCTGTATCCAACACAACTGTCTATGCAGCATATCAGATGGTGAATGCAGAGTATGATCTATGTGAGCTGCTCAGAAGTTAGTTGATAGAAAATCTTGGCAAAATAAAAAAGGATAAGAAAAATTCTTTCAAATATGGTAATCTAATGTTGTGTTTGTTCTGTTACTTTATGAATGAATTTTCAGGATTCATAAAGGTACAATGGCAAGGTAATATACCTATGACTACTCAAATTGCAGATATCTTGCATATATTTGGTGATAGCAAGTCAAGGAATACTGCTATCTTTGGTTATTTCAAGAACTTTCAGAATGAAATGTAGGCAAGAGAAAGGATTATCACATCTATTGTGGAGAAGTACAAGGAAACTATTTGTTTTATGGTTGATATTGACCAATATTGGATGGAAGCTACAAATCCTAGAACAATGTGGATTATGCCAATGGGCTATAAAGTTAAAGAGCACATTCTGGAAATGTATGCTGAACATTTGTTAACCAAACCTCAGGATTCGTTTGAAGAAAGGTTTGGTACTTTTTTAGAGAAGGATATATAGGTGAATAATCAACTAAGGAAGCCTATTATAGTCAGAAGAGTAAGAAGAGAAGTGGAAGCCTTTGTAGAGACCATGGGAATATCTATAGAAGTTGTAAGAGAAGCCAAAAAAAGGAGAGATCAAGTTGAAGTAGGAGAGCCAACTAAAACTGAGTCTGCTAGTCCCACAGTACCCTTTGCTTGAACTATATCTACAAGAAAGTCTACTCTTCCTTCTATTTCGGAAAAGAAGTCAAGTCTAGTGAAAACTCAAGCCAAGTCATCCAGTACAGAAGGTAAAAGGAAGAAGGACAAAAGAAAAAGAGTTTATATTGCTGATTCTGAAGATGAATAGATTGAATCTGATGTAGAGATAAGAGAAATCAAGCAAAAAGGCACAAAAGAATCATTTGTCTCTAAGGAAAAGTCCTCTGGTGAAGAGAAAGCAAAGAAGAAGATGAAAATATAAAAAACCAGGTATGTCTGTAAAGGAAGTGGAGAAAGGCATAATCAAGGATGGTAATCTTAAGCCTCTATGTCAATTGTATGATACTTTTGATGATGCTGGTCAAAGAATTCTCGAAGAAGCAACAATAAAGTATTTGACTGCTTTCAATTTGACTCTCATTGAGATCATGTCCCAACTACCTAAGGGACTATATGAAGTTTTGGAAATGAGAAGAGTGAATGCCAAAACTGAAGATGAGTAGATGGGAGAGTGAATTCTTATAGATTTATGTCTAGTGATGTCCATTGAGGAAATGAGGACAATTATAAATGGTCTAAGAAATATTTCAAGAGGAAAACAAGAGTGAATAAGCTTATTATTGGTCCGAATCAAGAGGTAGCAAAAGAAACTAAGATAATTCTAAAGGAAGTCCTGTTAAGGAACAAAATCAATGTTGTTTCTGAAAAGGTGCATGATAGAGATGTTTCACCTTGTCTGGTAGAAGAAGAAGGAAAATAAGATACAGTCAAGGACACTCAAATTCCTCTTAATGTGAATAATACATAAGTATCGATGGAATCTAAAGCTCCTAGAGTTGTGTTGGTTGAAGAAAAGAGATCCTAGAATCCAAGCAAGAAACTGTAGCCTCGAGGAGTCAGTGCTTGAGGAAAATAAAGTTGAAGTAAAGGAAGTTCTTGTGAACGAAAGAGACACTACTAAGGAACCAAAATATTTTTTGGAAGAACAACAAGAAGAATTTGATTGTGAGCTATTAAAAGGTCTTATCAATTTGGACACCTTATCCCCTATTCAGAAGATGAAGGTAGCTTCATTCACTCAGAACAAAGCAAGGGAAGAAATTCTGAAATCACACATTGAAGATAGTGAGATGCTGAGTCTTGCATCTGATATTTTGGAGAAGATCATACCTACATATGTTAAGGATCCATCCGGTTCTCCCTCCAGTGAGCTGAAGAAACTTATTAACTCTGTAAGTACTCAATTTGAGTCCCTTGAGAAATCAACTAAGGCTAAGGCACAAAAGGAGTTTAATGATAAAAGGTTTAGTAGGCTGAAAGGGATGATAGCTAATGATAAATATTTGTTAGCTACTTGTGTAAAAGAAAGTTATTAACTCTGTAAGTACTCACTTTGTGTCCCTTGAGAAATCAACTAAGGCTAAGGCACAAAAGGAGTTTAATGATAAAAGGTTTAGTAGGCTGAAAGGGATGATATCTAATGATAAATCTTTGTTAGCTACTTGTGTAAAGAATATTCAAAGTGCTTTGTCTAAAAGTGGGAACATTTATAAGTCATGTTTATCTTTGTGTAAATTTATTGAGGATAATGAGAAGAAAATTAAGGATGAAGAGAAACAGTTAGCTGATCTTTTTGAAGCATTCGATCCTCTAACCGTCTCTATTGGAAAGCAAGAAGGTCAAGTCATATCCTTACTTGGCAAGATAAAGAGATTGAAGAATGATAATGATATAATTGTGGAAAGAGCATGTGAGCTTAGAGGCCTAATTGGTCGTAAGATGGAAACAATGTTGAGTGCATTCAAGGAAGCACAAGATGCTATTGTGGTTAGTGATCTGGAAAACCTTGAAACTACTATGATGCAATCTTACTTGCTCTATGGTCACATGGTTATTTTGGAGAGTCTCAAGAAGGTTTGGGACATGAATTTGAACTTGTTGAAGAATGTTTTTGCAGATCTATTCAAATTTTTGTAAGGTGTAGAAGCATTTTTTTGTTCATAGTAGTTTTTGAAATTTTTGGCATGCGGATTCCCGCCTTTGCCATTGATGTCAAAGGGGGAGAATGGGACAGTGAAAAATTCCTTAAGCATCTCAGGGGTAGTTGTGTTTTGAAGTTTTGAAGGTTGGCAGTGTAATTCATGTTGGTATTGATCCACACTTAGTCATTTTTCACTAAGTGTTACCATCAATGCCAAAGGAGGAGATTGTTGGTAAGAGACACTGCAAATATAATTTGGTGTTGTCATTGATGGAAACCTTAGTCAATGGTTCGATCCACACATCAGTAATTGCTCATACTGGAAGTTAGATCAAAGTTTTGTGATTAACTGTCAAGCAGTACAAAGCATCCGACATAACCGTGTTCATTGATTCATATGCAAATTTTCTATTATCATTTTGAATTGTGCATCTCAAAGAATGTTGTTTGGTTTATGATCTCTATTGCTATTGAATCTTAGTGGCTCATATTGATTTGTGTGCGAGTTAGAAGATCCGATTGATTAATTCTCTGTTTATCAATGCAGAAGCCGACTTGGTGAATGTAATATGTTGTAGATATTTGAGGAGTAATTTTTTAAGTATTTTGTGTTCGTGCATGCTGATGTTGATCATTGCTATGCTATAGCCGACTTTGGTTGGTGCGCATTAAGAATTATCCACGGATTGAGCCAAAAGTTTGCAAATGTTTTCATATCTTGTTGAAGCTGACATATGGGCAATTAATCTTTAGTTGCGGATATATATAAGTGATCAATTATATCATTTTGATAAGTGTGAAAAGTGTGTTGGTGTGAGTTGTGAATATCAGAAGTGCAAAAGAGCGATAATGCATAGTTTCACTTGTGCATAAATAATTTTTGTTGCGAATTAAAGCAGAGTAGAGAAGAAGAGCATAATTTGATAGAAGGTTTAGAATTCAATTGTTGAGCCTAACTGGAACTGTAATCAAGAATTTGTAGATGCTAATCTCTCAATTCAAATCCTTCAGATGGTTTTAATCTAAACATTTTGTAAGACAGTGAGTCTTCATCTCTAAGCAGTGAGCTCTAGGTAGTGTGCCCGAATGCAAGTACATTCCCATATTGTAATCACTTATTTATGAGTATACTCATATTGTGGATTGGCCTTCCACCGTGGTTTTTCCCCTAACAAGATTTCCACGCAAAAAGCCTTGTGTTATGGTGTTGTGGTTTTTTGCTTTATGTTCATGCATATTAATGTTATAAGTGCTTTAAGGATCAAATCAATAAAGTTAAATTTTACTGAACACTAATTCACCCCCCTCTTAGTGTACCTTGATTCCAACATGCCTCAAACGGATTCTCAAAAAATATGATTCCCTCATTTTAGCAATGGTGAAGATTTCTTGGGAAAGGGTTTCTTGGAAAATAGTGAATCTTATAGGGTGGATACCATCATAATGTCGCAATTCCTGGCGGTCTTGTTGGATATCAGGATGGTGAAAGGTGATGTTGAGGCACTAATGAGGAAGCTTTTTCATTTTAGACCTATTGGTGGGTTTAGATGAAGTACTCTACATTGCAACACCTAGTATGGGTGTCCCTTGGCCACACGATATAGCTTTATTCCATATGTCAGGGTAGGCAGTCAAGTATTACCCCTTCCTACTTGACCTGAAGGGCATGTCACTTGTGGAGCATAAATAGATGGTTGTGGTTGGGGTTTATTATCTGTAAAAGATGTTGAAGCTTTCCCAGTCTCTTGGTGGTAGTTGGGTTCTAAATTTACAAGCTTTTGCACTTTCCAATGGCTTCCTTGGTATGGGTCGATCCTATTAAGTCTCTGGGAAAGTATCTCTCTAAAGTTTAATGATTTTTGCTAAATTTATTTAGTCTATAGTGTTGGGTGGTGGTCGCTCCTAGTTTGGTTTCATATGTATTTGGGTCTTGGGTGATATGTCTAGATTTTTTAGTGATGTAGTCCTATATGTCTATTATTGGTGGGTTATATTAATGAATAACATATTTTGAATGGTCGACCCTACGTGGTCATCTTTCTTTAACTAGTTTAAAGGCAGTTGGGGTAGGTAGGGTTTATCATGGGGGTTCTATATAGATAATATTGGACTGTAAAGGGTTGGAAGGCCTGAATCCCATGGGATGATAATATATAATCTTTTACTATATCAATAAAATTCAATCTTACATATCAAAAAAAAGAAAAGGGGAAAGTGAATTAATTAAATAATTTAAAATTATTTAATTAATAGAGGAATATGACCTTAGACCATAATTAATAGTTAAAATTATTCAATCATGTGAGGGAAGAAGTGGAAAATGACGCTTTTAGGCCTTGGACATTTTTCAGTGTCTACATTTTGCCCCTCTTTGATACAATGTGATGTCATCTGAATGTTGTATCGAATAAATTCAGTTCAAAATATGCCATATTGTGCCATGGTGAAGATGGGATAGAGCTATTCCCCCTTGGAAAATTTTGTAAAATTTGAATTTTTTTTTAAAAAATTGAGAATTTTTCTGATAAGCCAATCTAATAGGCATGAATGCAAGGATTGAAAAAATAAATGTTAGTGAGAGGGAATGGATGTTAGCATGGAGTTAGTCAAAAGGAAGAGGGATTGATATTTTTCTTGAGAGATGCTAGGCTTGCATGTTTATCATCATTGGGCATTAAATTATGGAAAATGGATAATAAACACCATGGTATGACATAGACCAAGGTGTGCAATGTTATCCATTTGCAAAAATAGACACTTGACAGCCAAGGAATGCCATGAATCATACTAGGAGCCCCATTTCCCTAATATTTTTTTCAATACAAACCACAAACAACAATCAAAGAAAAATAAGGTCATGAGACATCATCACTCTAAATCCTTCTCGGGACATCCTTGAGGTACATAGTAACATGACAAAAAGATAAATCAATAAAAAGATAAGACAAACTAGACCAACAAAGTCAACAACCATATAAATCATTTTCCAATGATTATTTTTTGATAGGAGTGACATTATTGATGGATTGATTGATTGACTGATTGATTGATTGATAAATCATAGTTTCAAGAACAGAAGCTAAAAACCCCAATCCTATACCTACACAAACATGAGAAACAAACACACAATTAGATTCATATGCAAGTGAGAACAAGGATTCCCCATGAAATTCATTAACAATGCTCAAAATAGGAAAATATGAAGAATCAATACAAGTAAATAAATCCTAATTAAGCATGCAAATCCTCAATCCCATTGGGGAATTGGTGCCAATTATGTGTAGAAATTGGCCCTTTCGCAACTCCTTTGTAAGCTTTGATGATGGTTGATCCACTTGATGGTGAAGAACAAGATGATTTCTTGATAAAATCTGCAATAACCTAGCTATGGTGATGGAAAATGCTCAAGAAAATGGATGAAATTTCTCTAAATGTGAAGATAATAACTTTGCTCTCAAATTGTGGATGATGAATGAGAAGAGAAGCCTCTTATTTATAGATTTGATTGAGAGAAGGAGAGGAAAAATGGATGAATGTGGGATCATTCAACATCCAATGGCCAAGTGCCACTTGTCAAGATGTGAATGGAGGAAGGTTGTGCACATTTTGATGAATGAGCCAATAAATGTTATTAGGTAGAATTTCACATTTGTGAAATGACTTGTTGAAGAGGGAAGGAAAATGACTTAAATTCCATTTGGCTTAATGCACAAGGACATGTAAGAGGAGAGTGAATGCTTTTTTGGATGTACAAATCCACTTGGAGGGATTTTCAAACTTAGAGGAATATTCCTTTAAATATGCCATGTTGAGAGAAAATAGGGATTTAATTAATTAATTAAATGTATTTTCATGTGCAAGTGGAAAAATCTAGAGAAATTTAGTGATTGAGATTAAATTAATCAAGATTTGATCAATTTAATGAGAGATTAGGGGATTTGACACTTTTGACCTAGATTTTAGGATTTAAATAAATCAAAGTTGAGAGGAATAATGATTTTAGATTAAATAAAATTGATTTGTTTAACTAAGGAGAATGATGTTAGATTAAATTAAATAGGGTTTAATTTATTCAATTTAATAGGATGACTTTAGCGATTTAATTAAATAAAATGAATTATTTAATTAAATAGAGACACAGGGTTAATTAAATTAAATTGATTAATTTAATCAATAGGGAAGAATGACTTAATCTGATAAATATTGATTTATTCAATTAAAGGATGAAAGGTGATGATAAGCCGAGAAGGTGATTCAGGATGAAACAGTGTTAGTAATTAGGATCAAGTGTTTCAGTATATTTTCCATGTGTAAAAAAGCATGCCGTATAAGACATCAATCCTGGTTTCGAACATGCATCCACCTATATAAGAAAAATAATAAGATTGATAAATGATGATGTCTAGTTTCAGGAAGGACACATCTTGTATAAGACAAATGATAGGATTGGGTCTGGTTTCAAGAAATGAGGTAAGTCATATAAGACATCGAGTCTAGTTTTGAACATGACACCTCTTATATAAGACCATCGATAGGCTAGTTTGATGATTGACTAGTTAGGCAATTGACTAGTTTGGTTTGAAGACTAGTTGGATAGTTTATCTGTTGTTTTGTGATTTGGCTGAGATTTAGATGACCATTTGTGTCTAATCAAAGCATTTGATTTATGATGTTATGGATAGTGATGGACTTGAAAAACCCTAAGGGACTAACCTAGTGCCTCGAGGGCTCATCAAAGATGGACTTGCCTACATAGCATACACATAGACATAGTAGTTTGACTGACTTGACCTTGAACTATTTATTATGGACTGGATCATAATTGACTTGTCTCAAAAGACCCTAGTGGATTGACCTAGTGCCTCGAGGGCTCATCGATGATGGCCTTGCGTACATTATACACATAGAGGCAACATAGTTTGAATGAATTAGACTGACATGACTTGATAATGCTTTCGGGATTTTGTAGTTATTTGGATGTTTTTGGATTTTGACATGTTTTGATTTTTTTGGATTTTTGGAATGTTTCTGATTTTTTTAGAGTTTTGGAATGCTTTGATTTTGAATACCAAGTCTAGGATCCATTGAATACATGAGTTAAGTACTTGCCCCCAGTCAAGTATAGGACCAACTTATTAGGGATGAAATCGAGTAAGCCTTATTGTGGATGGGTATGGAAGGTGAAAGACATGAAGTGTCAATCATTCCAGGCCATGGGAAGGATAACAAAATATTATTATGGATGATGTGAGGAAGTGTGGATGTGAATTTATTATGAGAGAGGATGGAAAACTAGATAGAATGATGGTAGATGATGGAGCAAAGAATGACTACACATGACACCTATTTGATAGGTTTTCACCATTGTATTTATCCAAAGTTCCACCAGAGTGATTTTCACTATTGGATGAATTATTTATCTTTAATTTTTTCTTGATTTTTTGATTTTTTTGGAGTCACACAAAATGCTTGTTTAATAAGGTTTTCATCTAGGTGACAATTTTTTTAATTTTTCAATTCTTTTTTGTATTTTTTAGGCTTTTGGCAAGGCTCTCTAAAGCTAGGTTTATAATTTGCGCAAGTGTAGGCTATTGATAGGTTCTGACAATGGTTCACCTTTAGGAGTCATAAATTGATAAGCACCAGACCCATATATTTTTGTTATGATATATGGGCCTAACCAATTAGTTTTGAATTTTCCAAGCTTCTCTCTTTCTGCTTGATTCTTAAGATTTTCCATTAAAACCAAGACACCCATATCAAAATGTCTGACCAAAAACATCTTATTGTAAGTGCGACAAAGATGATTTTGATAAGCTTGTAGATGGACCAATACATTCTATCTTCATTCTTCTAACAATTCTAACTCATGCAATCTGGATACATGATATTCCTTGTCATCAATAAGCCCTTGTAGGGATACTATCAAGGAAGGTAACTCAACCTCATAGGTAAAATCCATCCCACTTCATCCAAAAACCATAATTTCATCATCACAATGATTGAATATTTCACGAAATGGATAAAGGCTATCCCTATGACATACATCACTGGTAAACAAATATCTAAATTTATCCTTAATTATATCATTTTCCGATTGGTGTCCCACAATCCATCGTCACTGATAATGATCGTCCCTTTAAGAACCAAGATGTTTTCCAATTATGTGAGAAATTCCACAGCCAACAAAAGAAATCAAATACATGCAAACCTCAAAACATTGAATGTATTATGTTGATTTTTTGAAGATTTGAATGTGGTTGCTCATGAATCCAACAACATAACCTTAGCATAAAAGATATTGATATATGAAAATGGGATGGGAGGCCTCTTCTTTATAGAAAACCAATTTCAAATCAAGGAATAGGATTGAAAGATGAAGAATGATGTTGATCAATGGATGAGATTGCTTAGAAGAAAAGAAAAATAGGGCTAGGGAAAATATAGGGTTTAGTTAAGGATGGAGAGTGGAGGTTAAAAGGTAATGTCACATGATCAAGGGTGAAAATTAAATGAGATGTGAAGAGAAAAGAATGACACAAATAAAGAGATTGACACAAAAAAAGAGGTTGCTAGAGTAAATTAAATAATTATAAAATTATTTAATTTAGGAGGGAAAGTGAATAATTAAATAATTTAAGAAAATTATTTAATTAAAGGAGAAGAGGGAAAGTTAACTTTTAATTAAAATAACATTTTAATTTAAAAGTATACGAAAATGAAAAATTAGTAAATAATTAAAATAATTACTTATTAGTGGAGGAAAAGATTAGATTAAATAGAATTTATTTAATTTATGAAAAAAAGGCTAATGAATAATTATTTAATTATAGAAGAAATGAGAATAATTAAATAAATAAGATTTTATTTAATTTTATAGAAAGAAGGGGACATTAGTGACATAATTAAATAAATATTAATTTATTTAATTAATCAGAAAAAATAAAAGGGGAAAGTGAATTAATTAAATAATTTAAAATTATTTAATTAATAGAGGAATATGACTTTAGACCATAATTAAATAATTAAAATTATTCAATTATATGAGGGAAGAAGTAGAAAATTATACTCACAGGCCTAGGACATTTTTCAATGTCTACAACATGCATAAAAATGTTATTGTTGATTATATTAGACAAGTTATTTTAAGGTACATACGAAAAACTAGATGTTCAATAATGATTTCTAAAAACTATCATCAAACAACTAAAACTTTAAGGATTTACTATGACATCTTTCTTTAGGTGTTTTTTTTTTTCACAGCTCCAAGAGTTATGCAAGAAAAATTTGAAGATCATGGTTCAACTTAAAAAAATTAGAGAGCAAGTATTGCAATTTTAGTTTGATAATAAGTTTTGTTAAATAAAAAATGTAAATATATGAAATGATTGCTTCTTTTAGCCCTCTTATGGCTGCTTTGTACTTATGGTCGAATAATGTTTATTTCTTTCAACTACCTATTGGTAGCTCATATTCTTTGTAAAATTCTTGTAAGGAAGCTAAGGTAGTGGAACAACTTCGTACACTAATCTTGAGAGGAGAATAATGCAAAATTTTACAGATCCTTAATAGTTACAGAAACAAAAATATCATGCATACCACAACACAATTATTTACGTGGGGAAAACCCTTTTGGGAGAAAAACTGCACACTCCAAAAGTTGCCCAATTATTATTCAGAAATCGAAAGATTACAATATACTTGCAAAGCAAGCTTCTTACAGGAGTATCACTACCAGAGATCAAGAGACACCACAATCGCTATCAGATTCTTAGAATACACCCCTGTCTACATACATACCACCCACTTATAACGAGATTTTTGGAACCTTCTATAATTAGGTTTTCACAAGGTCATTTTTCATTTGACATGTTAACAAAAAACCTTGACATGTCAGCGGGAAAAATCCTTGATGTGTCAGCGAGAAAAAACCTTGACGTGTCAATAGGAAAAAACCTTGACGTGTCAACAATTTTTTTAAAATTTTCAAGGTGATGCCCCAAACCCCACGTCTTGCTACGAGTGTACAATATTTGCATAATCAGTCACCACATACCAACATACATCCTATCAATAAATCGTTTATAATTGCAAGGTTGAGACACATTTTCTCAATAAATATCCCACTTGTCGAACACCTTACAAGGACAACGGAAGGGTGTCATCATTATCTCTAATTGCTAGGGACCAAAAGGCCCATAGTATTTTAACACCATCTAAACTTCTCTATTCTCACAAGCTTAGTTAAAGAATCATCAAAATTCATCAAAGTCTTACCTTACTAGCTTCACCCTGCCATCTTTGACCATATCTCTAACAAAATGATACTGTACATGAATGTGCTTGGTCCTAGCATGAAACGTTGGGTTCTTGGCTAGACATATCACACTCTGACTATCCCAATAAATTATCACCTTGTTTTATTCCAATATCTAAACACAGTTTCTTAAGTAAAATGGCTTCTTTAAAAGTGTGAGTAGCTGCCATATACTTTTCTTCAGTAGTGGAAAAAGCAACCATAGCTTGTCTCTTACTCATCCAAATAATTGCACCACCAAATAAAGTAAAAAAATAAGCACTAGTGGATCTTCTGCTATCAACATCACCTACCCAATCTGAATCCACATACCCATGAATATCAAGGGAAATCTCATCTTCAGTCATATTACTATGATAACATAAGGAATAATATGAGATACCACACAAATATCTAAAGACTCTTTTAACTGCATCCCAATGAACTCTACCAAGATTAGATATATATTTGGAAAGAACTACCACTGCTTGGGAAATGTCTAGTCTAGTACAAACCATAACATACATCAAACTCTCAACTGCACTCTTGTAAGACACTCTACTCATGTCTTCCATCTCTGATAGAGATGTTGGACAATCTGAAATAGATAACTTTGTTCTAATTGAAGCAAGAAACACAATGGTCTATAATCCTGCATATCAAACCTCTATAAAATTGAGTTGATATACTTGCTTTGGCCAAGCCATAGCTTTTTGTTCACTCTATATCTTTTAATTTCCATCCCAAGAATGTGTTTAGCTGCACCAAGATCTTTCAATTCAAATTTAGCAGCAAGTTGAGATTTTAGTTATGAAATCATACCTTTCCCTCTACCAATAAATAACATATCATCCACATATACTGCAATAAATAGGAAACAATCACCATCAGTTTTATAATAAACACAATGATATGATTTAGAACACTCAAATCCCAAACTCAACACATATGTATCAAATTTCTGGTACCACATCCTAGGACTCTGTTTTAAGCCATACAAATATTTATTCAATTTACAAACCAACTTACTTTTACATTTCATTATGCAGTGCTCTGGCTGTGTCATATAAATATCCTCCTCCAAATCACCATGAAGGAAAGTAGTTTTCACATCCATAAATCATAAGAAGTGGCAATAGAAAGAAAAAATCTAATGGATGTCATTTTCACAACAAGAGAAAATATCTCACCATAATCAACACCCTCAACTTGAGAGCAACCTTTTGTAACCAACCTTGCTTTGTACTTCTCAATGTCTCCATTTGAACCAATATTTTTCTTGAACACCCATTTACAACCAACAGGTTTTCATCCTTTAGGCAATGGTACAAGATCCCATGTATCATTCTTTTTCAAAGATGCCATTTCTTCATCCATATCAATCTTCCAAGATTTTGCATCATTCATACCTAGTGCCTCTTCTATAGATCTAGGTTCATCCATGTTAGTATTCAAAGAAAAAATACATCTCCAATCATTAGGTGAATACCTTTCAGGTAGTTGTCTATGCCTTATAGACCTACAAACAAGATGAGTTGGAGGTTCTTCCTCCTCTTCTAAAGACCCAAAGCTAGATGATATCTCCTCAACTTCTTGTCTATCCTTGGGCCTCAATTCAAATTTCTGAGGTGTAGAAGGAAATTGAATCACATCTTCCTATTTACTTTGTTCTGGCTGCAATGTAACAAAATAAGGCTTAGTTTCTCTAAAAATAACACTTCTACTGTGTATTACCTTCTATGCAACAAGATCCCAAAGCTTGTATCCTTTCATGCCATAACTATATCCGATGAAGATACATTTCACAACCTTGTTCTCCAACTTTGCTCGCTTCTCCTTTGGCACATGTGCATATGCCTCATAACCAAAAGCTCTAAGATGTATTAATGAAGGCTTGTGACCCGACCATGCCGCTATAGGTGTCTTATGAACAAGAGCTAATGTAGGAGACTTGTTAATCAGGTAATAGGCAGTGGCAACATATTCAACCCAAAACCTTTGTTCTAGGCCAACACCACTCAACATACTCCTAGCCTTCTCCATCAATGCCCCATTCATTCTTTCTGCAACTCCATTCTATTGTGGAGAATATGAAGTTGTCTTCTGTCTATGAATACCACAATATTTATAGAATCTATCAAAATAATTAGAGAAAAATTCACCACCATTATCAGTCCTCAAAATTTTTATTTCCTTTCCAGTTTGTGACTCGACCATTGCTTTAAATTCTTTAAAATGATTGAAAACTTCAAATTTACTATTTAAAAAGTATACCCATGTGCTTCTACCGTAATCATCAATAAATGAAACATAATATGTGGATTTACCAATTGAAGGAACATCTATAGGACCAAACACATCAAAATGAATAAAATCCAATACACCACAAGATTTATGAAAACTTGAGTAAAATTGAACATGGTTTTGTTTTCCATAAATATAATGCTCAAAAAAATCAAATTCAAGATTACAATCAGACAAACCTTCAATAAGGTTTTTATTTTTCAAGGTCCTTAGACCCTTTTCTCCAATGTGGCGAAGTCTCTTGTGCCATAACATATTTTTTTTTGCAAGTAACTTTGTCTCAAAAGAAAGAGCACCCTTGGGTACCCAAAAGCCATGACCATCTGATGAAGGTGAAACCCTCACTTCTTCTATAGACTTTCTTTTCATATAAGTACTATTGCACTCAATAGTGCATGTATCAAGCTTATACAATGTCCCATATTTGACACCTCTAGAAATCACCATAGAATCTCTAACCACCTTACATCGTACATCAAAAAATACTACTTGCACACCCACATCTATTAGTTTTCTCATAGATAATTTTTTTTGTGATAATCTAGGGATATGCAACACACCATTAATCCTTTTTATTCTACCATCAAGAAACCTGATTTTAACTTTACCACAACCAAGAATGTCCAAATGAGAATCATCACCCAAGTACACCTTACCTCCATCAAATTATTCATATTCACAAAACCAATCTCTATTAAAGGTCATATGTCAAGATTCACTTGAGTCAATTAACCATGAATCATTACCTGCACGAGTTTCCAAAGCTGTAATGAATGCATCACCATATTCCTTCTCAGACTCAGAATCATAATCAATTTTCTTCTTTTTCTTCTTCTTTTCTTCTTTGCAGTCCTTACAAACATGTCCAGGCTTACCATAGTTCCAACAAATAACTTTGGACTTTCCAAGAGACTTAGATCTCCCCTTGGACTTGGATTTTTCACGCTTCTCATTCTTCTTTCCTTTTCCTTAGGTCTTGCATGAACATTTAGGGCCTCCTTGGTACTAATGGATACCTTCCTCCTCATCTCTTCAAAAAGAAAAGAACCCACCACATCTCCAGTCTTCAATATAATAGAAGTACTCCTAATAGCCATAACAAGAGAATCCCATGAATTAGGCAAAGAACAAAGTAAGATATGACATTTCTCTTCCTCATCCACTTTGACACCAATTGGTGCCAACTGAGCCACCAACATATTGAATGCTTCTAGGTGGTTTGTAATTCATCCACCCTCTTCCATTCTCAAGGAATATAATTTCTTCCTCAATAAAATCTTGTTCAGTAAATATTTGGCTTGATACATCTCACCAAGCTTCTTCCATAGTTTCTATGTAGAGGTCTCTTCATGGACATTGATTAAAACAGAGTCTGCCAGACACAATCTGATTATATCCTTGGATTTACAGTCCATAACATCATATTGAGCAACCTAAGTAGGATCTGTAGGCCTTGAATCATTCTCATCAACAACATCCCATAGATCTCGATCTATCAACAGATCCTTCGTCTTTAGCTTCCACATTTCAAAATTATTTCCAAAAAAATTATCCACCTCTATTCTCCCTAATGAACTTGCCATCTGAAAATTCTTGCAATAAGATCACAAAGTGTCTTCTATACAAACTCCCACTCAAATCTAGACTAGTTCAAAAAAACCCAACAATCCACAACTGAAACCAAAGGTGATCAAGTTTTGATACCACTTGTAAGGAAGCTAAGGTAGCAGAACAATTTCCTACAAATCTTGAGAGGATAATAATGCAAAATTTTACAGATCCTTAACAGTTATAGAAAAAAAAAAACACAAATATCATGCATACCAAAACACAATGATTTACATGGGAAAATCCTTTTGGGAGAAAAACCCCACACTCCAAAAGCCGCCCAATATATTATTTAGAAATCAAAAGATTACAATATACTTGCAGAGTAAGCTTCTTACAGGAGTATCAATACCAGAGATCAAGAGACACCACAACCACTATCAGACTCTCAGAATACACCCCCATATACATACATCCTACCCGCTTATAACAATATTTTTGGAACCTTCTAGAATTAGGGTTTCACAAGTTCATTTTTCATTTGACGTGTTAACGAAAAACCTTGACGTGTCATTGGGAAAAATCCTTGACGTGTTAGCATTTTTTTTTGAGGCGATGCCCCAAACCCCACGTCTTGCTAAAAAAATTCATAATCATTTGCCACATACCAACATACATCCTATCAATAAATCGTATATAATTAAAAGGTTGAGACACATTTTCCCAACACTTCTTTGATTCAATATAAAAATAAAATAAATATACTGTACAATTGCAAAAATTTAGTTACAATAATATTAATAATAGGAGATGATTATTATAGAAAAGAAAAATATGACTACAATAATTATAATAATAGGAGATGACTATTATGCCAATAGTGGCATAGTGTGATGGTTAAGTTGCATTGTTCTTACCATCAAGGTTCAAATCCCACTGGGGTGTTATTGTTGAGTGTTTATATTGGGGATGAGGTCTCCTGTATGTGACCTCACAAGTTCATGGCTCTAGTTCAAAAGAGTTTACCCCTTTAAAAAAATGAGATGATTATTATAGAAAATAAAAATATAACTACAATAATTATAACAATAGGTGACTATAGCTATAACTAGTATAAATATCTTAAACACACCTTTCTAAAAGATATTTCGAGATATCAATCTTGAGTTGTTAATGCATCCAAACATATTTTAGTTAGATGCATTTAAGATATCTATGCTAGTTTGATATATATAAATTATTATATTATTTCATCATTTGAAGTTGTTAGGAATAATCTATATTAAAATTTGTATAACTGTGAACATTCATTTAAGTAAGGTCTCAAGTTAATAAAACAAAAGTACTCTTCTTTACAATATCTATACAAGTATTATTCTTTAATATCTATTTAAATTATTACATACACACATAGACACATAATAGACAAGCAATTATATAAGAAAATGCATATGCACAATATTTATTTTCTTTTATTTAAGAACTATATTATTTTTGATATTATTTACTTTATATTTTATCAAAGGGTTATTTTATTTTATATTTACTTTACTTTTATGTCAAAAGTTATTTTATTTCTATATAAATATTATTTTTGATATCTATCAAAACTACTAAATATATGTATACACAAATAAGTATGTAAATAGATAAGAAAAGACATAAGGACTATTTATTTTAATATTTACTTAAGAATTTTTTTATTTTAGATATTTTTTTAACTTTTAAGAGTTACATTTTTTTCTACTTACCAATTATTTGTAGTGTAATAAGGCATCACTAATGGCATGTTTTTTATTAAATATTAATAAGTTGACATGTAAATGAGTATCAACTTAATTTAAGAGGTTTTAATTAACACACTCATGTACCATTGTAATCCACTCCTTCTGACCATTGTAGTTATGACTCTTGACATAATAAGCTACTACTATAGACACCTAAAATTTATCCTTATATTTTGACTAATTCTAGTTAATAATCTCACATCATCTCTAATATTGATTAACTAAATAAATCATTTAATTAATTTAGTTTCTCCCATTAACTAGATTAATTAAATTCTATTTATTTAATTTAGCCATATCAACACTAGTTAATTAAATAAATCAGTTTAGTTAACTAGCTAAGCTAATGTCCACTATCCTCTCTTTATAATATTTATACAAAATTCACATCATCCATTTGTATAAATTAAAATCATAAAAATATCAAATGGAACCAACACTTAATCCTATCCATCCAAATCATCAAATCAATAGGTATCCTTCCAATCCCAATTGCCAATCAATTTTAAATATAAAATATCAATCCAAAATAAAATCAAAATTTAATCCTAGCCATTAATCAATCAAACAAATCCTAACCATTCATCTCCAACTAATTTTTATCCAAATTAAAATTAACCATTAATCTCAATAATCCACTTAATCCAATCAATTCTAACCATCCAACCAACTACCAATATTAAATTCTCTCCTCTCTCAAATTCAAATTCAAAAATTCCTCTTATTCAATCCTACCTATCCATTCTAAATAAATTTTAACCCTCCATTTCTCTCATTCATCTAAATGTCAAACCCCTATCCTCAACCAAATTAGAAATAGAATAACCCAAGAAAGTATATGTTGTCACATGGAGGACTCCCAATAGCAACATGAAAAGAGGAAAATTGTTGGCTTTCTTTCTTTTACCTATAGGGTTTTGGACCTAGAAGGAAAGGGACAATCTTCACTCAAGAACAAACTCTTGAGATCTCTTTGCAAAGGAGAAAAGATCTTGCAAAGGGACTATCCTAAAGGCTCAATTAGATCTAATGAGGGGTTCATCACCAAGTTTAGACTTGGAAAATACAATGTAATGCAATATGAAATCCTAAACCCTAATTGAATGAAAACTAACTCTAAATGACCTAGAAAGATGAACAAAATGAAACAAAAAACTATAAAATAGAAAGTGTGCACCTGGGAAATTGGAGATGGCTGAATGGAGATCCAAGTCACTAAAAAATATGCTATCAAGGCTGATTGGGACTCATTCACAAGGCTAGGTAAATTAGTCCTATTTCTGGGAAAATGTGTCGGAATAGATTTTTGCCAAAAGGGCATCCGGATTTATAAAAATATTTGTCAAGCCTGTACAGTGGGACTCATTCGCCACTTGTGGTGAATTAGTCCACTTCTTCTTTTCTAGAAGTTCAGGACCTAATTCTATTCTTCTTAACCCACTTTTCTCTTCTCGACCGATTTCCAAATCTGAAACTACAAATTGCCACATGTAGGTCTTCTCCAAGTTTCTCCAAGGGTTGATGATAACTTTGACAACTTTGATCACTTGAAAAATTTTCTCCAACCTTGTTCCTTATGAAATACAAAATCTAAACTTGCAAATCACACACAAAGGAGAGGGGAAAATGTTGTTGGGTCAGTGGATAGGGGTTTTCCTTGGTCAAACCCTTTGTTGGTAATTAAACCTTGAAATGAAAGGAAATACGAATGGAGAATGATGAATGAACAAAAGCCAATGTTGCAACTCACCAAAACCTAGCAATAAGGTGCTAAAAATATTCTTGAAATGGATGTGGTTCTTGACTCTTGCTTGACGGATGTTGATATTTCTTGAAACACTTTCTTGAATCATAAACTCTACATCACAATTGTTAGCGCAATAAAAAACATGATATATGAAATCCTTGACATGATGATTGGCACTTGAATGCTTCTCTAAAATGCTTGATAATATACCCTTGAATGCTCTTGAATGCTTTTGTGAACTCAATTTTCTATTATGAATGCTCTCACAAAAGTATTGGGTTGAAATGAGTGAAAGAACCTTGTATTTATACTCAATTATGCAAGAATTCACGAAATTCCAACACTACAAATTGACATTAGATTTAGGAGAATAAAATCCCACCAGAAATTTGAATTAAATTTGAATTTGGTCACAGGGGACTCATTCACCCAAGGTGGCAAATGAGTCCCATCAGACATAATATATGGGACCAAAAACCAAAATTTCTTAGAAATGTGTGAAAACTAGTTTGGGGCCAAAAGATCTAGGTGGGACCCATTTTCCCAAGGTGGCGTATGAGTTACAGATCCCTAAATTTGGGCCACACAAGCCAGAAACACCTGAATTATGATTGGTTACTAATTGGCATCAGGATTATCCTTGAAAAGATGCAATAAACGAGGCTTGTGGATGTAAAATAGGGCCAATTAAAGAATGAGGAAGCCCAATTATTAATGCCAAGCCTAGAGAAGTGTGAAAGTGTGTTATAAAACTTTACAACACTCCAAATAAGGCAAGATTAAAGTTGATTTTGATTAAAATTATGTTTATTATGTTTAGCTATTTGATAAAACCCTAGAAAATTGTGAAAGTGAGTTACAACACTTCACAACACTTTAGCAAGGTACCATTTAAAATTCATTAGTTCACAAGGGCCCAAGACCTGATGTGAATGTGTTATCCACATTCCAACACTAAATTAAGGAAACATTAAGCCAAAGTCCACATGGAGAGCCCAAACAAGTGTGAAAATGTCAAGGGATCCATTTTCCCACACTACACAACCCGATATTAAGCACATCATGAGGTCATCCACATTCACACTAGGTTTGTATTGGTTTTTTATTTTTCAATTCAAGTTTGCATTCTTAGTTTTTTCAATTAGAGGTTTTGGTAGGATTTAAATTAGGATTCAATTTTAATTTATTTACTTATGTTTCCTTAATTTTTATCCTCCTACATTTTATCATACCAATGGGATCCACACCACTTTCTAAATTTATGTTTACAAGGGAGTTGAAATTGATTTAAGTAGGGTTTTATGTGTATTTGACATTTTTCATAGTTTGGCATAGGCACTCTATAAAATAATACACCTAATCTAGATCATGGTGTGTTTTCACTAATTCTCGGTGAACTTACACTATATAAAATAGATCAAAACTTAAACCTTAGTTACTACTGCCTACACTACCTCATGGTATAGACATACCAAGAGAATTATAGGCACTTTTAGGGCTGATCTAGCCTATTTAGTGCAAGTGAAAATCTATATAGAATAGGTGCATTAATATATGGTACAAACATACTATATTATGGTACATGAGCACTCTAGATTTTGGTAACCTATTTTAGTGTTTATACACCATCTTTTAGCATAGGTGCATTTGTTGTAGCATTTGTGTACTTTATTTTAGTGTATCTACTCTTTGGATTTGTTATTGTTAATTATTCAGTGTAAGTGCTTATGTAATAGTATATACATACTTTGTGTAGTGTATGTTCTCTATGTAACAATATAGACAATATGCTATCCATCTTTTTCTATTTAAATTTTTTTTTAACCCTAATTTTTTGAAAAAGGGGATAATTTTTTTATTGAAATCTAAAAATAAGTACAAAGGAAAGAACCATAGGCCCACCAAAAGATAACCAACCAACAAAAAAAATCCTTGGAGGAACCCAACAAAGAAACCAACTACACATTTTGATCCTCCTTGATTAACATTTCTAAGGACAAAGAATGCTCTAAAGACAAGAGTCCCTAGTTGCCCACATCCCACTTCTCTAAATTCTTAGAGCCCAATTTTTCTCAAAGGTCTGCCACTCTATTCCACTCCCTAAGAATATGATAGAATGAAATAGAGTCAATATAGGTTCAAAATATGCCTTACCACAATGACCAGGTTCCCATTAGCACCATCTAGTCGCTACTCATCCAACATATCAAAAAAAATATGTGAATCAAATTCATAAATAATCCTCCTCCAACCCAGGGAATAACCTCTTTCAACCACATGAAGAATCGAAAGAGCCTCCATAATTTTTTTAGAATACCGCCCCTTATAAATAGAGAAGAACACCACACCTCCCTTACAATATTTTCCAATATCACCAATCCTCGCATGCCTAGGATTCCCTTTAGAAGATCCATCCTTATTAATATTCAGAGTCCCTTGAAGAGGATAAAGCCATTGGCCCTCCTGATGAATCATAATTTTGGCTTGTTAAGGAACCCTACTCATAGAGTATCTAGATCTCCCACTCTTCAAATCTAATTTCCTTACAAAAGAAACATCACCAGGTTCCATCACAAATGAAAGGTCACATTTGGTAGAAATATTTTTCTCAATCTTGCAAAAAATATTTTTCCATAGATGAGCCACCACCAAATTTACACCCTAAAATATTATTTGATTCCTTTCTAACAAGAGATTCCAAAAATTAAAAGAAGGGCCAATGATCCAAGCAGTTTGAAGGAAAGATGTCTTGGCAGGAGGTTGACCCAAAATTTCCCAAAAATCAACCAAAGAAGTGGCATGGAAACAAGAATGATTCCACATCACCAACCAAAGGTGCTAGATCTCTCTAGAGTAAGGACACTAGAAGAAAACATGTGAGACACATTCCTTGCTATTGGAGAAAATAACACATATAGAAGGACCCTGGAAGCCTCTCTTGCGTAAATTCTCACACATAAGGCATCTATTTTGGAACATCAACAATAGGAAGAAATTAAATTTGGGCCAAGAAAAATTATTCCATACCTACTTCCACTAAGGAACACCAATCCTCCCATGCATCTGCGTGTCCAACTCTAAGCATCCCAAGGCAACCAAGAATTTTCCCTTCGGATCAGGTTCCCAAGCCAAAGTATCTCTCCCCTTAAGGGAATTACACATTCTACCTACCAAAATCATAACAAGATCTTGGAAAGCATCCTTAGTGACTCCCAACTACCACTCTTATGGCTCTTTCCAGTAAGACACCTCCACCTACCCCAAAACCTGACTAGTTTGAAAATCCTCCACTTTACACCACCCAACAACCAACAT
The DNA here is from genome assembly GCA_007115665.2 of Sequoiadendron giganteum. Taxonomy (NCBI): domain Eukaryota; kingdom Viridiplantae; phylum Streptophyta; class Pinopsida; order Cupressales; family Cupressaceae; genus Sequoiadendron; species Sequoiadendron giganteum. Next base: position 84,658,381 of record VCHN02000014.1, on the reverse strand, counting down.
GGTATCATAGAGAGGCTTCAAATGGTGGTATAAATAAATGATAGGGGGATTTCCATCCCAAGTGTCATACCAAAAAGAGCCTCAAATCCCTTATTGCAGATCCAAAAGAGCCCCTCCTTGATCAAATTTACCCCTCTTGAGAGTATCACAAATCATAGACCCCTTCCCAAGAAGACCATAATAAGGTACATCAAAGGAATTCACCTCGCAAAGATACTTATAATTAAGAATTATGGCCCAAACCCAATCTTGACAAGTGCACCATCACCACTATTACTTGGCATCCAAAATCTGACCATTTACCCCATCAACTTAAGCCCAAGACCAACCTCCTGTTTGGGTCTACAAACAAACTCCCACTTAACCAAAATCCACTTTGAAGAGTACAAGCTTCCCACCCAAAGATATTGGTGAGAAAGGGCATGAAAATACTTAACAAAACTCACAAGTGCAACCTACATAAAACACCTGTAAAGAAGAAGAGATTTAACAACACATCTCAAAAAGAGTCACTCTCCCTGCCGATGAGAACCATCTATAAGTCCAATGACTTACCCACTTATGAAACTTGTCCAAAACCTCTCGCCAACATCCTCTAAGCTAAGAACCCATGAAAAGGGGAACCCCAAGATACACAAGAGTTGAAATAACCAATCTAAAATTGAAGAATTTGAGAAATCCTACTTTGGATAAGCCGAGGAGTATTGAAGAATTTTTTTGAAGACATACCCTCATTAATCCTCTCACTAGAGGCAACTAAGTATTGCCATATCCCGATTTTTATTGCATTTTAAATTATAATGTGATAAATTGAATTATTAAGGAAACTCAATATGTTGAATGAAAACTTTGATATTTATGATAAGTTAGAAAGAAGTTGACCGTCGTTGACTATGTGATCTTTTGGATTATCTTATAAATTTATCATGATTGAACATTACTGATGAACTATGTAAGTGCAAGTGTGTGGAATTGCAAGATAACAAGATGAAGGATGAGAACATGGTTGAAGTAGGATCATTTAGCCGGATCGAACGGTAAGCATAAAAAACATAAAAAACATGATAGTTGGATTTGAAACTGCGTTGGAAAATCATAATGACTTGATCCAACAATTGAAACAAATAGGCTTGTGGTTGATATACATGTGATTTGTTATTTAAATCTCTATTTTGATCTTGTATTTTCAAAATTAAAACTTGAAAAAGAAATGAAAACATGACATAGCACATGAATGAACATATGTGTTTCAAAAGGATTATTTAAAGCATATGAAAACCATTCCTTTCAAAACATTATTGTTCAAAATAAAATAAGTGTTTATTATTATTTAAATATTGATAAATGGACATAGCATATTCAAAAACACATATAAATATATATATCTACACATGTATATATATATGCATATACATATATATATATATATATATCTATGTATATGCATATATATATGTGTGTATATATATACACATACATATATACATGCATATATATATATTCAAATACACATATGAATATATATACACATATATATGCATATACATATATATAAATGTATATAAAATAATGAACGATGTGTGCAAATATATGTATATATATATATATTTACATTCCTTAAATAGAATGAGTTTGGAATCAAAAAATTATTACTATCATAGTGATAGAATTCGATTGAAAGTCATGAGAAGATTCCATAATTTGTGGCCTGTATTCAAATTATGGCCAATTAATTAAAATGGAAATAGTGGGGCGACAATAAAATTAATGCCATTATGAAAGAAATGGCCCATTTTTTATGCAAAAATCTTTCCATTTTGAAAACATATCTTTGGAAAAAACAACGAATAGTATCAACGGGTATCTAGGCAAAAGGAAAGGAGCAAGTAGCTCGATCATGTGGAAAAATTAGACAAAATATTGGGAAAAAATTCGACTTGAGGTAAATAGATATTTTTCTTTAGAAATATGCATGATTTCTCAGTTTTTTTATTCAAAAGGCTTGCAATATTCTTTCAATTTTTTGAGTTTGATAGAATCAATATTTTAAATATTAAACGATTGTAATTGTAATCGGCTTATAACTAAGTCAATATGATGAAAATAAATCATCTTTTGGTCTATGTAACCTGTTGGATGCTGTGGTCATGTTGCTGATATGTGGTTGTCATTGATGCCAACACTATTAGCTTTAAGTGTCTTGAAGGCTGTATATGCCGAGGATATTGAGAAAATTATAATAAATATGTTGCAGGCTATCTATGAAGCTCTAAAGGTCAGAGTGTTAGAAATTTTAGTACATTGGTATTCAGGTGTCATGCATTAAAGGGTTTGTTGCTGAGCCTATCTAGTCTATTATCCGAAAGTTTCAATGGTACGCATCAAGATTTGTGGAAGTTGGGAGTTTTTGTGTTCCTACAATTATTTTGTTACTGTAGCTGGTGGTTCTAGAAGAAGAGAATGTGTTTCTGGTAAATTGAGTTGTTGTGTATGCTCTTATGATGTTCGTAGATGTTTCTAGATCACACTCTATCATTTTTGAAGGGAAAACGAGGGTGGATCTAATGACCCAATATTGTGGAATACATTCCCTTAACACTAATACAATAGGGGAGAGAAGCAAAAACTGATTCTTATAGATTCTTAAAACTACTTGAGATGAAAAACATACAACATAAAGGAGATAATAGACTATGAGCATTCACAGATAACACAGTATTTACGTGGGAAAACCTTTTCAAGTAAAAAACCCACCACACCAAGAAAGAACAATTGTATTACAGTAATAATCGATTACATACAATATTAGTCCTTCCTCTCTGATAAGCTCACAACAACTTCAAATTATCTAACTCACTGTTACAATACTTCACATTCAAAGTATACAATGAATTCACACATCACATGCATTTACTTGCTCTCGACTTACCTACCAAAACCATCACCTTTTGGTTTACATAAAATATTGTATTAGACTGACAAAGTCATACATCACATTCAATATTCCAACCAATCACTAACTTCAGGTTCATGCATCGATCAATCAAGTAGTCGATCCAATCTGATCTGATCTTCTTTTGCATCAGGCCGCCTAGGCATTTATTTCATCACCCAAATCGGGCTCCTGTCATCACCTGAAATTGGCCTGCAATAATTGCCTTTGCTATTTTTGGCATTCGGCCAATCATACTGCTATCAACCTACCACGTGTCCATCTACCATTCATTGTCACTCTAAGACTCTAAGTCCAACTTAGTCAAACCTAGTCTGATCTCTCCTTGTCTCCACCGTGCTACCATCAAGTCCACATGACTCAGTCATGGTATGGCGGTGAGCTCGTCCGAGCTCACCTAACCATCTACCACACTACTACCGAGTCTGATCGACTTGACTGTAGTATGGTAGTAAGCAGTCAGAGGGACCGCTGGCAGTCAAACCATGCTATCCCGGAGGCCACCAGGCCATCCTGCAGTAGGGTGGTGACCACTAGCCAGACCACTGGCGGTCTTACCACAGCCACCATGGTGAGCAAAATCACCGCCCGCGGTGGGGCAGTAACCACCAAGACCACCACTGGCGGTCTCACTGCAAGCACCATAGTGAGAGGACCCACCACCTACGGTATGGCGGTAACACCGACCAAGCCATAGGCGGCTTCAATGCGGCCATCGCGGTAAGGCGGTGATCAGTGAGGCAGGCAACAGGCCGCCTACCACGACCACCGCGGTGAGTAAACTCATCGAGCTCGGTAAGGCGATAATTGCCAAGCCTGTCACTATGGTATCACCATGGGCAGATCAGGCCACCGTGGTAAAGCGGTAAGGGCAGAAATAAGCGATGCACGGTATGGTGGTAAATGCTGAGAACATCAATTTTTCGCCAAGTCTTGAATTCTGAGGCTTCAAACTGGAAGTTGAGACACAAATTCTCAACAAGATCCCACTTGGCGAAGACTTCCAGCTTCCTCATGACTTTGAAAAATTTACTGTCTATCATAGGCCCCAAGGCCCATCGATTCTGTGCACCATCTGAACTTGTCTGTGCTCACGGGCTTTTTCAAAGAATCTGCAACATTCTTCAAAGTGTCGACCTTTTCAAAAAAGACTCTTCCATAATCCACCATGGAGAAACGCTGTCTTCACATCCATCTACTTAATTTCAAAGTCATACACAACTACCAATGATAACAAAAATCTAATGGATGTAAATTTTGCTACAGGGGAAAAAATCTCTCCATAATCAATTACCTCAATTTGGGAAAATACCTTTGCAACTAGTCATGCCTTATACTTCTCAACACTGCCATCAAGAGCTATCTTCTTTTTGAATATCCACTTATAGCTAACAGGCTTTCGCCCTTTAGGCAGTGGTACCAGATCCTAGGTTTGAATCACTTGCCAAGTACACCTTTCCACCATCATACTCCTCGTATTTAGAGAACCATTCTCTATTGGATGTCATGTGAAAGGATACACTTGAGTCAACCATCCAGACATCATCTGATGCCTGATTTGTCAAGGCTTCTACAATGAAGGCGTCTGCATGACTTTGAGAAGATTCATTGTCAGAAGCATTCTTCTTCTTCTTCTCCTTGCAGTCCTTCCAGATATGACTAGGTTGCCCACAGTTTCAACATCTCACCTTGAACTTTTTACCAGGAGACTTTGATCTCCTTGCAGATTTGGATTTCGAATTCCTATCCTTCTTCTTACCTTTCTCCTTTGGTCTACCTCGAACAACAAGAGCCTCTTTGGCCATCTTAGAAGACTTCCTTCACATTTCTTCAGACAGAAGTGAAGCAACCACATCATCCATCTTGAATGCAATGGTTGTGCTTCCAATAGCCATCACTAGATGATCCCAATTGTCGGGTAATGAACACAACAGGAGCATGCAACGATCCTCCTCCTTAGTCTTTACACCTACAGACGCTAGCTGAGTAACACTCATATTAAACAAGTTTAGATGGTCTGCAACAAATGCACCTTCTTCCATTTTTAAGGAGTACAAATTCTTCCTCAGGAATAACTTATTTGCCAGAGACTTCCCTTGATAAATATCACCAAGCTTCTTCCACAAAGAAGTTGTAGGCTGGTCCTCATGGACATTCAGAAGTACAAAATCAGCTAGACTCAATCTTATTAGACCTCTTTCTTTTCTATCAGCAAGATCCCAAGCCTCTTGCATCGTACTTTGTGGCTTAGTTCCAAACACTGCTAACCAAAGGTCTCTATCCACCAACAAGTCTTCCATTTTGAGTTTCCATAACTCAAAGTTGCTGCCATTAAAATTTTCAATAACTAGTCTACCAGATGTACTCACCATCTCAAACAGAAACAAGTTTTAACAATGCAAGACTCCCACTGAAATAATATTAGCACAAAAAACTGAGCTTTCTCTCAAGGATAACACAACGGGCCAGACTCTGATACCACTTGAAGGGAAAATGAGGGTGGATCTAATGACCCAATAGTGCAGAATACATTCCCTTAACACTAATACAATAGGGGAGAGAAGCAAAAACTGATTCTTATAGATTCTTAAAACTACTTGAGATGAAAAAAATACAACATAAAGGAGATAATAGATTATGAGCATTCATAGATAACACAGTATTTACGTTGGAAAACCTTTTCAGGTAAAAAACCCACCACACCAAGCAAGAACAATTGTATTATAGTAATAATCGATTACATACAATATCAGTCCTTCCTCTCTAATCAGCTCACAACAGCTTCAAGTTATCTAACTCACTATTACAATACTTTGCATTCAAAGTATACAATGAATTCACACATCACATGCATTTACTTGCTCTCGAATTACCTACCAAAACCGTCACCTTTTGGTTTACATAAAATATTGTATTCGACAGAAAAAGTCATACATCACATTCAATGTTCCAACCAATCACTGACTTCAGGTTCATGTATCGATCAATCAATTAGTCGATCCAATCTGATCTGATCTTCTTTTGCATCGGGCTGCCCACGCATTTATTTCACCACCCAAATCGGGTTCCTATCATCACCTGAAATTGGCCTGCAATAACTGCCTTTGCTATTTTTGGCATTCAACCAATCATACTGCTATCAACCTACCACATGTCCATCTGCCATTCACTATCACTCTAAGACTCTGAGTCCAACTCAGTCAAACCCATTCCAAGCTCTCCTTGTCTCCACTGTGCTACTGCTGAGTCCACATGACTCAATTGCGATATGGCGGTGAGCTCATTCGAGGTCACCTCACCATCTACCGCACTACCACTGAGTCCAATTGACCTGACTGCGGTATGGCGGTAAGCACTTAGAGGGACCGCTGGTGGTCAAACTGCACTACTATGGAGGCCATCACGCCACCCCATGGTAGGGCGGTGATCGCCGGCCAGACTGCTGGCGGTCTCACTATGGACACCACTGTGAGAGGACCCACCGTTTGTAGTATGATGGTAACCGCCAACCAAGCCATTGGTGGGTTCACCACAGCCACCGCGGTGAAGACCTTTGCCAACTGTGGTAAGGCAGTGACCGACGAGGCTAGCAGCAAGCTGCCTACAGTGACCACCATGGTGAGTAAACTCACCGCATGCGGTAAGGTGATAACCGCCAAGCCTATCACTGCGGTACCACCAGGGGTAGATCAGGCCACCATGGTAAAGCGGTAAGGGCAGAAATAAGCCAGGCACGGTATGGCGATAAAGGTTGAGAACATCGATTTTTCACCAAGTTTTGAATTCTGAGGCTTCAAATTGGAAGTTGAGACACAAATTCTCAAAAAATTTTGCATGTCTACGTTGATCGGTGTGATCATGATCAAAGATTTTTCCTTGGTGCGTTCAGTTTTTCATGTTCTTGGCCGACATGGCAGTTGTAGTGTGTTGTGGATATTTATGAATTAAGGTTTGATTATTTGGTGTGTTCGAGGATGTTGTTTTAGGTCTTAATTATCTTGTGACCGAATTTTGTTGGTGCACATTGAGATTTGTTCGTGAATTGGGCCAACAGTTTGTATTCATGTATTTTACTTGTGGCCGACAAAGTTGTTGATGTAATTCCATGAAGCGGATATATAAGAGCGATTATTTGAGCGAATCTAAGTGTGAGTTGAGAAGTGAAGAGTGTGTATGAAAAGTATATGTGTGAATAAAGATCAAATCATTCGATTGCAGAGTAGAGTGTGAAGAAGATTGAGTGAAGTGTGAAGAAGTATTTATGTGCTTAACCAGAACTATCATTAGGATTTTGCAAAAGCTAATTACTCAGTTTAGATTCCTTAGATGGTTTTAATCTAAAAATTTTATGTAAGGTAGTGAGCCTTCCCTTTTGAGCAGTGAGCTCTAGGCAATGTGCCTGAATGCATGTGCATTCCTTATTCATTCTCATTATAATTTTAACAGGGTATAATCTTGTGGACTAACATCCACCATGGTTTTATCCCTTAATAGGGTTTCCACATATAAAATCTTGGTGTTCTTGTGTTTTTGATGTATTGTGGATTCATGCTTTTATTTTTAATTATCAGATCTGAGAGTAAAGGTTAATAAGGTTTAACAAGTTTTAAATTATGAGATAACTGATTCACCCCCCTCTCAGTTCTCTATCCTTGTTTTTCCAAAAATTGATATCAGAGAAGGTTCCTCTGAAGAATTGTAATAGCTTGAGGTGATCCGAGATGACATCATACAAGAAGGAAAGTCCTAGATTCGATGGTACAAACTACTGTCTATGGAAGGCTAGAATGCAGTGTCATTTGAAGTGCATTGGTGAACCCTTCTGGAAGATTACAAAGAACATATATAATATTCCCTAGAATGGTCCCTCTACTCCTAATGAGATCAAAGAAGCTAAAACTAATATCAAGGCTATAGAAGCATTATTGAGTGCTCTAATAGATTCAGAGATGACAAATGTAATGGGTCTGAGAACAACATATGAGATCTAAAGAATCTAGAAACATTATATGAAGGAGATACACAAGTGAAAGTTTCTAAGCTATAGACTCTAAAAGGCAAGTGGGAAAACATGAAAATGAGTGAGGATAAAAAAATTATTTCTTTCATGCAGAAAGTAAATGAGCTAGTGATGGGTATTAGATGTGTTGGTGGAACCTTGGAAGAAGAAGAGATTGTTGCTAAAGTGCTTAGATCATTGCCTACTTCCTACAAAAAAAAATCTCATGCCATTGAAGAGCTCAGGGCAGTAACAAATGTGACAAGAGATATGTTGATTGGTAAACTTGCTGCCTTTGAGTTAAGTGAATTTGGTGAATCTACTCCTAAGACAAAATCTCCATTCAAAGCTACTATATCTGGAAGAAACAAGCAAAAGATATAATCCAAGAGAAATTTCTAGAAAGACTTTCAAGTATGAAGATGAAATGAAACAGATTGAAGATGAAGAAAGAGAGCTAAAAAACTAGAAGCATTGATTGTGAAGAGAGAATCTAGAGGACATGGTAAGTACAAAGGAAATTTTCCTATTAAATGTTTCTCTTGCAATAAGGTAGGTCATTTTGCATCAAGTTGTCCTGAAAGAGTCCCTAGGTCCAAACTTGACAAACCTAGATTTGAAAAGAAATGTTATTTTGCTGAAGAAGGTGCTACTGATGATGAATATGATAAAGAAAATGGAAATGAGGATGGATGGGTATTCATTTCTATCAAAGAAAATGGTCCAGTGTCCACTAAATCTACTAGTAATGTGAATGTTGAGAAAGCTCTTGCAGCCAAAATTGAAGAAAAGGATGAGTGGATGATTGACAATGGATGCTCACATCATATGAATGGTGACAAAAGCAAGTTTGTAAGCTTGGAGAATTATGATGGTGGTGTTGTAAGATTTGGAGACAACACTTGTAGTGTGATTCATGGTAAAGGCGCTATTTCTTTTGGTGGTAAACATAATACTGATGATGTCCTTTATATAGAAGGTTTGAAGCATAATCTATTGAGTGTTGGAAAGATGGACGATAAGGGATACAATCTTCAGTTCAAAGATGGAAAATGCAGGATACCCGGAAGTTCTGGAAATGTAATTTCTTTAGGTACAAAGACAAGAGGTAATATTTTTCACTTGAGTGCTAACTAGTGAAATTTGTTTAATTGCTCAAGTTGATGAAAGTTGGTTATGGCATAGGAGGCTACGTCATGTGAATTTTGAGAACATTGTGAAGCTAAGCTCTACCCAAGAAGTTAGAGATCTTCCTAAGTTAATGAAGCCTACTAACACTATATGCAAGGAATGTCAAATGGGAAAGTAGACTAGAGTTTCTTTTCAGAGAAAACAACATCATTCTAATGGAGTGCTAGATTTGGTGCATACTGATCTGTTTGGTCCCTCTAGAGTCAGAAGCCTACTAGGAGAAATGTACTTTATGTTTCTTATTGATGATTATTCTAGGATGATATGGGTTGCTTTCTTGAGAGAAAAACATGAAGCATTAGAGAAGTTAAAAAGTTTCAAAGCTATGGTAGAGAATGAGACAAGTTTTAAGATCAAATGATTAAGGTCTGACAAAGGAGGTGAGTTCACTTCCCAGGAGTTCAATAGTTTTTGTGAAGAGCATGGAATCAAGAGATAGTTGATGCAATACAAAGGAAGAAATCAACACCTTTCTTGACACACTTATTCAGCTATATTTCCCTTCACAAAACATTTGATTCATATACTCAAAAATTAGCATTAAGAGTTCCCAATTCCTTAAGGACCTTCCAAAAACCTTGAAAATATTGAAAATAACTAATTACAATCAACTAGGTTCCTCAAAACATCAACCAATGATTATGTCATTCACGAGTTGTCTTAAATTTTCCATAATGGCACCATTGTTTACAAACACAAACTATAATTCTTAAGGAACAACCAAACCATTATTTGCTAAATAAATCTTTGTTTGAGTTAGTACAACAAAAATGAAACCTTTCAGAAGTCTTCCCTTACACACAAACTTAGTTCCTTTGTTGACTGTCTACATTACTAGTAGCCAAGCATCTACAAATTGTCACATGTATCTCCCAAACCATGCACACACTTCAGACTATGATACTCATTTTGGACACCCATTTCCCTCATACAAATCATATTACAAGATGGGTATTAAGTCCTTCAAAGAAAATGCTTGTAAACTAGTTGTTTCAATTTGAGAATAAGCCTAACTAAGCCTTAGTGCAAACAAGGGTTATTAGTTTTGCTACCCCCAACACAAAAATCTCATAAACAATACATAAAATACCTTTCATTTGACCTGCCCAAGCTTATAAGTCCATTAGAAGTTCATTTACAAACAAATTTCTATAAACCCTAAGCTCTAAGCTTCACAATTCCTTGTTTTACCAGTCTAAACATAGTTTTACAGTCAAGAAAAAATATTTTCTTCACACCTTAGTCCTCACCATATGATTGGTAAACTTTAAAATATGAAATTACATGTGACAAGGATTTTATACACAAAAATTGACAACTTTCACTGAGTAGAATGGGAGAAACACAATCTCTCAAGTTCACTGTTTACCCTAACAGAGGGTTTGATAGTTTTAGAGAAAAATTGCAATATTTGACTCAAACATTAAGAAAAATGCATGAATTTTTTTATATGTGGGAGGTGATTGAGTGTGAAAACACTTACAAACATCCAACCAAGTATTCCTACCCATACAAATTTGTACAAGAGCTTGAATAGTGAAATTCTGAAGAAAATACAAAAAAATAGTGTGTTTATTCATTAAAAATCAGATATTCAATCATCCACACCTTTCCAAACATACATGTATTATCAAATTCCAAGTTCCTCCAAGCGAAAATAAGCCCATATGACCTTTCACCTTGCCTATTTCATAGTTTTTGTAACTTTTCACAATTTTGTATTTGTGCAACTTTTGTAAATAGCGAAAACTTTACAAAATACACATAGGACTTAAAAATTAAACCTCCTAATGATTCCCATACATGGAAAATGTATTTAATGACCCTCTTACAACATGGAGATATTCAAAATTGAATCAAATTTCAAAATGGAAGCATAGATTGTCAAGGTGCTCCTGCACCAATAGTTATCTGCTCCTTGAACTCCTCAACAAAATGAAGTTGTAGAGAGAAAAACTAGAACAATTCTAGATGATGCTAGAACTATGATGCTGGAAGGAAATGTTCCTCATATCTACTGGAGAGAAGTTGTAAGCACTTTGTGTACACTATCAACCGGATAAATGTTAATGGAAATTCTGGTAAGACTCCTTATGAACTATGGTTTGTTCATAAGCCTACTATTAGGTATTTCAAAATATTTGGAAGTAGATGCTATATCAAGAGAGATGAAGAAATAGGCAATTTTGATGCTAGAAGTGATGAAGGAATCTTTTTGGGTTACTCTACTAAGAGCAAGTCTTATCGGTGCTACAATAGAAGACTGAAGAAAATGGTTGAAAGTGCAAATGCCAAAGTTGATGAGGACACTGCTAGATCATTTGGGTACTGTGGATATGATTCAGATGAACAACATGATAGTACCGATAAAGGAAAGAATGCTTAGACATAGATTCAAGTTCAAATTGTTTCGGTGAATCAAGAGAATCAAGAAGGAGAGACTAGTAGAAGAAAGAACAAAAGAACCAGAAGTTCAAGAGAATTTTAAAGTCTTGAAGTATGTAAAGCTAAATCATTTTGAAGATCAAATTATAGGAGATAAGAACAAAGGTGTGCAGACTAGAAGAAGAATTGCAGAAGAGTATTGTCTGATTTCCAAGATTGAGCCTAACAATGTTAATGTAGCATGTAAAGATAAATATTGGATGGAAGCAATGAAGGAATAACTGATGCAGATAGAGAAGAATGATACATGGATTCTTGTTCCTAGACCTTAGAATAAAAATGTGATTGGAACCAAATGGGTGTTTTAGAATAAGCTAGATGAACAAGGTGAAGTGGTCAGGAATAAAGAAAGATTGGTATGTAAAGGGTATTCACAGATGGAAGGTATTGATTTTGAAGAAACCTTTGCCCATGTTGCTAGAATTGAAGCTGTAAGATTATTTCTTGCTTGTGTTTCCTTTAAGAACTACAAATTCTATCAAATGGATGTAAAGTCAACATTTTTGAATGGTGAACTAGAAGAAGTATATATTGAGCAACTAGATGAATTTCAACTGACTGATAAGGGAGATATGGTTTGCCGATTGAAGAAAGCACTGTATGGACTAAATCAAGCCCCTAGAGCCCGGTATGCTAGACTAGATAAATACTTGTTGAAGATTAGATTCAATAAAGGTACTACTGACATTAATCTGTATTTCAAGATGGATCATGATAAAGAGCTGGTTATTGAAGTCTTTATTGATGACATCATATTTGAAGGTGATGATGAATTATGTATGAAGTTTGCTGATGAAATGAAAAGTGAGTTTGAGATGTCAATGATTGGAGAACTGAAATTATTTTTGGGATTGCAAATCACTTAGTTTGATAATGGAATCTTTATATCTCAGTCCAAATATGTGAGAGAGTTTGTAAAAAAGTTTGGAATGGAAGATTCAAAGCTTGTTAGTACACCCATGGTGACTGGATGCAAGTTAACACAAAATGATGATTCTCCTAAGGCTAATCAAAAAAGATATAGGTCAATGATTGGTGGATTACTTTATTTGAATCAATATAGACCTGACATCATGACTGTTGTATGCATGGTTGCTAGATATCAAGCTGATCCAAAGGAATTACATGTGACTATGATCAAGATAATTTTTAGATATTTGAAAGGGATAGTTGACTTTGGTCTTTGGTATCCTAAAGATGATGATATTACTTTGAGCACCTTAATTGATGCAGATTGGGTAGGTGATGTGAATAATAGGAAAAGTACTAGTGGTGGTGCATTCTTCTTAGGGAAGAAGTTGGTATCTTGGTTAAGTAAAAAGTAGAATTCAATTTCATTATCTACTGCTGAGGCTAAATATATTGCTGCTGTAAATAATTGTACTCAAGTAATTTGGATGAAGAAGATGCCGAGAGATTTCAAAATCGATTATGATTAGCCTACTGCTATATTTTGTGACAATTCAAGTGCAATACAAATTTCTAAGAATCTGGTGCTACATTCAAAGACAAACCATATATCTATCAAATATCACTACTTGAGAGAAAAAGTGAGTGAAAAAGAAGTCAGACTGGAGTATGTGCCTACCAAGGAACAAATTACAGACATATTTACTAAGCCATTGCCTAAGGATAGTTTTGAGTATATCAAAGGGAAGTTAGGGGTGATTTCCCCCTAATCAAAACTAAGATGCAAGTCTTTACATTTGTCCTTGCATTTATAGTCATATCTTGCTTCAGATTGATGTTATGGTGGTTGCTACTTAGGGGAGTAGTCAGATGATTCAGATATATGGTTTAAAGCTTGTGTACCTTTTCCATTGATGTCAAATGGGGAGAAGAGTAATGTGAAAAACCCCTGAGGAAGAAGGGGGGAGAAGAGCCATGAAAGAAAAGAGGAGAAGAGTACAATATCCAAGGAGGAGATTGATGGGGAAGAGCTAGTTGTGTTGATGGTATTTTTCACATATGTGTTGCCATCAATGCCAAAGGGGGAGATTGTTGGATGTTGTGGTTGTGTTGTTGATATGTGGTTGTCATTTATGTCAAAACTATTAGCATTAAGTGTCTTGAAGGTTGTATATGTCAAGGATATTGAGAAAATTATAATAAATATGTTGTAGGTTGTCTGTGAAGCTGTGAAGGTCAAAGTGTTGGAAAGTTCAGTACATTGGTATTTAGGTGTCACACATTAAAGGGTTTTTTGCTGAGCCTATCTAGTCTATTCTTCGGAAGTTTCAGTGGTATGCATCAAGATTTGTGGAAGTTGTGAGTTTTTGTGTTCCTACAATTATTTTGTTACTGTAGCTGGTGGTTCAAGAAGAAGAGATCTGTGTATGCTCCTGTGATGTTCGTAGATGTTTCTAGATCATGCTCTATCATTGTTGCATGTCCACATTGATCTATGTGATCGTGATCGAATATTTTTCCTTGGTGTGTTTGGTTTTTCATGTTCTTGGCCAACATGGTGGTTTTAGCGTGTTGTGGATCTTTGTGAATTAATGTTTGATTGTTTGGCATGTTCGAGGATGTTTTTTTAGGTCTTCATTATCTTGTGACTAACTTTTGTTGGTATGCATTGAGATTTGTTCATTAATTGGGATGAAAACTTGTATTCATGTATTTTACTTGTGGCCGACAAAGTTGATGTAATTCCATGAAGCGGATATATAAGAGCGATTGTTTGAGTGAATCTAAGTGTGAGTTGAGAAACAAAGAGTGTGTATGCAAAGTATATGTGCGAATAAAGATCAAATCATTCGATTGCAGAGTAGAGTGTGAAGAAGATTGCACAAAGTGTGAACAAGTATTTCTATGCTTAACCAAAACTATCATTAGGCTTTTGCAAAAGCTAATTTCTTAGTTTAAATTCCTCAAAGGGTTTTAATCTGAAAGTTATATGTAAGGTAGCGAGCCTTCCCTTTTGAGTACTGTGCCTAAATGCATGTGCATTCCTTATTCATTCTCATTATACTTTTAACAGGGTATAATCTTGTGGACTAACATCCACCATGGTTTTCTCCCTTAATAGGGTTTCCACATATAAAATCTTGGTGTTCTTGTGTTTCTGATGTGTTGTGGATTCATGCATTCACTGTTAATTGCTAGATCTGAGATTAAAGGTTAATAAGGTTGAATAAGTTTTAAATTATGAGACAACTGATTCACCCCCCCTCTCAGTTGTCTATCCTTATTTTTCCAACATAACCAAGGCCTATTGGTTGGCCATGAAGCTTCTAGTTATGCATTCTTTTGATCCTTTTGGCATGCTAGCCGATCTTGGTGAAGCCAACAATTTGAAATATATTTTCACCCTTATTTGTTTTGGCATGCATGTAAGTTAATCGAGCCATTATATGGCTATCATATTTGATCCAATTAGTAGAAAATACATCATTTTAAATCAATGTAAATAAAAATATGTTGATCGTTCCCCTTAGGGAAATGTTTGTATACTGCTATCCTTACGATTGCCACACTTTTTATATGATGTTTGATGTTACATTTAGCTAGGCCAAATGGTGGAGGCCACACCCTTTGGGTGTTTAGTTTGTTTAGAATCTCTAAGCTAGGTAAAAACTAAAACCAATGTTCTTAGTAAGCATCGTTCACCTCTAAAGAGGGAGGAACATATGTATCATTTTAATCTTTGGATTTTATTTGAATCAATCTCCAAGATGGACTAGCCACAAGTTACTAATCATAGGTTAAAACCTTGCATGTCAAGTTGTATATGCCATTAAAGGGCATCAATGTTTCTTAAGGTAAAACTAAAAATTTCATTTATCTGATAGTCATTCCATGGAGTGACAAGTGACTTGATTATTTATTCAATCTTGCTGATAACATTAGGAACATGAGTTTTTTTCTAAAACCCTGTAAGTATTAAATTTGTTTCAGACTCTTATGATTATTTGGTTTCTAAATAGCAAACATGTTGTTCCATACTTTTATTACATAGAGGAAATTAGTATTATCTATATGTGAACACCACATGATGGAGACTCTGTTCTTTAGTATGTAGTATAGGGTAACTTGAATCTGTAAATGACATAAATTTATTATAAATTATAATTTGTTTAGCTAAAAACAACATCATTTTTTTATAAACAGTGAGTGTTTATTTGCAAATAGTATCGTTTTGTAATAAACTATAATTTTTTAGCTGTAAACAACATCACTCTGTTATAAATAGTGAGTGTTTGTTTGTAAACAACATCATTCTTTTATAAACATTATATGTTTAGCTATAAACAACACTGTTTTACATTATAAACTATATTTGTTTAGCTATAAACAACATCATTATTTTATAAACAATGTGTGTTTAGCTGTAAATAGTATCATTTTGTTACAAGTTGTAATTGTTAGCTATAAACAACATCATTATGTATAAACTGTAGTTGTTTGGCTACAATAGCATAGTTTTCTATCATAGCTTGGTTTGATACAAATGACATAACAATATGCGGGAAAACTATTCAAATAGAATTATTCTTAAGATTATTTTACTTCTTGTAATCTTAAAACAATATGTCAATCTTAAACATTATTTGAATGATAACAATATGATTTATTGGTTTTTATTTTAGAATGTATGCATAAATTTATAACTTAAGTTGGCCCATATATGTGTATGAACATAAACCTTCATCTACGTACATACACATACATGTGACATACCTTCTTTTATTACTTATTGAATTAATTCTTAAATGAATAATGATTTACGTTGAATGTAATCATGTGTCATGTGTATGATATGACTGGATAATGTATTGATCAATTCCATTTGAATCATTTTTTTCATTATTTGTTTAATGAGGGAATAAGTAGACTGAATTATTTTTCCATAGATATGTGTGTAAAGAATATTATCTTAATTTCATAGAATAGTAGTTACACCTAAGTAGACTAGAGCACTTCAAGGTAGATGTTGCTAGAGGGTAGATATCTATTATGGAATAATTGTGTTGTAGAAATTTACCGTCTAGGATGGGTGCCAAAATGGAGTTCAAAGAGAATAGGTTTTTGATTTTACCAGAACCTATTGTTTCTTGTTGCAACATTAATCTTATGCTTGGCCAAGTAATTAGCCCATTATGTATGTATGGACTTTGTGATAACAATCTATGCCATTCGTAGCATAGATCTTTCATTTTTCTAACTTATAGATAGAGATGCATGTTGATGTATGGGCACACACTAGATTCCAACATGTAGATTGTTATCTAGGTAAAATTTTCATGTAGGGTCAGGTATTCTTCATGTTGGAAGAATTTCAGGGAAGCATAAGCTTCATGGTTGGGTAGTAGAGCACTTTAACCATGTTCTCGTCCACCACTGGAGGTGAGCATCAAGACGAAACCTTGGAAGTTTACAAGATGATCTTGGTCTATGATGTAACCTTGATGTAAAATTTATACATTGTATTGACTATGCAGCCTTATGAGCCAAGTCACTTGGATATAGTAATTGACATTGAAATTGAATATATTTATATTTGACTCATTTTAATTAGACATGTTTTGCTATGATTGGAAATAGCTACTTAGTTATGCCTTTTAAAAATTAAATATTCATAATTTAATTTGCAATAATATAAATTAAGTAATAATTAGGATGGGTTATTACATTTGGTATTAGAGCTTAGGGTTCAACTCTAGTCCTTTTGAGTCTACCATAGCCATGACTAGGGGATATTTGACCCTTATAAAATTTAGTTATCCTGAGAATTGACTGAACCTAGATTGAATGCAAGTATGGGAAGGTCTAAGGTAGGATGAAAGGAAGGGAAAACCATTAGGACCTCAAACAAGAAAGTCATAATGGAAGAAAATGTTAAGACTAAGGTTCAACTTAAGATTCTTGATGAAGAGACTCTAGCTCAAGCCCTCACATGACTTAAGTTGGAGAGAGGAAAGAAGATTGAGGAGAAGTGAACACCTAAGATTAAGAAGCTTTTCACAATTAGAGATTGGCCTAGGGTGTGGACCAAACACACCCTTGCTAACTAAATAGGAAAAGGAGAGCCTATGTCGTCAACCATCCTCTTCTGAGAAATTTGATGTAAATTTTGATGAGGACCCAGAGGAGTGTCCTCTCTCTGATAATGAGAAAATAGATTAATGTAACAAGAAGCCCATGTGAGGGGAAAATCATAGATGCTAAACAAGATAAATGTACTTGAAATCATAATCTAGTCTAAGATCAATAACACTAATCTAAGATCTAATCCTACACTTACAAAATGAAACAAAGCTATTGAAAACATATTAAGAAATCCTATGATTAACAAATTGAATTCAAAACAAAAATAAAGTGTTACCATCCCGTATTAGAGTGTGTTCACCTAATGTTGGATTTTTCGTATCATTGCGAAGCATCCATAGTTCATGTGCAAAATATTGATGCTTGAATGGTTGGTTGATCGAAGAAACATGTTGAAGCTCTAATGGTGGTTGCGAATTTTGGTAGTACTTCATTATGCAAATGATGTTGAATCATTGATCCTTTTTTGTGAGGAAAGAGGTTTGTTATATAAAAAATGAGATTTGAAATGGATGATCAGGGCCATGTTGTAGAATATCTAGATCAACAGTCAAAAAATGTTGAGAGGATTTAGACAAGGATAGATTGTGCAAAGTAGATTGCACAATTTGTGTGATTGAAGAATAGATTGGTTAGTCAGGATTTATATTGATCAGTCAAGATTTAGATTCATCAGTCAGGAATTAGATGGCTTAGTTAGGAAATAGATTGATTAGTCAAAAAATTAGATGGCTCAATCATCAATTGTAATTTTCTCAATCAAAAAGTGGGTGAGGAAAATTGATTAATTGATTTAATTAATTAATTCCTTTTTGGAGTTGAATGTTGTAGCATCGAGGGTCCTTAGGCTTTTTCACGCTTGTTTGGGTTTTCCTTGTGGATTTTGGCTTAATGTTGCCTTGATTTAGTGTTGTAATTTGGATAAAACATTCACATTAGGTCTTGGGACCTTGTGAACTAATGTATTTTAATGGTTCCTTGTTAAGGTGTTGTAAAGTGTTGTAACACACTTTCACACTTTTTTAGGATTTTATCAATTAACTAAGCATAATAAACATACTTTCAATCATAATTTATCTTAACCTTACCTTATTTGGTATGTTTTAAAGTGTTGTAACACGCTTTCACATTCCTCTAGACTTGTCATTAATAATTATGCTTTCTTATGGATGCTTTAATTGGCCCCTTTTTGCATCCACAAGCCTTATTTTTTTGTATTTTTGAGGATAATCCCGACAAAAGGCATTTAAAACATCAAAATCTTGAAAACCCACCTCAAATTCCTAAGGTGGGACTCATTTTCCATTTTGGTCGAATGAGTCCCCTTTAACTCAAAATCAAATTTAATTTAAATCTTTGGCAAGATTTTATTCTCCAAGATCCAATGTTGACTTGTAGTGTTGTAATTTTAGGAATTCTTGCATAATTGAGTATAAATGAAAGGTTCTTTCTCTCATTTCCCCCCCAAGCATTCAAGTACTCATCCTTAAAGAAAATTGAGCTCACTAGAGCATTTGATCAAGAGAATTCAAAGATTTTAAGGGTAGATTATCAAGTATTCAAGAGCATTCTTCAAGCATCAATCATCATGTCAAAGATCATATTCTTCATGTTTGTCATTGTGCTCACAATTGTGATGTAGACTTCATGATCCAAGCAAGCTTTGCAATGAAGATCTATCTCCTTCAAGCAAGATCAAGAACCACATCCATTGTAGCCATTTCAAGCATAATTGCAACACTTTATTGCTAGGGTTTGGTGAGTTGCAACATTATATTTTTTTCATTCATCAATCTCCCTTTACATTTTATTTCATTTCAAGGTGTAATTACCGACAAGGGGTTTGACCAAGGCAAATCCCTATTCTTTAACCCCACAACCATTTTCCCTCTCTTTGAATGTAATTTGCAGGTCTAGGTTGCAGATTTATTAAGGAGAAAGATTGAAAAAGTTGTCATCAAGTTGTCAAAGCAATTCAAAGTTGTTAAAGTTATGAACAAGCCTTGGAGGAGCTTGGAGAAGATCTATAGGCTAAATTTTGCAGTTTCAAACCCGGATCTGAATCAGGAACAAAAAAGAAAACTAAGAGCTACATGATCCACTTTTGAGTTTCCAAAAATCTAGAAGTGGACTGGTTCGCCATTCTTGGCGAATGAGTCCCACTGTACCTATCTATTAGGGATTTTTGTAGATTTGAGTACCCATTTGTTTGAAACTTGTTCCGACACAATTTACTTGAAACTGGACTAATTCACCCAACTTGGCATATGAGTCCCAATTGGCTTCATCAATGGATTTTTCAAGATTCTATATCTCCATTCTACCTTTTTCAGTTTCCCAGGTGAAAATTTCCAGTTTTACAACTTTCTATTGCATTTTACTTGCATTTCTAGGTAATCTTGCATACTACACTATGTTTTCAAAAAAATTCTTTTCCGAGTTTACACTTGGTGAGGAACCCCTCATTTCTCATCATCCAATCCCATAGAACATTCCCTTTGCCAGATTTCAATCTCCTTTGCATTGAAATCTCAAGGGTTCGTTCTTGAGTGAACCCTTCCCTAGAAAAGTGGACCTCTCTCCTTTTAGGTCTAAAACCCTAGAAGCCCTAGAGAAAGGATCAACAACCATTTTTATATGGTTCAAACATGTACAAATCAAGTTTGAATTTTGCAAACAAAGTTGCATTAGTTTGATTTGATTTTCGATAAATGATTTTCAAATAGTTTGATTTAATTATTCAAATTTTGGAGGGAAAGTGAGTTAATTAAATTATTATTATTTAATAATTCAATCGACTTAGGGGAATAATGTGATTTAGTGACGTAATTAAATAATTGGTATTATTTAACTAATCAAGACAAAATAAAGTGAGATTAGGAATTTATTAAATAGATGTAATTTATTTAATTAGTCAAAATGATGAAAACGTGAATTAATTAAATAATGTCATTTTATTAAATTAATAGTAGAAATAGGGTTTGAGGACTTTATTAAACAAAATAGAATTTATTTAATTTGTCAAAAATGATGGAAAAGGTGAAATAATTAAATAATGTCATATTATTCAATTAATATGGGAAATGAGGTTTTTGATGTGAAATGACATGAAATACAGTGATGTTTGATGGTGTTTGATGTTGTTTAGGGTGTGTGATAGGTGCTAGGTCAATTTTACATGTCTACATTTTCCCCTCTTTAATACAAAGTATTGGTTTCTTTGTTTCAAAGATTCTATTTTTTAAGATCAAGTTTTTGAAAAAAATTTTATGCCCCACTATGCTCTGACATTTAGCGGAATGATGGTAGGATTCTGTGCTACCCCCTCAAGAGTTTGACCAAAAATTTTGATTTTGAGGTCAGGCTCACGACACTGTTCTATTTCAATTTAGATGTGTTTAGGACAAAAAATCAAGTCAATAGGTCCCTCATTTCTTGTTCCAATGTTCTCAAGAAGTCCTAATTTGAACATAGGAAGGTTTCCTAAGTAAAAATTAGGGTTTCCTAGGTGAAATTATGGTTTTTGAGGTTTAATATAGGTAATTATGGTTCTAATTTCCCCATTTGTGCTTTTATCCTATATTAAATTTTTGTATCTGGATTTCACATTCTATTAGTTGTCGAGGAGCAATGTTGAGGATTCAAGGAGCCCCACATCATTCGGACCTTGTTTGGGAGTTCAGATGACCCATAGGCATATGTGGCTTGATATGTACCCTCTTGCTTCTCGCCTTCGTCTTGTCCTATTTTCGTATTTCATGCACAAAGTTTCTTAGGTGAATAGTGAAGTTTTCATGATTTCAGAGCATCTGCATCATTTTCCTTGCACTTGCTTGTCCAGGAAGCTTGCACTTGACATAAAACTATCGCCCTTGCTCAAGATCCTTGCCTTTGACCTAAAAATTTTCCCTTGAAAGTAGTAGTTTCTCTAAATCCTCGCCCTTGCTCTAGATCCTTGCATTTATTTTTTGTTTAGATTGTTTCCTTGCATTTGCATTTGATTTTCTTGCTCTTGACATAAACCTCCGCCCTTGCTTTAAACCCTTTCTTTTGCTTTTGTTCCTTTGTATTTTCTCTTGTTTCTTTGCATTTGCTAAATGTTGTTAGCTTTTGCCTATTTGGAACTTGAAGTCTTGTTTTCCATAATTTTTGTGCTGTTTTGTGTCGTTTCATGTTGTTTTATGTGTTTAGAATGAAACCCTAACATCGTGGGTTAAAATGATTGCAGGTGGTCCTTAAACCAATACAATTGAGAGAGAGATGACCTCATGATCTATTTGATCCGATTGCCCATTTTGATGTTTTGAAGCGAGATTTCCTAGATGCGGTCAGGCTACGTCATGTCTATTACATGCCTCCCATCTAGACTCATACAATGATGATGACCATGCTTGTGGAGCGGTGGCACTTAGAGATGTCTTCTTTTCATTGACCTATAGGAGAGGTGACTATTACACTTGAGGATGTGTGTAGGATTATCCACATTCCTATCCATGGTGAGCTCATGACATACCATGTTCAATGGGGTACCCGTGCCATGCTGCATGTGCTGGGTGTTAGACACTTTGAGGTGTGACCATATAAGATTGATTTGTTTGAGTTTGTTGGTAGTGAAGACCCTATTTCTCTTGTCCTTTATGGTTTGATTTTGGGACTAGTTGTTCCTAATAGGAGAGGTTGTCAATTCCTTGTTGGATGGGGTATTTGCATTGAGTGTATGTTTGAGAATGGTACCAAATATGCATGGGGTACATGTCTTCTCACCCACCTCTACAAAAATATGCATGAGGTTATTTATTGGAGCAAGAAATCTATTTTCGCAGGTGTTTCACTTTTGCATATGTGGGCGTGGGAGCACATTGTAGTTGCTTGACCTGATGGGATACAAGATTGTACTCTTGATGATCTGTCCTCATATCATTATGGAGATTTCCTACATTACACCCTGCTTGGAGATCTTTCGTATTGGTGTCATGTGTTTGATGAGATGCCAAGTTTTGTTTGGAGACCCTACATGGATTGTGAGGCATGGCCAGAGGATCCAGAGCATCTTGTTTACTATCACAAGACTAGATGGTTGATTGGTTACTCCCTCTCTGCTAGAGAATTACTTACCAGATAGGGTATGCCATTAGTTTGGAGAGAGATAGTGTCAGTTTCTTGATATGTATGAGGCTCATTTCGGTCGAACCACTAGGGAGGTCCATGTATGGGGTCACCAAGCATATAGAGATTTTGTTGTTGCTACATTCAGAGAAATTTCCCTAGTTAGTTGGGGTTGGATGGTTGGTTTAGCAGATCTGGGTACCACATTTGATTTTGACCAATGGTGGGTACAAAGTAGGTGTTTGAGATTTATAAATCTTGGGGGTGATCCTACATTAGGAAAAGTAGGTATTATAGGTCAACGTGGGGAGTGAATTCGCATTGAGGTTATTGTAGAGAATATGGATAGGACTCACCATGATGGGGTATAGGGTGGTCAAGATGAGCATATGCCTCAGGCCCAGGGTCATGGATAGGTTTCAGGCCCCCCTCCACCACCTGCGAATGGAGGTATAAAATTAGCTCAAATGATTGTTGCTAGAGACATAGAGATAGAATGACGATAGGCTGTGGAGGCTCAGGTTGCTACTCTGACCATAGAGAGGGATAGTTTGAGGGCTAAGCAAGATAGTGAGAGCAGGTGATGACATGCTATAGAGGCTTAGGTATAGTTGCTTATGACAGAGAGAGATACTCTTAGGGTAGAGATTGATAGTATGCGAGTTGAGTGAGATCAATTTTTACAGATGTCCACATACTATCAAACCTTGTATGATGCTACTATTATTAGGGTTGCTCGGTGTCCACATTTTGGAGAGCCTAGTGCTATGGGTGATGGTGGTGGTGGTCATGGTGAGGCAAGTGATCATTCCATTAGATAGCTAGATCCATTTGGTGGTCCATAGATTGGTCTATAGGTTTTTGTCCTTCTTGTCAGACAGTTTAATTTTTTGTGTACTTGATCTTCATGTTGTTCATTGCTCAGAGACATATTGCAGACATGATTTATATATATATTCATTAGCCCAATCGAGGCCTTGTATATATGTATTATTTTGCATTATCCTACACACTTGATGATGTACTATGGCCTTCTCCCCTTCTTGATGATGATATATATGAGATATAATTTCTTTGATTGAACTCATTTTATATTTATTTGATGATCAAAGATGACTATGTATGATAATGTATGTTTATGTATGTTGTTGATGTATGCATATGATATGGATGGATGAATCATACTTTTCTTCATATGATATTTTATTATGGATGATCGATATATCATTTGATATATGATGGATGATATGATGATGATATATGATGGATGTGTGCCCCATACATGATTCATGATGTTTTTATTGCTTTATTATCATCATGATATGTATTGACAACATTGTGGATGCAGGATGGATATGGTACTTATGACATCGCTATGCATGATGGATGTTAGTTAGAAGAAAATATTTGATGATGGATAGAAATTTGATGTTTGTTAGTAGTTGATGATGTTGCTTTTTCTTTACTTGGAGGCTTCACAGTTTTGACAATCCTATTTGATGTTGCAAACAGATATGATGCACTAGGGTATTAATGACCAGGGTGACTTTTTATCCATTGTGTGGACTTTGACTCTACAAACAAAGAGTATTCATGTTCATACTAGACGTACAATTTTTTTCTTAAAGTATATAGTTAGGTTGTATTAAATTTTTTTTGGACTAGTCACACAGAGAGGTATAGAACACCTAACATGTAACTACTTCATGAATTGTTTCAACACAACTTTCATACAATCAATAAAGCAAGTATTTTCCATGGTAGTATTAAAAAAATATCTTACAAACAAAATTTCAAAATGACGCTCAATTTACCCCATTCCTTCTTCTCTAAATCCTTATGAAAATCCTCGAGAGATCTTGGGAATGAGTCAATAAAATAGATCGAAAAGATAAGACTATTAAAAAGATTAAAAAAAAGTTGCAGTATCACTTTCCATATTTATTTGGGGTGGGGCTATTATTCAGTGTTGATCATGTCTATCATAGGAATTGATCCGTTAAGGCATATCTCAGGATGTTTTTGGTATATTGTCAAACAATATGTAGTTGATACTTTGGCATTGTTTTTGTCTATTTATAGTCAGAGCCTTGTGATTGTTTGCTTGAAAGTTCTAGCTTTTGATGTTTTCTTTCTTTCTTTCTTTCTTTGTTTTGTCAAAGGGTGGATACGATGATTTGTTTATTATGGGTAAGAAGTTTATTGCAGATTGTGATGATGGAGTGGGTGGTTTTGATTTTATGAGTATTGTGATGCTAATTTTGTTGTTTTTAGGGGACTAACCTAGGGTTTTGGGGGATCATCAAAGATAAGCCTTGCCTATGTTGTACACACAAAGGCTCGTAGTTCGCTTGGTTTGGATGTTTTTGACCTTTTCTATTTTGTGAATGTTTTTAGATTTTGTATGTTTGACTATTTTTGGATTTTGAATTTTTTGATTAAGTTGAAATCAAGCATGATAGAAACCTAATGGGAATGACCTAGGGTCTTGGGGGCTGTTAAGCCTTGCCTACATTGTACACACAGAGACCACATAGTTGGACTGTTTGAATCAAAGCATAAACTATTTTTGAATTAAAAATACTTGGATTGATATTCCACTTCTATGTCTAGAGGATATGTTGCTGGAAATCTACTTGAACTAGCTGTGAGCTTCAAGAAAATGTTGATATATTAGGTTGTTTTGAGTGAATGAACAATCCAATGATGTTTATTTTTGATGTTTTTCAAATTTTTTGGATGTTTTTGTTTTTTTTTGTTTTTGACCATGATAGGACACACAAAGATCTAATTCACGACTAGCTTTGGGAAGGTGACCCTAGTTGGAGACAAGACTAATTTCCTTAATCAGTGACAAGCCATGGTTGGATACATGTTTTATTATGAAATGGATGGGTGGCTGCTATGGAGAGTATCGATAGATAATGATGCATCTTATTCAAACATAGCGCCTGTTTTCTAGGTTTTGGGTGATCCCATAATACTAGTTTACAATTTTTGGCCAAGCTAGACATTGAACTGATTTTTTTTAACAAAATCTTCACTTTCAGGAACCTATAGCGGCTAAACTGTGAGGAATTTAAAGATGATGCAAAATAGTGATTTGTGACATTTTTTCTGTAGACTCTAAATATATTCTTTTTCAAAAATTCTGGAATCAGATTGCACTTCTTTTTCCATCTCCTTCGAAAACTAGTTTTTAATAGTAAACACCATTTTTAAAGAGTGACGTTACTGGTGATAGAGCTTTCAAATTTTTATGAAATTTTAACTAGTTCCATGAGAAAATTTGTGAAATTGTTACCCTTCTGCTTAATGGTCGTATGTAGGGTTTTGGGGTTTTTCCACCCTTGTCTAAATTTTTTCATCTATCAAACCCTTTATGTTATGTTTTCATGTTGACCCATTGTATCAGGTCACCGATCGTCTTAGCTATGACTTATGACATCACTCCCATTGCTTTACTAGACCCGTTGCCTAGGGTCTCCGATCATCAGGTGTGTGAAATTTTAATATTCTATAAGCGGTCAGCCCAAAACATTTTGTTTTAAATTCTTATGTTTCAAGTCTTTAATGTCTTATGGGGTTGTCGCCCATCACCTGGCCATTGGCACTTTTTCTTATAAACAATTGCAAGCACGTGCTGAAATAAAAGCCATTAGATTTGATCCATGGAATCCTAGCCCTTGCGCGCATGCCGTGCAGTATAAAAATAATGCATTCAGGATGGGCCACGCGGTGTGCACGATTACGCCACGCATATTTCATATCATGTGGAACCCATTTCCCACTAGTGGCTTGATCTCTCGTGGCAAAGGATCTACGACCATGATGCACCGATGGAACTTGATCTGAGCCATAACATGCACACCACATATCAACATTTAATGGCTTCACCTAAAGCCTTACACGACCCGCATGATGGTGCAAAATGATAGAGATGGCGACACAAGGAGGCTTGATGGGACCCACAAGTAGTACACATGTTTTATGACGGGGAGAACAATCATTGGCCAATGCACCTACCATACGACAACATGGATTTTTTAAAGTGTTTTAACTCAATCTGAGTCATTCAAAAAGCCAGCGCACTGGCACATCAACGACTTACTTTCAAAATTCAAAATCAGCCATGTGATGGCCGTTTGAGTTCTATGAGTGGCAGACATTAATGGCACAAGCTCTTCAGAGGATATGAGCCTGATCTCTATGTGTGTGAAGGGATATTTCCTGGAAATCATGATGGATAGTACACCAATTTCCATGTACTTTTTGGTTAATGGTGGCGATGTTGACGCTAATGAATAATCACGTTTTTTTCTCATGCTTCAATTGGAGCATTGATGATTGCTGCATCAATCTACTCAATAAATATAGATGATAGTTCTTTCATTGTCACCATAGTAATTAAGTTTCTAGAGTGCTTTTTTTTTAAGTGGTTACTTTTGCAAAAGTCTGAGTATTGGTGCAAGATGAGTAAGTATACTGCTTCTCCATCAAATATGCGTAGGTTAGCTAGGAGGAGTGCTCGCAAATCAGGTGGCAATTCTCCATCAGATGATTTAGATATTCTTCAAGGCTCTCTTAGCTTGAAGATGGAAAGAATGAAGCCTACCCCTGGAATCATCAAGTGTAACTCTTGGCTCAAAAGCCAAGTTGCAAAAGTAGAGGTGGTAGCATCGGGAAAAAGTGGGAAGTCTGTAGAGGGTGGAAGGAGTTTGCAGGCCAGGATGAGATATGGTCGTGGTTCTTTGGGTCGAAAAAACTTTCCCATTGATATCTCTAGCAGTTCTGATGGTAGTGATTCAGAGACTGACTCTGATTATGGCTATTTCCTTACCGCTCTGACTGAAATGGTTGGTTCTAACGAGGAGGTCCTCGCGGTTTTTCCAATTACCACAGTGGCACCGCATGATGGTTCTGGTGTAATGATCTAAAATATATTTCCTGCAAAACATATCTTGATTAGAACATGCATGCAATAATAATAATCATTCAATGGAATGCAAAGGAGAATTATGAAAGAAAATGGAATGAGACTAGAACAGTCTCACCCATTTCTCTCCTCCATGACTACTTCCATTGTACGTCCTCAAGTTTGCTGTTATGAAAATGAAATGCCCTCAGCTTTGTGAGCAACTCTAAAATGCCTAGCCTTAGCAAATACCTTTGAAGGATTTTAAAATAAACTAATATGCAAATAGCAATTTAATCTTATTATGCAAATAGTAATATTAAGCCTATGTGTGATATGAAAGATGATAGTGAGCTTATAAAAATTCTAAGAAATAATAATGATTCATCGATCTCGAAAATGAGATCAAGATTGTCATTTTATAGAAAATACAATCTTGAACGGACGGCCAAGATGAGAGCTTTTAAGGAATGCCCTAGAATCAAAGGTCAAGATTCAATAAGGCAACTCTCAATTAGGGTTAGGGAAAAATACCCATATGTGCAAATAAGATTTAATTAAATGAATTAAATCCAGACTGAATGTGATAGTTGAGATGAAATTAGTAAAAATCAAAAGATAAAGATTGAACAAGAAGAAGATATTTAGAAAATCAAGTTATTTTAGAAATAACTTACTTTGTGGAGAGAAATGCTATTTTGAAATTAATTCCAAAATGGTGAATCCATGTGACAGTAAATAATAATAATTTAAAATTATTTACTTGGAAAGAGGGAAGTTGCCAATTTAAATAAAATGCTTTTATTTAAATTTAGAAAGAAAATCAATAAGACAATTTAATAATTAAAATTATTCAATTGTGGAGGAAATTAGACAAGTGGGTAATTTTAAATAAATGATTTTATTTAAAATTAGAAAGAAAGTTGGAGAGGATAATAATTAAATAGATAATAAGAATTTATTTAATAATGAGAAGACATAACTAATTAATGACGTATTAAAT
Organism: Sequoiadendron giganteum; assembly: GCA_007115665.2. Lineage (NCBI taxonomy): Eukaryota > Viridiplantae > Streptophyta > Pinopsida > Cupressales > Cupressaceae > Sequoiadendron > Sequoiadendron giganteum. Next base: position 84,629,718 of record VCHN02000014.1, on the reverse strand, counting down.
AAATAAATAAAGTTTATTTATTTAAATAATCATGAGGAAGTAATAATTAAATAAATTTAGGAATTTACTTAATTATAGAGTGACATAAATAATTAACAACATGTTTAAATAATAAATGTAATTTAATTATTCAAATAGCCAAGAGGAATTAATATGTGAAAAGATAGCATAATATAGGAGTAATGTCTGAAAAGTATATCTAAAAGTTTCTGAAATTATGCATAGGTACACCCACAAAAGTGGTTTACAATTCGAGTGAGGAAGGAAAAGTTGCAAAAAAAGATGTTTGTGACGTACAAATGTAGTGCATCCCACTCTCGACCAATTGTATCAAAAAAAAAAGAAATTCATAAACGACGTATAATTAGTTAATTACCACGGTATACGACCTTATGGCTATTTTGTCAAATAGCCAAGAGGAATAAAAATGTGAATTAATTAAATAATTTAGAATTATTTAATTAATAGTTGGCATTGGACTATAGAACATAATTAAATATTTTAATTATGTTGAGATGAAACATGATATAGAAGAATGTGGTTTGCGAGTCTAGGCCATTTTTATGTGTCTACATCTGGTTCTGGTGTTAAGAAGCATACTAATGTGGATGAGGTGGTGGCTTCATTTCCCACTAAGGTGAAAATGAGAAGCGATCATCTGTACCGTGGATGTGGTGCTACTTCGAGCTCTAGGTGATGGTGTCTTGTTTTTGTGCTTTTCAGTTTTGTTGTGATTATGGTGTTGTTTCTTTTTGGGTTTCAACATGGACATTAACGACAAGGCCTAAATGGAAAATTTTTCTATGAAGTGATAGTGACGCCGACTGGTTACAAGGGTTGTAACTATTTTGATTCCCTTAAGTGGTCAAATGATTGCATCTAACTATTAGGGAATTTCTAAATGAAGATGAAATTCTTTTTGAAATGTAATTTGTAATGGGCTTGAAGCTTGTTGCTCTCTTGTATTATAAAAGAGATCTCAAGGCTGATTACAAAGGGTCAGATTTTTTGAGTCCAATAAGGTTTTAGTAGGGCAGAGAAAACTCATAGAATGCATAGTTCTTCATGAATCTACCATTACTTTGTCTTGGGTATATGTATGAAGCACTCTTAATTATTATGATGTAATTATTGATATTGAAATAAATCTAAAAATTTAAAGTATGTGTTCTCCTGTGCATTGTTGTGATGGATTATGAGTGAAATTAACAAGTGTAATTTCATTTGTCTTTTCAAAGATTTGTTTGAAATGTATGATTCTTTTGTTTGCTTCAACTCAACAAGTTAATTAAATTCTTAAGGAAGAGTTGTAAGTTTGTCATAATGATCTAAGGATTTGATAAGTAACAATGCTTTAAATACAATGAAGTTCCTTTGATGTAATGCATTGTAGAAATGTTCACCCACTAGGTTGAAGTGTTGCACATGATTGAATATTTCATGCTTGACTCCTACTCAATTCGATGAGGCACTGGCTTGTTCACTTAGGATTCTCATATTTTATCAACATCAGAGAATACCCACTCATGGATTCAAAGTCAAAACAATAGTTATTTCATATTTTCATTCATGATGAGATGAAAATCTCGAAGTTACCAAATGTTCCTAGCAACTTAGGGTTATTTGTTTAAGGTTGGCCGAGCCTTTGATAAATCACATCTAGTTGCATTCAAATAGGGACAAATCTATGTATGAAGTGTTCTTAAGATAAATGAAAATTATAGGAACACACTAAGGAACACCCTCCTTGGTTCCATAGAGCCTAAAGAGCAAGAGTGGAGGCCTCAGGACCTTTTCTCGTTGTTTTGGCTTTCTAGCCCTGAATGTTCTCGAGCATAAGGCATGGCACTCCTTTAGAGATATTTGGGTGTAGCAAGAAAAAATACCAACTGGCTAACACAAATTTTTTTCTATGAAGGATAAAATTCTAGTTTTTTTGAATTTAGATTCATAACTATGATATCTAGTGTATGGAATTGGTTTCATAACATTTCATTGAATTTTTTTTTCTTAATTAAGTTTCAAAGTCAAACAAATTACAATTTAGACATGATTTACTCACTAAAGCAGAAATTTTTTTGTATATATCAAAATTCATTTTTTTTGTTGGCTCAAGGACATCAATATCTAGTGCACTCATATTTTTCATTTTTTTTTTGATAATTTGCTATTTTTCCACATATGCAGAACAAAGAGCTTTATTTTGATGAAAAACCTACGTTTAATCAAACTAAAAAAAATACATAATAAAACCAAAACATATTAAAATTATATTCAATGGATAGCTCATTCTAAGGTATACCATCATCCAGTTGGGTCTGTGAATTCTCCTCCATTTTCATCCTCAACCTGAGCTTCGAAAGGCAATTTTTTGTAGAAATTTGGTGCAAGAGAAGGAGAAGGGGAAAAAGGGGGGTTCGCTTCAACCCCCTTCGAGCAAACCTCCCTTGACCCTTCGAGTGAAGGGGGGTTCGAGAGAACCCCCCTTTTTTCAAAATTTCCCTTTGTTTTCATTTTGGACAATGTGCAAAAAGTGGGTCCCATCATTAAAGAGGGTTTACTCGAAGGGGGTTTGAGCGAACCCTTTTAGGGTCCATATGAACCCCTAGTTCGTGCGAACCCCTAATTTTTTTTTTTTTTTTCCATGGAAGCGTTTTTGCAATTTTTCCTCAACAGAATTGTAAACCAGTATTATGGGATCACCCTTTTCACTATGGTACTTTTTCTAGAAGCGCCACAAAGTGTTTTTCACTTAAATAATGTTTTATTTCTTTTTACTTTTTTTCTTTATTTTTGATTTTTTTTGTTTCTTTTATCTTTTTGATTTTTTTGGATTTTTACCCTTTTGCTTGGGGTGTAAGATGTTGAAAACTTGGATTGATATTTCACTTTTTTTTCTAGAGGATATGTTGTGGAAAAGCTTACTTGAACTAGTTTTGGGGTTCAAGCAACTGTTGATATCTTAGATTTTTTGAGTGAAGCAATAATCCACATTGTTGGTATCTTTGAAGGTTACTTGGGTAGTGCATTGGTGGTACAACTTGTTGTTGGGATGAATTGTTTTGAAGGTTACCCTTACAGTGCATTGGTGGTATACCTTGTTTTTGGGAGGAACTGTTTCGAATGTTACCCTAGTGGTGCATTGGCGGGGTACCTTGTTGATGGGATGAATTGTTTCGAAGGTTACCCTGATAGTGTCTTGGAAAGATACCTCGATGATGGGATGAATTGGGAAGAGTAACATGTGGCACACCTTATCTTTTGGATAATGCCTAGATCATAATGTGAGCTAGAAGACATAGATCAAGCTTTATTCTGAAGAAAGATGTAATTACTTTCCCCCCAGTGTCTAGCAATGTATGTGATGGATTATCTTGTGATAGGATAACATGTTTGGATAGAGTATGCCCCTTTGGACAATGCCTCATGGCTTAGATAATGTTGGGTAGGATAATATCAATGATAGTGGCCCATGTCAAGATGTTTTCCATAAGCAAGTGTAAAGTGTATACCAAAAATTTGTCAAAATCAAGATAAGTTGGGTTTGGATAAAAATTGATTGGATTTATTATGGATCAGTTGGGATGCTTCCACCTAAAATGGTGCACATAGATGCTTGATTCTACACATGACACCTTTTTTCTAGGTTTTTATCATGGTACTTATTCAAATCGCCACCATAGTGGTTTTCACCGGAGGACGATTTCTCTCTTGACTATTTTCTTGATTTTTTTGTTTTTTATTGATTTTTGATGCCACACAAAATGCCTGTTTACCAGGTTTTCATTATGGTGATAATTTTTTTGCTCATTTTGAACCACCTAGTGGTGCTGATGTAGATGCTATTGGTGCTGATATGGTTTTTGTTGCTATCATGACATGCCAATGATATCCTACTTGGAGGAGTTGTTTTTCTAGGATACGGGTGCTTGAATGTAACCCCTAACAATTCTTGTCTTCCTTGTTGATACCAGAGTTAACCTTATGTTGATATGCACATCATGATAGAGTGCCCTTAAAATCCTTATGATAGAGAGTTGCTGCCAACACATGGTTAATGTGAGATTTAGATATCTTGGATGGTGAAATGTGTTGAGGTAAAAGAGATTCAAATGGATTGGTCAACAGTTTGGAATTTTTGACTCTCTAAACTTGGGATGATGAGTAATGATGGGTGGATATTGAGATTCGATTGGGACCAACATTTTGATATACCTTGTAGTTTCCTCTTGAAGCTTTCTTTTGCATTGCTGGACTTTTTTGATGGATAAACTTCCATTTTTTATTTTTTCCCATAGTTTCTTTGACTAATGGAGTTTGATAGGGATGCTTTTCTTGCTTTTTCTTTTGTATCCATTTAAAATTTTCTTGTCCATTTTTTTTTACTAATTCTTCTACTTCAATGAATTATTTCATTCTTGGGTATAGCTTTTTCTCTTGTTGTTGGTCCCAATCAAAGGGTTGAAATATGTGTGGATGATGATTCATGATATGGCTAGTTGTAGCATTGGTAACGGTTTCATCATAAGAACCCTTCGTGTTCTCTCTGTTGATGATTGCATTAGATATAGTTGCCCTCAGTATTATAGAGGTAACACTGATATGTTTAGATTCCTTTATTTTTGAATAACCAAGACCTTGATACTATGGTTGAGGTACATTTTGATATTACACTTGAGGTACACCTTGGTGTTGTCAAACTTCTTGATACTGTGGATATTGGAAGTGTTGTTCATGTGGATATTGAGGTGTTTGTGTAATGATGTCCATTGGTTGTGGATATATAATGTTCCAAACTTGAATAAGTCATTGATGATATGTCATATTTCGATCTTGTTTAATTTCCTTGATCTTTTCATAAATTTTATTTAGGGCAATTTGATTTTTTGGGGACTTTTTCCTTGATGGTGATTTTGAAACACCTAATGTTGTTGCCCCACTTGATGTTGTGACCCTTGATAAGAGTGATTTGGGTAATAGATCAACATGTTTTGGGGATTTTTTAATAGTCAATACCCTATCATAAGGTCACTCAAGGTTTATATCCTCATGGGCCACCTTCATTGTTCGTGGTCTTTGCGGGTGGGAATGTTGGTGTTGTTCTTATTGGCTTCCATGTTCTTCTTGTGTTGTGATATTGTAGTTGTAATAAACAACTGCCAAGCTCTTGTGACTATTTTTGTGACTCCTATCTATGGAAAATTTGGCCTATTGGTGCAAATTGTGCATAGAAATGGTATAGTGTATTTTGGCGGATGCAATACCTTCTTTGGATGTACCCTTTGGCAAAAATTTTTTTAGGGCACTTCTTTAGAAGGTCAAGTATGGATTTCTTCTTAAGGATTTTTCTTTTGCCAGATCTAAGGATTTTTTCTTGCTAAAAAGCATGAGGGATGTATATCTATTTCCATGCAGGTGGTGGTAACACGAGTCTTTTGGCTGCTATGTCTTCTTTCGCTTCCTCTTCATCTAAGATTTGTGTTGAATTTATCCACTGGTTGGGTGTTTTGTTCTTCTCAAATATGAAGGTTCTTAAACTACTAATGATATTAGTTTTTTCACCTTCAATATGTGTGAGACTAGGTTGTAGGATTGGTGCTACAAGGTTTGCTTGTTGAACCAGAGCAGTCGGTCACTAGATGGTCATAAAGTGTAATGGTTTTTAGATGGTTGCTATGAAACTCAAGACCCTAAGGTTTGAGTGCTATTTTGGAATGGTGCTACTTTTCGGAAATCAAAATGTTGAAGGACTAGGGTTTATATTTCACTTCCTTGTCTAGTGGATATGTTGCAGAAAAGCTTACTTGTATTATCTACGAGTCCCAAGTAACTATTGATATCATTGAAATTTGAGTGAAGGAATGATCCCAATGGTTTGTTCAATTTTGATTTCTAACAAGTAGGATGAAAGTAATGGATGAGGTACTATACAACTTATCTGGTTTTCCAATTGTTTTGTTCGAATAAGGATCCTATAAATAGCTTTAGTTTGTTTTTCACAATTGTCAGTAGGATAAAGCAATAGCACTAGTTTTTGAGCAAAGGTGCAAGACTGTGAGTAAAATCGGCTAGATTTATCAAGTGCGACCAAAAATTTGTCAAGTGCATAGGTTTTGGAGAAGTAAGTGTGAGTTGAAAAAGAAAGTGCAAATTTTGTGTGTTTCTATTAGATGCAATGATTGCTCAAGAAAAAGTGAGTTTCTTGGGAAAATGCAAGCATCTTAGTGGCAAGTGTGTTGGTTTCTCAAAAGAAAATGCAAGGAAATAAAAGCAAGTGCACGGGTCCTACACCAAGTGCCCAATTTCTATCAAATGCAACTTTTTTTTATTAGTGAAGTTTCTGGGACAAAGAGAAAATACACTGATCTTTTAGCAACTATATCAGAAATTATAGCAAATGTGCTATAATTTTGTGCAAAAGTGGTCTCTATGTGTTTTTTTTTCTAGTTTGAACAATCCTTCTCTGAATCTTTGTAAGTTTAAGTTGGTTTTCTCTTAATTTCTTTGTGTTTGGAGTATGGAAAGTGATACAACAACACTTGGACTAACTCAAAAAGCATGGACTTGTGTGACCTTCATGTCTATAGCTTAAGTTGTAAAATCACAACACGCAAGCCATAGTTCCCAAATGTTTACTTTGATCAATGCAACCTGAAATAAAAGCCTGGATATCCAAAAACCTTTAAGGAAAAATATTTTTGAGTGAAAACATAGGGATTGTTTTAAAAGCATACACTAACTCAAAGGGTTTGTGATTCAACCATCATGTTTAGTGTTTGTTTGGATGTGTTCTTTTTATATTCAAGCACAAAATTTGATGTCAAGATTGTTTTGAATGTATTTGGCAAGTTTAGCATAAACAAGTAATTAAAACCCTAGTGGATAGAAACCATTATTTTAGGTAGGCCTGCTTCATGCTCCAAAGAGATGATTTTACATGCACCTTATGGCATGGGCTTGTAGTCGTACTTGGCAAGTAACTTCTCGAAAGTAAATTCTGATGCACCACTTTCAAAGAATGTTTTTGGATAAAGAGGTAGCTTCTAAAACAATTTGGTTTTTAGTAATGTTTTGGGGATATTATTTTTGGGCCCCTATACATGTGGCATTTTTCTCAATTAAGAGACCTCCTAGCCCTTGCGGGTTTTTTATGCATCATGAGGATATTGAGGGAGAATACGTCAACATAGGCCAACAGAACCCAATGATAATATGGAATTTTCTCACACCCACAATTTATTTATATAGTGATCTAGAATGAAAGTACCGCTTGGGTTGCCTATGTGTTCTCTGGTGTGAGATGTGTCTCAATAGGTAGGCCCTCTAAAAAGGTATTTTTTAAAATAAAGATGTGAAGCTAAAGATGTTTTAGCTCACCCAAGATCACCAAAAGGTGTGAGGGGAGAAGAAAACCATCTAGCTTGCCAAACACTGAATGCACAACATACACTTCATAGCAGTTTGATTCTTTTTAAGCACCTCAAGTGGTGCCATCCCCAAAAATATGTGAATAAAGCATAACAACTTTTTCTTTTTAAATTGCATCAATACAAAGTATTCTAGATATCAATCACTTAACATAGCGATGGTGCAAGATAGGAAGAATAGTTTGTTCATTTTTAAGCCCAAATCTGAGTGTTTCTAAGAAATCAATCCTAGTCTTACTTGGTCAACAGAAGTAAATATGAGCGTGCGTCAACAAAAATAAATCGTCTTGGTCTTTTGAATTGTTCTTTTTATGCACCAAAATCAAAGTTCCTAATTATGAAAACTTGGAAAGAATTCATTTTTAGAGCGCTCAAATTGAAATGTTTGTTCTTTTTATGCACCAAATGACAATTCCTAACTTAGAAATGGTTCATTTTTAAGAGCACAAAAATGAAAATATTATTTGTGTTGTTCTTTTTAAATCACCAAATAAAGGTTCCCAACTTTAAGAAAGCATGGAAATGATTCAATTTTAAAAGCACTAAAAGACAAATGTGTTTGTTGTTGGTTCTTTTTAAGCACTAAATGAAAGTTCCTATTTTAAGAAATCTTTAAATAGTTCATTTTAAGAGCACTAAAAATAAAGCTTGTTTGTTTTTTTTATGCAACAAAAAAAATATTCCTAAAAACAAAAAATGTTTGTAGATCTGAGATCTGGAGTGCTTTGACCGTTCATCTTCCCTATAGAAAAAAAGTTAGTGTTTATTAAATCTTGCATATAAAAATGTTAGCACCTATCACACATTCAAAAATAGGCATCTGTTAGCAAGAAAATAGTTACAAATTTATAGATCTCATGCACAGGTCTGTCAGTGCAAATGCATAGAAATCAGAATCAAGTGCGCTCTCTACCAGAGAGAAAATGTGCAGGTTTAGATCAAGTGCACCCCTATCAACAGTCAAATGCTTAGAAAAATGTGAAGTGCATGGTTCTTGGTGTTAGATGCATGGTTTTTAGAGGCAAGTGCATGGTTTTATTGATAGAAAATTGTGAACTTTTCTAGGACAATGCATGAAAACTTCTCTAAATGTGATTCCAAAACCTACAACTTCAAAAATAGCTCATAGAAATGTTAGTGTAGGGGAAAATGGTCCCACTGTGTGTGCCAGAATGTGTGAGGGAGAAATAATAGATGCAAACAAGATAAATATATTTGAAATCAAAATATAATCTAAGGTCAAACACACTAATCTAAGGTCTAATCCTACAATTATGAAATGAAACTAAGCTATTGAAAACATATTAAGAAATCCTATGATTACCAAATTGAATTCAAAACAAAAAAAAAGTGTTACCATCCCATATTAGAGTGTGTGCACCTGATACATTAGATTGTTCATATCATCACAAATCCTCCATAGTTCATGTGCAAAAGCTTGATACTTGCATTAGATAAAGTTTCCCCCAATATTATAGAGGTAACACTGATATGTTTAGATCCCTTAGTTGCTGAATAACCAAGACCTTGATGCTTAGGATTGCCAATAATTTGAATGAGTTCTAGTATACCCTGTTCATGTAGGCCTAATCCTCTATCTTGATACTGAATCCGTTGAAAACTTTTATTTGCCATAGGATATGATTTACATTGAAAAAAAGGTGATAATCCTTCTCTGCTTTGTTGTGGATCTTCAAATGTGATAGCTTCTTCACTGATAGAATCCTCCATATGTGGGATAACTTCCTGATTAATATTGTCAACTTGATCCTGTGAAATATCATATGTTGATGGCTCTTCAAAATATATTGGTGCTTCTTTGACTATTGTATACCCAATGCTCTATTGCTCAGGATTGTCCATTATCTTTGCTGATTTTAAGATACTGTGCTCCATATTTTTATGCTCGAAGTCTTCAACCTACCCGAAGGATGTTTTTGATCATAATGCTTCTTCTTGATTAATTTTTGATATATCTATACATTCTGCTATACTTTGATAATGTGTAAAGAAGTTAAGTGTAGTTGACTCTTGTTCCTTCATAATGATATCAAGACTATGAGACTCTTGTTTTGGATGAAGATCATCTACATGTCCAATAGGAGTAAACATCTCATGGGTAGATGTATGTTTACTTGGCATATGGAGGCATTCTTTTGGAAGACCTTGGATGTCTTGGAAGATATCTACCAAGTCATTGTAGTATTTTAATGGTAGGGATTCTTGATCTTGACTTTGTGTGATATTATATTTGATATGCTTTGGATCACATTATTGACATGGATCAATTTCAAAGAAGGGATTGCTTGTAAAGGATCCTTGGGTTTCCTCAAAATGTGGACATTTGGGTAATAGCTCTTGGCTTAGATTTTTTGCATTGGGTATAAGCATTGGATTAAGAGTCTCTTGATCCTTAATATGTACTTCCATGAGGTTGGATGATGTTAAGATATCTTGGACTGGATCATTGCTAGAATTGGGTGATTGATTTTGATCATGCTTGGGATTAAATTCTTGATGTATATCCTCTTGCTCACTGGATGATGTAGAGATATTGTCAATGTGATAAGTGATAGATAGCTCTTGATCATTGTTTTCAACTTTTGAGTTTGAGACATTATCATTGTTGTCATTGGTAGATGGCCCTTGAACATTAATATCTATTTATTCTTGATCAATAAGGTCTTGGATGAGATGTTTGAGTGTAGCACATATGTTCATTGGGCGACCCTTGATTTTATTGAACTTACATTGTTCATATTTGTTATACCAAGAAAGTTTAAAGTTTGGTTCACCATAAGTTGGAATGTCATTGATTTTGATAAGTTCCCGTTGTACTAGTTCATGCATGATTACCTTTAAAGTCTCTCCCAAAGGGGTGAATTTCCTTCTTGTTTGTTAATTTTTCGTCTATGGATTTTCTTGATTGTTTTGCTCTTGATTTTGTGGAACTCCTTGATACTGTGTTTGAGGTATATTTTGATATTGCACTTGAGGTACACCTTGGTGTTGTAGAACTTCTTAATACTACAATTGAGGTACATTTTGATATTGTATTTGAGGTACTCCTTGGTGTTGTGGAACTTCTTGATACTACAAATATTAGAAGTGTTGTTGATGTAGATATTGAGGTGTTTATGGAATGATGTCCGTTGGCTATGGATATGTAATGTTCCAACCTTGAATAAGTAGTTGATGATACATCATATTTCAATCTCATTTAATTTCCTCAATTTTTTCATAAATTTTATTTAGGGAAATTTGATGTTCTGAACTTATTCCTTGATGGTGATTTTGAAACCCCTAATGTTGTTGCCCTACTTGATGTTGTGACCATTGATAAGAGTAATTTGGGTTATAATATATTGACATATTTTGGGGATGTTTTGATACTTAATACCCTATCGTAAGGTCACTTAGTTTATATCCTCATGGGTCTCTTCCACTATTTGTGGTGTTTTTGATGGGATGCTAGCATTGTTCTTATTCTCTTCTATTTTATTTCTATGTTGTGATCTTGTATTTTTCATAAACAATTGCCAAGATTTTATGAATGTTTTAGTAACTCCTAGTCTCTGGAAAATATTTGGACTATTGGTGCAAAGAATAGATAGAAAAAGTCTAGTGTATTTGGATCTAAGGGTGCACCCCCCTCGAAAAGTGTGCATAGAAATGATATAGTGTAATTTCACGGATGTGATATCTTCTTTGGATGAACCCTTTGGAAATTTTTTTTGTAGGGCGGTTCTTTAGAAAGTGGAGTATAGATTTCCACTTAAGGATTTTGCTTTTTCTAGATCTAAGGATTTTTTTTTTTCCAAAAAGCATGAGCCTTTATGTATTTCTATTGCCACACAGGTGGTGGTAACATGGGTCTTTTGGCTACTATGTCTTCTTTCTCTTCCTCTTAATCTAATATTTGTGCTACATTTCTCCACTGGTTGAGTGTTTTGTTCTTCTCAAATATGAAGGTTCTTAAACTGCTAATGATATCAGTTTTTTCACCTTTAATGTGTGTGAGACTAGGTTGTAGGATTGGTGCTACAAGGTTTGGTTGTTGAACCAAAGCAATTGGTCTCTAGATGGTCATACAGTGTAATGGTTCTAAGATGGTTGCTATGAAGCTCAAGAGCCTAGGGTTTGAGTGCTATTTTGGAATGGTTCTTCTTTTAGGAAATCAACATGTTGAAGGATTAGGGTTGTTATTTCACTTCCTTTTCTAGAGGATATGTTGTGGGAAAGCTTAGTTGTACTATTTGTGAGTCCTAAGTAATTTTTGATATCATAGACATCTGAGTGAAGGAATGATCCCAATGGTTTGTTTGATTTTGATTTCTAACAAGTAGGATGGGAATAATGGATGAGGTACTATATGAATTATCTAGTTTTCCAATTGTTTCATTCTAACAATGATCTTGTGAATAACTTCAATTTATATTTCCCAATTGTTAGCAAGATAGAGCAATAAAATTGGTTTTTGAGAAAATGCATAGAACTATGAGAAAAAGCAACTAGATTAGTCAAGTGTGCCAAAAATGTGTCAAGTGTGTAGGTTTTGGAGAAGCAAGTACGAGCATGGAAAAATAAATTTCAAATTTTGTGTGTTTCTATCAAATACAATGGCTACTTAGGAAAAATCAAGTTTCTTGGGCAAATGCAAGCATCTTAGTTGCAAGTGCGCTAGTTTCTTAGAAGAAAATGCAAGGAAATAAAGGAAAGTACATAGGTCCTGCAAAAAGTGCTTAGTTTCTGTCAAATGCAACTAATTTTCATTAGTGAAGTTTCTAGGAAAAAGAGCAAATGCAATGATATTTTAGTAGCCGTGCTAGAAAAAGTGACAACTGTGCTAGAATTTTATGTAGAAGTGGTCTCTGTGTGTTTGTTTCAAGTTTGAACAGTCCTCCAAATTTTTACAAGTTTAAGTTGGTTTTTCTCTTAATTTATCTGTGCTTGGAGTATGGCAAGTGATACAACAACACTTGGACTGACTCAAAAAGCATGGACTTGTGTGACCTTAATGTCTACAGCTTAAGTTGTGAAATTATTGAACCTAAGCCATAGTTCCCAAATGTTTACTTTGATCAATGTAACCTAAAATAAAATCTTGAATATTTAGAAACCTTTAAGGAAAAATCCTTTCAAAGAGTGCAAACATAGGGCTTGTTTCACAAGAATACACTAAATCAAAGGGTTTTTGATTCAACCATCATGTTTAGTGTTTGTTTGGATGTGTTTTTTCTAGATCAAGCACAAAATTTGATGTCAAGATTGGTTTGAATGTATTTGGCAAGTTTAACATAAACAAGCAATTGCAATTGTAGTGGATAGAAACCATTCTTTTAGGTAGGCCTGCCTCATGCTTCGAAGAGATGTTTTTAAATGCAACTTATAGCATGGCCCTGTAGTCGTACTTGGCAAGTAATTACTCAAAGGTAAATTATGATGCACCACTTTCAAAGAATGTTTTTGGATAAAGGAGTAGCTTCTAAAATAATTTGGCTCTTAGTAATGTTCTGGGGATATTATTTTCAGGACCCTATACATGTGGCATTTTGCTCAATTAAGAGACCTCCTAGCCCTTGTGGATTTTTACACATCATGGGGATACTGAGGGATAATATGTTGAAATAGGTCAACAACACCCAATGAGATGATGAAATTTCCTCACACCCACAATTTGTTTATATAGCAGTCCAAAATGAAAGTATCGCTTGGGTCGCCTATGAGTTCTCTAGTGTGGGATGTATCTCAATAGGCAGACCCTCTAAAAAGGTATGCTTAAAAATAATGTGAAGCTCAAGATGTTTTTGCTCACCCAAGATTGCCAAAAGGTGCAAGCGGCGAAGACAACCATCTAGCTTTCCAAAAACTAAATGAACAACAAACATTTCATAACAGTTTGATTCTTTTTAAGCACCTCAAGTGAAGCTATCCCAAAATATATGTGAATAAAGAAAAACAACTTGTTCTTTTTAATTGCACCAATACAAATTATTCTAGATATCAATCACTTAAGATAGCAATGGTGTAAGATAGAAAGAATAATTTTTGAATTTTTAAATCCAAATTTGAGTGTTTCTAAGAGATCAATCCTAGTCTTACTTGTTCAATAAAATTAAATACGAGTGTGTGTCAACAAAAGGGAATCGTTTGGCGTTTGTTCTTTTTATGCACCAGAATCAAAGTTTCCTAATTATGAAAAATTATAAAGAATTAATTTTTAGAGCACCTTAATTGAAATGTTTGCTCTTTTTATCCACCAAATGATGAATCCTAATTTAGAAAAACTTTGAAATGGTTCATTTTTAAGAACACCAAAATGAAAGATTCATTTGTGTTGTTCTTTTTTGTATCACCAAAAACTGTAGCCTTGACACTTTTCACTCATTTGGGCCTTTTCCCTTGGATTTTGGCCTTGTTTTTCTTTGATCTAATTTTCTAATGTGGCCAACACATTCACATTAGGCTTTGAACACTTACAAATCAACAAAAACCTAACAAATTCTTACAAGTGTGTTGTGAAGTGTTGTAACACGTTTCCTCACTTTTCTAAGACTTTTCTATAATAATTCACCTAAATAACCCCTTTCCAAGCCTTATTCTAAAGTGTTGTAAGGTTTTGTAATTGACCCTCACACTTTTCTAGGCTTTTCATCACTAATTCAACCCTTTCTCATGATACATTTTCCACTTAATGTACTTTTAGGCCCGACTTAAGTGTGTTTCGAGAGGCAAGCCTGATAATCATAATTTAACACCACTTAATTCCCAACCACCACTTGAATTTGTCCAAGTGGACTAGGTCACCACCTTGGTTGAACTAGTCCCTTTTGGCATTAAATTCAAAATTAAAATAAAATTCTAATGAGAATTTTTCTCCAAAACCCTAAGGTCGACCTATCATGTGTTATTTTCAGGAAATTAGGGCATACCATGTATAAATAAGGGTTTTCATACTCATTTTCACCCCTAACATCATTTAATCTTCACAAGAAAGCACTAAGTAGTTCAAGCAACCTCCATTGGAGCTGGTTATTGCACATCTTTAGACTTCTTCAACAAGGGTTTGGTGAGTGTTTACATTTACATGCTATTCAATCATCTTTCCCTTTTATTCCCATTTCATTTGGGTTTGATTACTACCATGTGGTTTGACTAAGGCAAACCCCTAATCTCTAACCCTAACCTTTTCCTTCTCTTTGTATGTGTGATTTGTAGGTTGTATGTAGATTAGGAAAGGAGTAAAGTGTTGAAAAGGGTGTTATCATTCCATCTACATCAACCCTTGTCATCAAACCCTAGAAGGAGCAAAAAATTAACTTGCAAGTCATTTTCTGAAGATTCAGACACAAGTCTTTGTCAGAAAAGGAAGTACAAGTGGGCACATCTAGATTCTAGCCTCAAAACTCTTGAAATATCCAAGAGGACTAGGTCACCATAATTGGCGACTTTGTCCCTATACCAGGCTTGAAAAGTGGTTTCGGTGTTTTTGGATACCCTTTTACCAAAAACCCGTTTCGACAAAGTTTCTCAGGAAGAGGACTAGGTCACCCATTTTGGCGTAAATATCCCTATGAAGATTTCCAATAGATTCTATAATATTCTAGATCTCCTCTTCTTCAGCCTTCAGTTCCTAGGTGCACCATTTCTATCTCTTCTAGTTTCTTTTTTAGTTTGCATACATTTAGGTCATTTAGTTTACTTTGCATATGGTTTACATTTTCTTTTATTTATATTTCATAGTTAGTTTAGTTTCATTATATTTTAGCATTTAGACACACCTTATCACACACATCACAACCCTATTCAACTCCTATCCTTTGAATTAACTCACCAAAAATAACAACATTAGCATGAAAGAGTGCCATTCTTCCAAACCTTTCTCCTAGGAAAAAAACCCTAGGGGCCTAATTGGGGGAATCCTCTTTCCCTTTTAGCATTATCTTTTTGGTGGTTCATTTTGGTGAACCCATCCTTAGAACACTTTCTTTTCACTTCTAATTTTTGCATTTCATCTTAGGAAAAAAATTGCATTGCATTAGGGTTTTGCATTGTTTGTGTAGAAATCTAAATTTGACCACTTCCACATGGTCAAAATCGTCCACTCTATTCATTTATTTCATTAATAATGATTAAATAATTTATTTAATCATTATTTCATTTTCTGGTTAAGGTATAAATAGGTCAATTTATTTAATTTAGTCACTTAACCTTTTGATTAAAAATCAATTTTTAATTCCTCACTTTCTCTCTCCTTGTCACATCCTCCATAATCCTCATCTAATCTAGATTAAATAAATTAATCCATGATTAGGATGTGTACAACTTAATCAAGATTAGCGTCACATCCTCCATAACCTCCCACTTGCTTCTAATCTTTCATTAATTATCCTAATCCTATGTTTTCACAACCTTAATCAAGGTCATTAGCCACATTTAGCATTCCTTTTTTGGTCAACTTTTTCATTTTCCTTTCTTAGCCTTGAACCTCTTTCCCATGTGAATTTTTAATTCACATTTATTCACCCTAGGTCTCTCTCTTCCCCATGTGAATTTTTAATTCACATTTTATCCTTCCAAGGCTTACCTTATCCCCATGCAAGTTCTAGAAAATTTGACTTGTCATTTCACATGTGCCAAAGACTTCTAGAACTTTAGACTTGTCACATCACTCACATGTGGCAAATCTTCACCTTTTTGGAAACCCTTTCTTATCCATTAGATTCTCTCAAGCATGTGAATTTTTAATTCACATTTAATTCTCCAACCACCTTCCCATTCCCCATGGAGATTTTTGAGGAATTCTAAAATTCCTCAAATGTATTTTTCACTCTCATTTGAGGACAAGAAGTTCCTTTATGAGGAAATATTTTCATCCCCCAAGGTTCCTACAAGGTAGTTTTCCTTCCTCCACATCATCTCATCCTAGGCCATCTCACATTTCACATGTCAAGATGTGAGGGCTTGTGAGTCCTCAACTCACCATAGCCCTCCATCTTGGCCTTGTTGGCTTAATCTCAACTGTTGAATTCTCTAGAGAATTTAAATTGATCTATAAATACCCACTCCTTCCTTTCATTTAGGGACAATTATGCATTTGATACCAATATCTTTCCATTTAGTAATTTGAGAAGATACTTAGCCATTTGCACCCTTATGCTACCAAATTTCTCATTCAATCCATTTAGCCAAGCAATTTAGCCATTAGCACTTGCATTGATCACATTACACATCATGCATACACCATTTCAATAGCCATCCAAGTAGCACACAAGATTTCAAATATCAAGGGCCAACCAGGGGATTTCTACAACAAAGAAGGTATAATCACTTGTCTTTTTATTTCATCTTATTTCTTTGCATTATCATTCCTTAGGCTAATCTTGAGGTGTACCTTTTATGTTCTTCCATTAGTGCATAATAGTTGTTTAAAATATTAGAATATGATAGAACATTTAAGGGATCACATTTTTGGCATGCTCGGTGGGACTCACAAATGGGTCCCTTTATTTCACGTTTGTTGTTATTGAGTTGTTTGCAGGTCCAGGTAGCAGAGGGGCAGACTTGCCCTATAGAGGGGTAGACTTGCCCTCCAGTGTGCTGAAGGTGGGTGGACTTGCCCTCCTTTTTGCTGCAGAGGGGTGGATTTTCCCTACTGGTTCACTATTTTCTAACATCTTGCTACAAAGGTGCAGATTTGTCTTATTGGTTCATTATTTTCTAACATCTTGCTACATAGGGGTGGATTCGCCTGACTGGTTCACTATTTTCTAACATTTTTACTGTAGAGGAGCGAACTTTCCAAGTTGTTCCTAGTATTTTGACTACAGATGGGTGGATTTTCCCTAAACAACATGTTTTGGAAGGTAAAAATAGGCATTTTAGCTTCATTTTTGCCTCAGTTTTTTGTTGTTTTGAGGTTCTAACCCCCTAACCTTGTTTTTTTGTGGGTATATTTGGATTTATTGCTAATATTTTGTAGCATACTTTCATAATTAACAAAGAATGGAGGATAAAACAACTAACATTTATTTGCAGGGCCATCCATTTGTTCAAATTTTAAAACCTTTCCTTGTTGTTTTCATCTAGGCACATAGTTTGATTAGGGGGAAGTAAAATATAATGCTTGGTGTGTCTATTTTTGTGTTACCCAAAGGGGGCATTAGTTTGTTTTCGCTTTCCCCTTGCATTTCGTGTGAGCCTAGGGAGTAGCTGAAAATGATTAGTGCCTTCTTTTAGATGGACCTGTTTGGGGATTTCATCACCCCAAGGGACGATCCCAACCATGTGTACTGGTGAGGTATAAAAAAGGGGGAGAGCCAAATTTGTACCCCAATCCAATCACATCATGTTTGGAAGAGCATCAAAGGTAGGGTGATACCTAGATAGACGTGAAGAGTTGGTCCGAGCCCTTCAGTATCTCACTGGATTTTCAGACTCACGCTTGTGACGGGCTGGTGTTCACAGTCTAGGCCTCATGTACTGAGAGTATATCGAGGACTCCCTAGAAGCCTTGTGTATCCTAGATTAAGACCTTTGTTGGCCATTCCCTTAACACTAATCATAGGATTGTGCTTGCTTAAAGTGTCTTTTTTTGTGAGAAACTAGTAAATTTTTGATAAGTCAGCCTCATTGTTGTCATTTCAAGTCCTTGTCATAGTCATTATCATCCAAACCTAGTCCTTTTTTTCTATAGAAGGGTGGATATTCCCTCTAGTTTACTGCAGTGGGGCAGATTTTTCCCATAGTTTATTGTAGAGGGGAGGATACGCCTCCCTGAATCATCAATTTTGCCCCATTTGACCTTTCCAAGCCTCCGTTTGACCATTCCAATCCTCCATTCAACTGTTTAACCATTCCAAACATCCATTTTACCTTTCTAAACATCTGTTTGACCATTTCAAGCCTCCATTTAACCTTTCTAAACTTTTATTTCTCATTCACATTGTTCATTTCACAATTTGGGGAACCCGTTCTACCATCTTACTATGTGACCTAAAAATTTTAACTTTCCAAAAGGATCACTTCAATAACACCCCTATCATATAAAAAACCATCAAGACATCTTTAATTTTTATTCAATGCAAAATCCCTTAAAAAATTATTTTAGGAGTCATTACTTAAATTGACCCAGGCATTAGGTTGGATCGTTATCCTACAGATCAATCATTGTCTTCAACCTAATCAATCTGTTTCTATCCTAAGATGGATTTGTGTTGAAAGTCAACATCATTGGCCCAAATCAATCCCCTTCCATCACAAGGTGGATTCGGTGTCGTGATCATTGGTTCAGTCCTTTGATCCGATCAACCAATGTATTAAGTCACCTAGGGTGATTTCCAAATTGGGTTTAGGATCCTTTCCATCAACCAATCCTAATCCATCATCCAATACAAAAAAAAATTATCCTATCATATCCTTTGATCCAAACCCAATCTAAGATCCAATCCAGTTCTAATCTTAGCATTAATCCCATCATCCTAATCTAAGATTTTATTCAATCTCAATCCGAGCTTTCATCCAATCCCCATATGAGCTCCCAATCCATCCTAGTTCTTTATCCATCATCTCTTATTTCTTGATAATCTATATCCATAATGAATCCTTATCCCCCTCTCACACAACCAATAATATTAGTCAAGGGGAATCCTAACTACATTAATGACAATAACAAAAATCTTGTTGATCACGAATATTGTTATATAGATCCCCTTGACGCTATCATTTCTAGCAAGCTCTCTCCAACCACCTCCCAAAATCCAACTACTCCTTTGAACTATCCCACCATGCCTTCATCCACATGTACTAACAATCCTTATGCTACCCTTGACAAGGGATATCCAACATCCTCACCATCAACATATTCATCATGTCCTCCCTCTCAACCTCTATCCTACCCAACACCCATATCCTCCTATCCTTATCATCATGAACAATCCTAATATCTCTACCTTAATCACCCATCCCAATCTTCCCATCCTAA
Organism: Sequoiadendron giganteum; assembly: GCA_007115665.2. Classification (NCBI taxonomy): domain Eukaryota; kingdom Viridiplantae; phylum Streptophyta; class Pinopsida; order Cupressales; family Cupressaceae; genus Sequoiadendron; species Sequoiadendron giganteum. Next base: position 84,610,308 of record VCHN02000014.1, on the reverse strand, counting down.
TCTAACACTCACACATTCCTATCACAATCCCCCATCCCAATATTCCTCTTATCTTAATCCACCATCTGAATATCCTTATCCTAATCCATCATCCCTATCCTTCTATGCCAACTCACCATACATGTCTTCCTATGGTGGTCTACCACCTCAATATTCCTATTCTAATCCAACATCCACACCTTCCTATCACAATCCCCCATCCCAATATCCTTACATTAATTCCACATCTTCCCATTCTAATCCTTCATCCACATCTTCCTACTATTACTCACCATCCCAATCTTCCCAATCTAATCCCACATCCGCATCTTCCTACATCACTCCCCCTTTTACTGCATTATATCTTAATCCTCCATCTAAACATAGCCCACTTAGTCCTCCATCCACTCATCTAATCATAATCCTCCATCTCCTCCTAGTTCTACATCTAATTCTCATCCACTCATCCACTCATCTAATCCTCCAATCCCTAACCCTAATCCACCAATTCCTAATCCTAATCCTCCACCTCCTCCCAGTCCTCCATCCATTCCCATCCCCTCATCTAATCCTAATCTACCAATCCCTAATCCTAGTCCTCCAACCATCCTTAACCCTCCATCCATTCCATCACCCCACCTAATCCTACATCCCTTCCAAATGTCATCCAAGGACTCATGACAAAAAAGACATCACCAACTCCACCACTTAAAATCGTGGAACCATGCCATCCCAATCCATTATTCATGGTCACTATTGATGATACCCCTCTCCAACCCACACCTATCATTGATGCTACCACCCCTAGCACCACTCAGACCATTGAAGCCATCACATCCTCTGAATCCATTGATGCCCCATCTCCTACTCTGAGATCTTCAAGCCCATCAAAGATAACCAAATTTGATCCACTCCTCCTACACCTAGATCCTCCCAATCCATCACAAATCTGCAAGTCCAATCAACTCTTCCCACTCCTAGTAATGACAGACAAGTCCCATCCATTCCTTCAACTCCTAGTATCATTGATATCCCTTCCCTTGAAATTCATGAATCCTCCATCCTCCCATCTTCCCCACCTAAGGAGTCTCTCCAACAATCCTCCATCACTATGCCTCCGACACATGTTGAGCCATGCCAAGGCCTTGATCCAAAGCATACAAGCATATTTCCTCCTTCAAACCCAGATCTTACCATCCCATCCACTCCATCCCAAGATCATAGTCCCCCATCCATCCCATCTCATGATTCCTTTCCTCCACCAAATCTTGATCCCATCATCTTATCTAATCCATCTCAAGATCACACTAGCTCATCTGCTCCATCCCATGATCCCCTTCACACTCACGATCCAATCACTCCCCTTTGAACTCAAGGTCTAGTCACCTCGTCTCATGAGCCATTATCATCCACTTCCACAAATCTAGATCCTGTCATACCACCTCATCCTTCTCCTGATCCCTTATCCTTCACTCCTCTCGATCAGGATGCTACTATCCCATCATCTCCATCTCATGATCCTTAATTTCCCTCTAGTCCTACCATGCCAACACTGCTTCTATATCACCTTGGTAAAATTACATGCATCCATGGTGGTCTTCTGGTAGAAGAGAAAAAAAGTATATGCACCACCTTTCCTCCCCCACCTCCTGACGGACTCGCACCATGCCTCCAAAAGAAAAATTATCTTACTGTAGATCACATGCTCTAGAACATGAACTATCAAGGAAAAGGTTTAGGCCTTCATGAGCAAGGTACTTTAGAGCTCATCTAGGTCAAAGAACATCCAGGCACCCATGATCTTGGGTATATCTCCCAAGACTCACATTACAAAGATGTTGGTACAACCTCTGTACATCTTAAACAATCCTCTTCTAAAGGCACAAGAGGTACTTCCCATCATTCTCCCAATTCATTTTCCGCCATTCCCCCTCCTCCATCATATTACCTCAAAACAACCGTCCATATTCCTCCCTCATCCTCTAAATCCATTTTGGATCCTTATGTCCATCCATCATTTCTCATCCTCCATATACTATGGGTTCTTATATCCCTCCATCAAACCCTACACATCCTCCATATACACAGTCTATTTTGGGTCCTTATATCCCAAAATAACCCCCTCCATATTATCCTATTCATCCTTTCATTCATCCACCCCCTATCCCTTGTACGCAACATAAAAATCCTACCTTCATAACTCCTAATCAGGATCAACAAAGGAACCCCTCCATGCATGCTATCTCGCATCCACCATCCACACTTCCTCATCAAATGCCTACTTTTATCACTCCATCCACATCCTCTCGACATCATCCATCTCCCCATACCCATCCCATTGCTACTAAAAGCACTTTGGATGCCAAAGCAAAAATATATAAATTCAAACATCCATAGGAATCTATAGCTCCTCATGTCCCCTCCAAAAGACCTGTTGACAAAAAGAAAAATTGAATCCAAAATCTAAATCAATCCAAATAGCCACAAAGGCCCACCAAAGAAAAAATCAACACTATGTGGATCCTGAAGAAAAAAGAGGCAACGCCTTCAAATGAAGAATCCATGATGACATCCAAAGTTTCTATTCCCAAAGCTAATAATTCACATCCTCCATCTCCTAAATCTGTTTTGGGTCCTTATGTCCCAAAATTCACTATCCCAACGCCTCTAGTATCACCACATTCTCCATCCATCAACCCTCCTCTCATTTCACATCCACCACATGTGCCAATGTTGGTCCTAAACACCTTCCCCTATCACACATCCAATTCATCATTCCATCCATACACTTTCCAACACCCCATCCACTATCCCCCATATCTCCCCCATCCAATCCCTTTGATTCATCCTCTTACATAATCAATTCCTCCTAATAAGGTTGTACCAACATCCAATGGCCACTTTACACATGGGCTCTTATTACCTCATATGGAACTTGATGCTTGCATCCTTCATCCATATACTTTATCATATGTCCTCTAACTCCATATCCTCCTCCATCTCCATTTGTCTTTCCGTCCAACAAGTCCCAAAAATCAGAAAAATACAAAAAAATAAAAAAATTTGGAAAAATAAAAAAAATTGGAAAAATAAAATAAAATCAAAATATCAGAAAAGAGGAAAAAACAGAAAATAGTAAAGAGAAAATCATTCATCCAATGGTGAAAACTTGGAAAACAAGCTCCTTGGATAAGTACCATGATGAAAACTTGGCAAATAGGCATCATGCGTAAATCTCCTATCTAGTCTACTTCAATGATTGGGGACAACAACCACTTACACATTCCTTTCCTCCATCTCCTACATTTTCCTATCTTCTGCATATTATTCATCCTATCCCATTTATCCTAGTCCCTCCATCTTCCTTATGATCTTGATAAAGATAGGGGCAAACCTATATACATTCTTTGGACACCTCTTGGCATATATTCCCCTCATCTAGACACTATCATATTCCTTATCCACCTCTCTCTATATTCAATTGTCCATGCATCCTATCCACCTCTATCTATCTTCCATTGCCCATCTCACTCCCTTATCCACCCATCCTGCTATCCCTCTTGCCTCGTCATGCATGAAATCTCTAGAGTGGGGAAATCTTCTTATTTGTGATAGAGTCCTTGGAAACATCTTCCATCCATCCAAGTAATCCTCTCCATCTCCCCATCCTTACCTCCCTATCCATTTATCCATTCAGTAATCCCAACCATCTACCAAATCCTTATCTTCCTATACTCTCATCCACTAACACTTTTCCATATTTTCATCCTTATCTTCCCATCCTTTTATCCATCCAATAATCCATTCCATCCTTCCAATTGCTTATCCCTATATCCACCTATCCTAGCATCTTCTTATCCATCCATCCACTTCCCTCTATTTTCCTCCTATCTCATCATCCCTTGTCATTGGTATCTACCTATAGGTTACCCTCATGCAACCCAATGCCATTCACATCCTAATTCATCCCTCCTATCTATTTCCCAAATCTTTCTCATATCTTCATCACTCATATATCCATTGTCTCACCTTTCCAATTCATATTCTAATGATTTGAATAACTATCCCATCCCTGAGCTTCACATAATACATATCTTACACATATCAACCATCCCCTTCACATGGCCTATCCTGGCCTATCATATCATCTCCATGCTTTTATCCATTTATCCTGGTCATCTCATCATCCCTTATCTGTTGTTTATCGTCGGTCTTGTGTTAAACAACGTTGCCTCTACACTTTCATGTAGGCAACGTCAATCATTTGATCTGCCCTCAAGGTTCTATCTTTTGTTTGTCTTGTCATCTTCCACCATCTATATTTGGCTTTGTATTGAACTACATCACCCCTGCACTCTCCCGTAGGCAAGGCTAAATCATTTCATCAGCCCCTAGGGTATTTTTCTAGTCTGCATCCTCCATTGTGCTCTCCATTATCCTCTTTCCTATTTTATCCATGGTCTTTTATCGAACTACAAGGGCTCTGCACTTTCACATAGGCAAGGCTGATCTGTGATCAACCCTTGAGCCTCTAGGTCTTTAGGGTGTGTCGGTCTTGTGTCCCTTAGGTCTTTAGGGTTATCTTGTCTTGTGTTAGTCTCACGTCATGTACCATATCATCAAGTATACTCTTATCTAGCTAGTCCTTCACAAACCAGATCCACTTGTTTCATCAGATCCAATCGATTTTGAATATCCTACGTCATATCGATCTTTTAGTTTAGTATCCATCATCGGTCTCAACATGATGCATCCTTCCTAACAGACCGCATCAACCCCATCCATCCTTTTGATCCTATGGAAAAGGGTGTTCAAAATTGATTATGATATTTTTATGTTTTTGGATTTTATTTATAATTTGAGCTCCCTATCATAACTTGTCATGGTTGCCTTGATCCATCATATCATGGCATGCTTTGACTAGTAAACATAGGGGCGTATCTTGATCTTTTATCTATTTTTGTCTTCTTGGTTGTCCCACATAGTACCCACCAAGATCCTCGAGGTCTTGTGTTACACTGGGGAATCCTTTTGTGCTTGTGGTTAACCCAATACCTGGTCCGACCAAGGTCTTTGTGACTTTGGGGTGTTGGGATATCCTTCTTGTTTGTTGTGTTTTTTTTATGCATTAGACACTAATCCATCCTTATTTGCATACCCTGATTCCTAGTGTCTTATGCTATAGCAAAAATTAGTGCTCTGAAGATGGAAAATTGCATTAGGATTGCATTTCATTTTCCATTCCATCATTTTGCATCCTCTTCCTCATCTCCCCTTGCGTTCTCTCATCCATTTCAAGAGCACACTCGTGATCTCTTAAACCCACATATCCCCTTCATCCATCCTTGTTCCTAACCTATGACTCATGATTTCAATTATGTAGAATTTGATTACTTTCCACCTTTTTATTACTTGTCTCCCTTGTCCCTCCCCACTTCACCCTAGACCGGGGTGGATAGGCTCCCAACCCGTGGGGTGGAACCGCCCCGAGCCGGGGTGGACCCACCCCTAGCCCATGGGGTGGACCTACCCTGGGTTGGGCTGGATTTTCCCCTAGCTTTTGAGGTGAACCTACCCTAGGCTGGGGAAAACTCACCCCTGGTTGGGGCGGATCAGTCCCCAACCTGCAGGGTGGACCCGCCTTGGGCCAGGGCAGACATGGCGTGAGCCGGGGCGAACCTGTCTCTTGTCGAGGTGGACACGCCCCATGTCAAGGCAGACCTACCTCGGGCTGGGGTGGATCTTCCCGGCCCATGGGGTGGACCTTCCCTGGGTTGGGGCGGACATGCCCCGAGCTGGGGCAAACCCACCCTACGTCAGGGCGGACCTGCCTCAGGGTAGGGCAAATTTGCCTGACCCGTGGGGCGAACATGCCCTGCACTAGGGTGGATTCGCCCCTCCTGGGACAATGCCCACCCTATCTCCTTTTTAATTCTCACCCCTCCTTTATCCTTTTTAAAATAAGGGGTATTTTTTTTTTTTGCCTCTTCTTTACCTTTTTTCTCCTCTAACTAATCCCCTACCTTCCCGAGGCCGCCGTTTGCAAACCATTCATCTGTTTGACTCCATTCAAAAGGAAAACCTACCTAATTTTTTGTGCTCTTTCCAACTGTACCCTTCATTTCTTCTTATCAAGAAGTCACCCGAGACCCCTCTCTTTTCCCTAGTTTCCCTCTTGAGGGGGCATACCCTTCCCATTTCTTTATTTTCCCTGTCATAGTCATTCCCTCACAAGATTGGGGCATCTTCATCCATTCCCCACTGTTTGGGAAGCTCAAGTCCCTCTCCCCATGCTAGGGAATATTTTTCTAGTTACTTCCTCTATAGAAGTTATCTGCATTTTTTTTCTTTGAAATATTGTTATTCTAATAGTACTTCAAAGAGGGGAAAAATGTAGACATCTAAATTTGACCACTTCCATATGGTCAAAATTTTCTACTCTATTCGTCTATTTCATTAATAATGATTAAATAATTTATTTAATCATTATTTCATTTTCTGCCTAAGGTTCCTAAAGTATGTAATTGAATAATTAAATACTTTACCTTACACCTTTTCTTCTCTAAATTAAATAAATAGGTCAATTTATTCAATTTAGTCACTTAACCTTTTGATTAAAAAACAATTTTTAATTTCTCACTTTCTCTCTCCTTGTCACATCCTCCATAATCCTCATCTAATCTTGATTAAATAAATTAATCCATGATTATAATGTGCACCACTTAATCAAGATTAGTGTCACATCCTCCATAACCTCCCATTTGATTCTAATCTCTCATTAATTATCCTAATCCTATGTTTGCACAACCTTAATCAAGGTCATTAGCCACATTTAGCATGCCTTTTTGATCAACCTTTTCATTTGCCTTTCTTAACCTTGACCCTCTCTCCCATGTGAATTTTTAATTCACATTTATTCACCCTAGGTCTCTCTCTTCCCCATGTGAATTTTTAATTCACATTTTATCCTTCCAAGGCTTACCTTATCCCCATGCAAGTTCTAGAAAATTTGACTTGTCATTTCACATGTGCCAAAGACTTCTAGAAATTTAGACTTGTCACATCACTCACATGTGGAAAATCCCCACCTTCTTGGAAACCCTCTCTTATCCATTAGATTCTCTTAAGCATGTGAATTTTTAATTCACATTTAATTCTCCAACCACCTTCCCATTCCCCATGGAGATTTTTGAGGAATTCTAAAATTCTTCAAATGTCTTTTTCACTCTCATTTGGGGACAAGAAGTTCCTTTATGAGGAAATATTCTCATCCCCCAAGGTACCTACAAGGTACTTGTGCTTCCTCCACATCATGTACCTTTCTTCCACTTCACTTCCACATCATCTCATCCTAATCCATCTCACATTCCACATGTTAAGATGTGAGGGCTTGTGAGTCTTCAACTCACCATAGCCCTCCATCTTGGCCTTGTTGGCTTAATCTCAACTGTTGAATTCTCTAGAGAATTTAAATTGCTCTATAAATACCCCCTCCTTCCTCTCATTTAGGGATAATTATGCATTTGATACCAAACTCTTGCCATTTAGTTATTTGAGAAGATACTTAGCCATTTGCACCCTTATGCTACCAAATTTATCATTCAAGCCATTTAGCCAAGCCATTTAGCCAAATTAGCACTTGCATTGATCACATTGCACATCATGCATACACCATTTCAATAGCCATCCAAGGAGCACACACGTTTTCAAATATGAAGGGCCAACCAAGGGATTTCTACAACAAAGAAGGTAAAATCGCTTATCTTTTTATTTCATCTTATTTCTTTGCATTATCATTCCTTAGGCTAATCTTGAGGTGTACCTTTTATGTTCTTCTATTAGTGCATAATACTTGTTTAGCATCTTAGAATAGGATAGAACATTTAAGGGATCACAGTTTGCATCCTAGGGTTTATAAAAAAAAAGTGAATTAGTGAAAATTTCATGTTATCTTGCACTTTGAATTGAATTCTCATTGAAGAAGTACAAAAAAATTGCATTTACATTCTTTGCTTGCATTAGAAAAGCATAAAAAATTATAAAAATTAGTCAAAAATTCAGAAAATTGTCACAAACTTCACTATTGTGACTAAATCACCACACTAGGCGATCTAGTCCTTTTGCACATTCTGCACAACATTTTTTGTCATTTCCAAAACATTGTCTTCCCTTCTTATTTCTGCAATTGCATTTCTATTTCTGTTTTTGGATTTTCTCTTTTATTCAATTTATTGCAATTAGTTTGCTTTCACCATGGCTATGTCTTTCAAAAAGTTTTGGATGTACTTCAAATCCCTGGTAGACATGTCAAGCTATGCCTTTGGCACTGATCCAAATGACCTTGAACCCAATCCTACTCAATCAACTCCAAATGAATGTCCTCTCATGAAGTTGACATCATTGGAGATGATGATGCTAGCATGAACCAGTTCCTCAATGAATGCCTTGACAATCTTGAAGAAAATTCTTCTTTCTACCCATCCATGAACCAACCTGAGATTCTTAACTTGTCACCCCTAGAGAGATTTGGTTATATCCATCCTAAAACAAATCATGCACCTAAGTTCCCTAATGAAGGTGCATCTAGTTCATCCAAATCTGTTACTACTCAACCCTTTTATCATAATCCAATAACCCACCCTCCATTTAATCTTCAACAAACCTATGGAAAAGGGTTTACAATTCTAAGTAAACAAGGTGGTGATATAATAAATGAACATGAAATACACAAATTTTATGAAGAAGTATCACCTAATTAACATACAAAGAGAGTAGTTTATCAAGATCCCCCTCATGATCGTGTGCCTCCTAGAGAATATCTTAGGCCTCATGATGATGGCATAGTGATCTTGGATTCCACTCCTGATTTGGATGTTCTCCTTCTTAAAGAATGCTCACCATCTCCTAATCACAATAAAGACAATCCTAAGATCATATTAGGACCTTCTACCCTAATCTCCTCTTTTGAAGTTGGAGAATCTAGTCGACGCAAGAGGTTGTATAAATTACAAAAACTTAAAATTTGTCTTCATCCACCATCTGTATGTGAGAGGAAATTGCAAATCATCCTAAACAAAGGACTCATTATATTGACTCCTTGCAATAGGTTGGTGATCTATCCAAAAGATGCTAATGTACCACATTGTTCTTACCATCGTGTTCTTGGCCATAGAAGCAATATAAATCATCATTTGAGAGAAATATTTAGTAAGTATCACTTTGATGGCAATGATTGTTACCCCCTCAAACCATAAAATATTATCACACACCTTATCATGTAATAGTTGTAGAACATTCTCTTCTCACTATTACATGCTCTTTCCCATCACCCAACTTGGCTCAATCTTACCTTGCACTCAGTGGGGGCAAGAGGTTGCTAGCCTTGTCCTAGTAATGCAATTGTCCTTGTCCCTTAGCTTCGTTGTTCACCTCCCACTTACACCCATTAAGATTGGGAGGTGGATGAATCTTTCAACAGTTGACTAACACTTACCTTAGTAGTATTATGTTTGTTTGTGTGTAACGTGTTCCCACGTACCATTCTGTTTGATGTTTCCTCCCCAATTGTGACCTTCTTCTATTTGTTCCTTGCTTCTTCTATATGTCATGCATTCATTTCGCTTTTAATTTTTCTTTTTGTCCTCCTTTTTGGGGATGATTCAAGGCATTGAGACCACAATGTCTCCTTCATTTTGACCCAAAAGGGACCTTTTCCTTTTCTTTTTCTCTTTTCCTTCCTTTTTGGGATGATGCAAGGCATTAAGACCACAATGTCTCCTTCATGTTGACAGAAAAGGGACCTTTTCCTTTTCTTTTTCTCTTTGCCTTTCTTTTGAGGATGATGCAAGACATTGATACCACAATGTCTCCTTCATGTTGACTCAAAAAGGCTCTTTCTCTTTGTCTTTTTCTTTTGCTTTTGTTGTCCTTTTTGGGGATGATGCAAAGTGTCGAGACACCTTATATGTCTCCTCCATGTTGAACCAAAATGACTCTCTCTTTTTCTTTTTTTTCACTCTCTCTGTGTCCTTCCCTTTCTATGTATTTGGGGGAATGATGAAAATTCCATGCTCTTTAAATCATCATTTCAGCAACAAACATACTGACCCCAAATCCATAGATCCCTTATGTGTTTATGGTTTTTCATTTTGGGGGCAACCCCCTTTCTCTTTTCTCTTTTCTTTTCTTTTACATGATGCAACCTCCCTTGAAAACATATCACTTGTCATAGGGATTTCCAAGTTGGCTCTCATGTCATTTTCTTTCTTTTTGCATTTTTCCTTTCTCTACTTTAAAGTAATTTCTCACAAAACGGTGTGTAGAAATTCCTTTAAAGTGGGGGCATACATTGGAATTATTTTATTTTTTTGCATTTTCTCTTCTTTGTCCTTGGTTCCTAGCACAACCTTATTACTTCATACAATGTGTTTCTCACTTTGTGGATGACATTGGGTGTAATGTCCTTCATGAAAGTGACTTATCTTAGCATATTACATTCCTCTTAGTGTCCTAATGTGACACACTACATCCCCTAAGTTGTGAATTTTCTATTATTTCATTGGTCGTTTCTTGGAGACATTAGACACAATGTTCCCTAAGTTAAAGACCTCGTATGAGCTAAACAAGGTTCCTTCGAACACTCTTTTAAATTTTTGCATTTCACCTTTTTGCATTTTACATTTTTTTGCATTTTTGCATACATGGCCACCTTGCATAGCACAACTTGCATTCCTGTGGTGCCATCTTGAACTTGTTCATGAGCTCCAAGCATACACAACTTTTCTTGCCTCATGAAGCATGGACCCTTATCTTTTGTGGCACCTTATCAAAGTTTTCAAGAGGTAAAACTTTGGTATGGTTGATCAAGAATCCCAACTAGCGGCACAAATTTCCCCATAGCCACCATTGTGTGTGTGAGTTCATACCAACTGAGTGTATGTCTCTCATATTTTGGGCCCTCTCACCTGATGGAAAACCGAAAGTCTGGTCACCCTAGAGTGAGTACATCTTCTTTTTGGACAAACAACCTAGATTTGATCCAAAACTAGCTAGACAAATGGTCGAAGCTTGATCTGAATTTCCCTTCTCTTCACTCCTTCACATCACTTTCTTATGTGATCTTTGTGCTTATGTTTGGTTCACCATGGGATCTTGATCCTAGGGCTTGATCATCCCTCTTGATTGTATTCATCTCACCTTACTAGCATGAATACATTGGATCCCTCTCGATATGCATGACTTGGCTACTTTAGTGTGAGTTTGAAGCAAGTTCATCCTCTCACTAAAGTGGGGGTTAAATGTGTTGCCAAAAAATGTAGCCTTGAAAATTTTCACTAATTTGGGCCTTTTCCCTTGGATTTTGGCCTTTTTTTGCTTTGATCTAATGTTGTAATGTGGCCAACACATTCACATTAGGCCTTTAATGCTTGCAAATAAACAAAAACCTAACAAAGTCTTACAAGTGTGTTGTGAAGTGTTGTAACACATTTCCTCACTTTTCTAGGAATTTTCTACAATAATTCACCTAAATAACCCCTTTCCAAGCCTTAGTCTAAAGTGTTGTAAGGGGTTGTAATTGACCCTCACACTTTTCTAGGCTTGTCATCACTAATTCAACCCTTTCTCATGATAAATTTTCCCTTTAATGTACTTTTAGGTCTGACTTAAGTGTGTTTCAGGAGGCAATCTCAATAATCATCATTTAACACCACTTAATTCTTGACCACCACTTTAATTTGTCCAAATGGACTAGGTAACCACCTTGGGCGACCTAGTCCCTTTTGGCATAAAATTCAAAATTCAAATAAAATTCTAACAAGAATTTGCCTCCAAAACCCTAAGGTTGGCTTATCATGTGTTATTTTCAAGAAATTAGGGCATAACATGTATAAATAAGGGTTTTCATCCTCATTTCACCCCCCAACATCATTTCATATTCACAAGCACTTAAGCACTCAATCTTCATAACCAAGCAATAAGCATTCAAGAACTAAGCACTTCAAGCAACCTCCATTGGAGTTGGTTATTGCACATCTTCAGACTTCTTCAAAAAGGGCTTGGTGAGTGTTTACATTTGCATGCTATTCAGTCATCTTTTCCTTTTATTTCCATATCATTTGGGTTTGATTACTACCGTGGGGTTTGACTAAGGAAAACCCCTAATCTCTAACCCTAACCCTTTCCTTCTCTTTGCATGTGTGCTTTGCAGGTTGTATGTAGATTAGGCAAGGAGTAAATTGTTGGAAAGGGTGATATAATTCCATAGACATGAACCCTTGTCATCAAACCTAGAAGGAGAAAAAAAACAACTTGCAGGTCATTTTATGAAGATTCAGACATGGGTCTTTGTCAGAAAAGGAAGTATAAGTGGGCACCTCCAGATTTCAGCCTCGAAACTCCTGAGAGCTCTAGGAGGACTAGGTCACCATCATTGGTGACTTTGTCCCTGTACCAGGACTGAAAAGTGATTTCTATGTTTCTAGATACCCTTTTACCAGAAACCCGTTCTAACAAAGTTTCCTGGGAAGAGGACTAGGTCACCTATTCTAGTGTAAATGTCCTTATGAATATTTCTACCAGATTCTAGAATATTCCAGAGCTCCTCTTCTTCAACCTTCAGCTCCCAAGTGCACCATTTCTATCTCTTCCAGTTTCTTTTTAGTTTGCATACATTTAGGTCATTTAGTTTACTTTGCATATAGTTTACTTTTTCTTTTGTTTACATTTCATAGTTAGTTTGGTTTCATTACATTATAGCACTTAGACACACCTTATTACACACATCACAACCCTATTAAACCCCTATCCTTTAAATGAACTCACCAAAAAGAACATCATTAGCATGAAAGAGTACCATTCTTCCAAACCTTGATCCTAGGTTAAAAAACCTAGGGGCCTAATTGGGGGAATCCTCTTTCCCTTTTAGCATTATCTTTTTGGTGGTTCATTTTTAAAGCACCAAATAAAAGTTCCTATTTTAAGAAAGCTTGAAATGGTTCATTTTTTAATAACACCAAAACAAAGTGTGCATTTGTCTTGTTCTTTTTAAAGAACCAAATAATGATTCCTACTTTAAGAAAGATTGAAATAGTTCATTTTAAGAGCACTAAAAGAAAAGTTTGTTTTCTATTTTTATGCCCCAAATCAAATATTTATAACTTAACAAAAAAAATGTTTGGTAAATCTAGAGTGCTTTGACCGTACGTCTTCCCTACAAAAAACAAGTTAATGTTTCTTAAATCCTACATACAAACATGTTAACACCTATCACACATTCAAAAATAGGCATCTGTTAGCAAGAAATCAGTTTCAAATTTGTAGATCTCATGCATAGGTTTGTCAAAGAAAATGCATAGAAATACGAGTCAAGTGCATCCTTTTCCAGAGAGAAAATACATAGGTTTAGAGCAAGTGCGCTGCTTTCAATAGTTAAATTCTTAGAAATTTTGCAAGTGCATAGTTCTTAGTGTTTGTGAACCCCAATCCTATACCTGCACAAACATGAGAAACAAACACACAATTAGATTTATATGCAAGTGAGAACAAGAATTCCCCATGAAATTCATTAGCAATGCTCAAAATAGGAAAATATGAAGAACAAGACAAGAAAGTAAATAAATCCTAATTAAGCATGCAAATCCTCAATCCCATGAGGGAATTGGTGCCAATTATGTGTAGAAATTGGCCCTTTCCCAACTCCTTTGTAAACTTGATGAAGATTGATCCACTTGATGGTGAAGAACAATGCGATTCTTTGCTAAAATATGCAATAACCTAGCTATGACGATGGAAAATGCTCAAGGAAATGGATGAAATTTCTCTAAATGTGAAAATAATAACTTTTCTCTCAAATTGTGGATGAAGAATGAGAAGGAAGGCCTCTTATTTATAGATTTTATTGAGAGAAGAAGAGGCAAAATGGATGAATGTGGGATCATTCAACATCCAATGGCCAAATTCCACTTGTCAAGATGTGAATGGAGGAAGGTCATGCACATTTTGATGAATGAGCCAATAAATGTTATTAGGTGGATTTTCAAATTTATGAAATGACATGTAAGAGGGAAAAAGAATGAAATAAATGCCAATTGGCTCAATGCACAAGGACATGTAAGAGGAATGAATGTCTTGTTGGATGTACAAATCCACTTGGAGAGATTTCAAATTTGGAGGAATATTCCCTAAATATGCCATGTTGAGAGAAAATGTTGATTTAATAAATTAATTGAATGCATTTTCATGTGTAAGCGGAAAAATCTAGAGAAGTTAAGATAGTGGGATTAAATTAACCAATATTTAGTTAATTTAATAGGAGATTAGTTGATGTGACCATTTGATTTAGATTTTGTGATTTTATCTAAATCAAAGTTGAGAAGAAAATGGTTTAGGTTTTAATTAAATAAAGATTCTGATTTATTTAACTAAAAGGGGATGATGCTAGATTAAATTAAATAAATTTTAATTTATTCAATTGAAGAGGATGAATTTAGAGATTTTAATTAAATAAAATGAATTATGTAATTAAATAGCGACATAGGGATAATTAAATTAAACTGATTAATTTAATCAATAGGGAAGAATGACTTAATCAGATAAATAATGATTTATTTAATTAAGGGATGAAAGGTGATGAAAAGTTGAGAAGGCAATTCATGAAAAAATGATGTTAATAATTAGGATCAAGTGTGTCAGTATATTTTTCATGTCTACATTTTGCCCCTCTTTGAAGCAATGCACTTGTTGCATTGGTTCAAAGAATAAACTATTGCGATCAAAGTTCAAAATTTCTACATTTTTTTGGATGCCCCACTATTCCCCTAGTGAGAAGGATTATGTTGGTATATTGCACCCTTGAGAGATCAGAGGGAAATTTGGATTTTTGGATGATCTTGCGAAAAAAAAGGACAAGGTACCCAACAGGTCCAGAAAAGCTCTGTGATGATAGAAAACATGTTAAAACACCAAAAAAGATGCAAAATAGCCTTTGGTCAGGTGAAAATGGGATTAGGGGACCAAAAACCTGACTGGATGGCTAAAAAAAGATCAAAAACCCTAATTTTTAGGCTTAAAATAGACCCCAAGGTGTCATTTTCAAATCACTTTCGCACCTAGCCTTTGAAGATTCCTGCACTCTAGCTCTGAGTCCTGATTGAGATGGTGCAATGATAAATTCCCTGACATGTATCAAAGAGAGTACGAGTGCACCAAAAGCCAGTCGGTGCAGGACCCGTGGTATGTACTCCTTTCCCGACTTGTAATTTCATCATTTTCTGTGCATTAATTAGGGTAAAATCTAGATTAGGTTCAAGCGACGCTATATGGCACTGTTGCAAGTGTCCAATTGGTGCCACATGGCCTTTAAGTGCACCACATGTGTGAAAAGGGCCACCATGACCCACTTTAGGAATTAGGGTTCTAGGGCCAAACTAGGCCGCATATGAAAATGGTGCTACAGTGGGCCCATTTGGAGTTTAGGATCAAAGAGCATGATCAAATTATGCCGCCGTGATGCAGTTTGGAGTTTGTAATCTGTGTCACAATTACAAATAGGGCCGCAATTGCTATTTGGCCAACAAAAACTTAGTTTGAGGGTCCTATTTTTTTGAAATTTGACATAGTGATCTTTCTCGTGCAAGAGGACCTTGAGATACTACATTCGAGGGAGCATAGATGCTCAGTGTTCCGAAGACTTGAGGGCATGCATGTGTTCCTCCAAGAGTAGCTTGGTGCCCTCGGTCTTTGGTTTTTTGCATATGTTCATCCTTTTCAGACCCACTTGGGGATGATGACAGCCCTGGCGGAGTGATGGCACAACGACACATCCTCCTTTCACCTTCCCACCGATGAGGCCACCATCACACTTGAGGATGTCTGGGGCATCCTATGATTACCTATCCATGGTGAGAGAGTGATCTATGATGTAGATGCTAGGAGGGATGCATGCTTTATAGTTATGAGGCTAGATGCGATCATTTTTTCTAAGGGGCAAATTGATTTGGAGAGATACCAGGGTGTAGTGCCCACATATAGACTTATTGTTGCTGCCATTATATCAGGTCCTGTGGCACCAGATCGACAGGGCTGATACTTTAGTCTGGGATGGGGATTGGCATGGGAGTGGATGGTTTTGTGAGGGGAGTGCTTTGCATGGGGTCTAATGATGCTAGCCTCATTATACAGAGACTTACATGAGTTTGCCTATCTGGACAGTAGGGCCATTAGGGTTGGGGTCATATTACTTCACATCTGGGCATGAGAGTGGATTCCATTGCTCCATCTATAGGTTACACCAGTTGTTTTGGATATAGATGATCCCATTGTCTAGCGGTATGGCGGAGCCCTGATCACTTTCACTCACACGGGGATTGGCGACATCACCCACTGGCGACGGGTCATCGATGAGATGATAGTGTTCATTTGGAGGCCTTGGCTTGGCATAGGCCCATGGTATGACGATGTTGAGTAGTTATTCTTCGCTCTCTAGGATAGATTGATGTGAGGCAAGGAGCACACGATGATTGAGAGATACCTTCCTAATAGGGTGGCCAGATAGTTTGGTGATGTTCATGACAGACCCGATGACCAGTACATGGTGATCTTTGCCCGTACTATGAGGGAGACTACATGGGGCCAACCCATACTAGCAATTGAGGCAGTGGCATCTTTTAGATAGCTAGTGGCTAGGCCATAGCCATATGATTAGGGGCTAGTAGATGCGGGGGTCAAATAGTCATATCGGGATTGGTTCAGGCCTCCATTGAGATTGATAGTTCCATGCATGGTACTACCACGACAGAGACTAATAGGAAAATCAACTAGCCAAGGTCGGGGATAGGGAGGCAGGGGTGATGGTGATAGAGATGGGGATGGAGATAGGGGAGGAGGTGGGCCACCTCCACATTAGACACCACCTTGGGACCAAGCACAATGTACACCACCTCGAGTGTAGACACCACCATGAGCACTGACACCACCTTAGGTAGAGGCACATCAGACCCCTCCTTGGGATTAGCCTAGAGATGGGGATAGAGAGGTCCCGCAACATAGTCCACCTATGCAGCCAGATCATAGGGATGCTTTGATTGAGTAGCTACAAGGCTAGATTCTGGTTTTGATAGGTGAGAGAGATCAGGCTTTCCAACAGGTTGCAATACTTACAATGGAGAGGGATTAGGCTAGGTCTAGGAGAGACCAGGAGATAGGTTGGTGGAGATAGCTTGAGAGTGTAGCCTTTGCATCCCAAGGCTGATCAGTATCTTTACGAGCATACAGGGAGGTTGTGAGAGAGGCTGAGTACTATAGGGTTCATTATAGGACAGCAGTGCCACCAATAGGCCAGGTGCCAGATTTCTCTTAGAAGATAGGGATGAGGCCTCCCGAGGATCATGGTGAGAGGCAGGTAGGAGAGGCAAGCAACCAGTAGGGCTAGCTCTGATCACAAACAATATTCATTTTTGACTCATGGGCTCTGATTGTTATTACCCCTATTGTATCATGTATTTTGATGTATACACACTTGATCCAATTTTGTACCATGAAAGTTGTATATTTTTTATGATATATATGAGCTGGTTCTATTTATGAGATGTCCTATATGGATGCATTTTAATTTGCTATATGTGATGATATGTTATGAGATGCCTCTATTTGTGCAATATGATGTATGCTTCTATATGATGCGATTATGTGATATAATGATTAATGGTGCATTTTGTTTTGTATTTTTGTATGCATTTGATGGTGACGATTATATGGATGCAATTATGATATGCAAATGATTTATATTATGCCCCTAATGGTTCATGTGATGCATTATGGCTGATGATAATAATTTTTCTTCTTTTCCCTATGCAATTATGATGATGTATGACATGTGATGGTTTTATTATGAATGCAATGATTTCTTAAGATGCTTAGAATAACAAATCTTTATTATTAGTCATAACTTAAGATGATGATGATATATGAAATGAAATGATGTGATGTGATCTATATGATATGATATGCATTGTGTGTTATGCTGGTGATTTGTGGATGTAGGCTAGATGCATTGGTGATGCTTTTGATTAATTGTCATGGTACCATGTTAGTGTGGAAAGAAGACAAAAGAACAGAGATCCAACAAGTCGTTATTATTAATGCTGCTGATGATGATTTTCTTACTAGGAGTTGGGATTTTAAAAGGGTCAATTACTTTATGTTTGATAATACACATAGGTAAGATGCATCAAGGTATAAAGGACTAGGATGGAATTTGTACCTAGTGTGATGGACTTTGAATGAACAATTAGATAGGAGTATTCCTGTTCACACCTTTCATACCGAACCTTATTCAGGATGTAGTTCAGATATTCTAAACATCTCGGGCCAAAACATAGAAAAGAAAGCCTTCCTATGTGGTCAACAAGACATCTAAAACACCTTCCCTACAAGCCAAACAAAGCACACATAACCAAGTTATTTTACAAGAACATCCAAAAATCACAACCAATAAAAAAGATAATGATCATTACCCCATTCTCTCTCTCTCTCTAAACCTATTTTGATTAGGCATCTTTGAGAGGTCCTTGGAATGAGCACAAAATAAGATAAGTCAAAAAGACCAAGATAAAGTAAAAAAACAAGCTAATGTTCTTTGTA
The DNA here is from genome assembly GCA_007115665.2 of Sequoiadendron giganteum. Classification (NCBI taxonomy): domain Eukaryota; kingdom Viridiplantae; phylum Streptophyta; class Pinopsida; order Cupressales; family Cupressaceae; genus Sequoiadendron; species Sequoiadendron giganteum. The sequence goes on along the minus strand of VCHN02000014.1, from coordinate 84,591,690 downwards.
CTTCTAGCCAAGACTAAACTATAGTGATGCTTGATGTTGATGTCCATAGTAGGAAGGATGCATCCTAGGACATGTTGTGATTAGGTGATGATGAGATTGATTTGGATGATAAGCTATTGATACTCTGAGTTGACCAACTTGCTGACTTACTGTCCTAGATCGAGACTTTGACGATTAGGCATTCAATTTTGAACCTGCTAGACTTGCTTCTGGCTAACTTACCAAAGGATGAGAATGATGATTATTGTAGGTGAAAGCGAGATGAGATAGATACACCATTTTGGGTTTTTCAAATATTTGGATGTTTTTGGTGTTTTGAAATGTTTTGAGGTTGTTTTGATTTTTGGGTTTTTTAAAAAAAAATTGGTATTTTTGAGATTTTGACCAAGAGTCTGACCTAAAGACCTATCCTAGGAGTCTCAAGAGCTGATCAATAGATTAGCCTTGCCTACATTATACATGCAAAGACCATGTAGTTCGACTAATGACAGACTTGATTACTGATGAGATAGATGGGAAAATAGATTGCCATTTTGTTATGACAGACACCTAAAGAACTGACCTAAAATGTCTTAGGGGATGATTAAAGATCAATCTTTCCTACGTTCAAGCTCAGAGATGATGTAGTTCGGCCGATGACTCTATTTTTGAATTTCTAGATTTTTGACATGTTTTGGATTTTGATATGTTTTGGATGTCTTTGAACTTTTTGATGGATATTTTGAATGTTTTTGGATTTTTTTATTTTAAGGAAGATCACGAGAATATACACAAATCCAATCTGATGCATGAACAAGAACATGCCCCCAACATGATGTGATAGACTACTTTGATACAAGCAGGACAAACTGACCTTAGGAATATGCCAAGTAGTACTAGGCTGGAACATGATACAAACACAAGATCAAGCTATGGATGCGAATAGATGGATGAATGAAGGATGGATGTAATGTAATGGATAATTAAGCCGTGAAGATTTTGTGGATGGAGAGAGCTTTATTTATGCTTGGTGCTTGTTTTCTAGGTTTTCACCAAGGTACTTGTTCAAAGTGCCACCGAAGTGGTTTTCACTAGAGGATGATTTTTTTCTCTACCGTTTTCAATCATTTTTCTTTTTTTTTTTGGATTTTTGTATTTTTGTATTTTTGTATTTTTTTGTTGTCACCAAGATGCCTATTTACCAAGTTTTCATTAGGGTGACCATTTTTTCAGGACATTTTCTATTTTTTTTGTATTTTTTGGTTCTATACCTTGAAATATTTTAGGCATAATTTTTTTTGAGATGGGAGTTGTTCATGGGCTCTTGCAGAGGCTCGCCTTCTGGTGTTGATAACTGATATGCCCCCAATTTGTAGCTTGCTATGACGATGAAAGGTCCCAACCACTTGGGTTCAAATTTTCCATTACTATTTGGATTTGGCATGTTCTTTTGATTCTCGTTAAGTACTAGCTCACCGAATTGGAAGGTTCGCCTCCTGATTTTCTTGTTGTAACCATGTTTCAAGCAATTTTGATAGACTTGCAAGTGGTTTAGGGAATCCATGTGACACTCATCCAGTAGTTCTAGCTCATTTAGTTGTGAGACCCGTTATTCTTCATTTGTAATGAGATTTTGTAGTGATATCCTCAGGGATGGGAGCTCGATCTCAACTAGGAGGATGGCTTCTGATCCATAGACTAGGGAGAATGGGGTGGTGCCTGTTGGCATGTGGATGTTGGTGTGATAGGCCCATAAGGCAGGATTGAGTTGTAGATGCCAGTCACGACTAGTGTTGTTGACTATTTTCTTAAGGATTTTTAGAATGGTTTTATTGGTGGCTTCTGCCTGACCATTACCTTGGGGATAGTACGAAGTGGAAAAGTGATGTTGGATATTGAATTTTTCACATAGGTCATGAACATCCTAATTCTTGAAAGGTGTCCCATTATTTGAGATAATAGCTTGGGGGACACCATACCAAAAAATGAGGTAGTTCAGGATGAATTTAGATATCTACTTTCCAGTTATGTAGGTCATGGGAATGGCTTCAACCCACTTTGTAAAGTACTTTGTGGTGGTGATGATGAATTTTTGGACATTGGATGAGGTGGGGGTGATTTTACCAATGAGATCAAGCCCCCATTATGAGAAGGGCCAAGGTGTAACAATGGGATTAAGCTCCTGAGCTGGTGCATGGATGAGGTCCCCATGCTATTGACACTACAAACATATTTTGGAAAATTCATGTGCATCTCTCCCCATCATGGGCCAATAGAATCCGGTCCTCAACAACTTCTTAGCCAAAGTCATACTACTTGAATGTGAACCATAAATGTTGTTGTGTACCTTGGTTAAGGTAGTCAGGGCTTCCTCGGTATTTAGGCAACACAACAGGGTTCCTTCAATTCTCCTATGGTAGAGGGTTTCTCCTAGGATGACAAAGCGGGTTGACTTCTTAACAAAGGCTCGTTTAAGATTTAGGGTTATGTCAGTAGGCAAGACTCCTATTCTCAAGTAGGTGTAAATGTCATGATACTAGGGATCACTAGGACCAATGAGTTCACACATGAATTCAGACTCTGGTACCTCGAATGCTGGTATGAGAATCTGCTCTATAAGGAATTCTTGCTTTGGAACATTGTGCAGTATTTCCAAGAGTGATCCAATTGTAGCCATTGCATCCACTGCTCTGTTGTTTGCTCTAGGTAGATGTTCAAATGTGATATCAATGAATGACTCTTTGAGGCTCTCGACGAACTTATTGTATGGAGTCAGTTTGTCATCCTTTGTTTAATATTCATTATTTACTTGATTGATTATGAGCTGAGAGTCCCCATATACTTTTAGAGCCATAATCTACCATTGTATTGCAATCCTTAAGCCTATGACAAGAGCCTCATATTCTACTATATTATTTGTGCATGGGAATGACAACTTGTAAGATTTGGGTATGTAGTCTCCTTGGGGAGTTATGAAGAAAATTCCTACTCCTAACCCGTGTTCCATGTAAGATCCATCAAAATACATCTTCTAATGGTATGCTACACTTAGGCTGAAAATTGATTCGTCAGGAAATTCTGAGATAAGTGGGGTTTCTACATACATAGTTGCCTCTTCTAGTTGATCTGCAATTACTTGTCCCTTGATGGCCTTACACTCCACATATTCAATGTCATGTTTTGTCAATATCATGATCCACTTAGCTATCCATCCTATGAGAGTGGCTTTGGAGAGTAGGTACTTGAGTGGATCTATCTTTGCGATCAGCTCGATCTAATGAGCTAACATGTAGTGTCTAAATTTTTGAGTTTCAAATACAATTTCTAGACAAGATTTTTCAATAGGAGTATAGTTTAGCTCATGTCCTACCATGGTCTTGCTGATATAGTATATTGCTCTCTATCTTCCATTTTAATCATGTTGAGCTAAGAGAGCACCAAGAGTTGTCATTGTTGCTGAAATGTATAGGATCGATGGTTTTCCTAGAATTGGCGGCATCAGAACTGGTGGTGTGAGTAAGTATTCTTTGATTTTGTTAAATTCCTGGTCGCATTTGTCATCCCATTTGTATGCTACCCCCTTGTGGAGTAGATGAGTATATGGGATATGTTTTTCAGCCAACTATGCTATGAATCTATAGATGGACTGGAGCCTGCCTTGTAGACCTCTTAGCTGCTTTAGTGTCCTATTTGCTCCCATTTCAAGGATTGCCTTGACTTTGACAAGATCAGCCTTGATTCCTCTCATTGACATAATATATCCTAGGAGCTTTCCTAATTGTACACCAACGACACTTTTTTGGGTTGAGATGGACCTTGTAGTTTTCCAACCTATCAAAAATGGAGCTCAATGTTGCTATGTGGTCCTATCTTTTCCTTGATTTAGCCAATATTTCATCCATATAATCTTCCACCATTTTATGAATCATGTCCTGAAAGATCAGTTTCATGGCTCTTTGATAAGTTTCCCCTGCATTTCTTTAGCCCAAATGGCATCATGTTCCAGTAGTAAGCACCCCATGGACATGTGAACGTTGTCTTGTGCTAGTCTTCCTTTGCTATCATGATATGGTTATATCAATAAAACCCATCCATTAGTGATAGCATCTCATGTCCGACTGTCATATCGACTATCATGTTGATGTTGGGTAGTGGAAATTCATCCTTAGGACACACTTTGTTTAAGTCTTTGAAATCGGTGCAAATGCGGATGCCCCCATTTGGCTTTGAAATAGGTACTAGGTTGGACACCCATTTTGGATAGTCAATTGGCCTTATGAATCCCACATCTAAGAGCTTCTGCAATTCTACTTTGACTAGCAAGGCTATTTGGGGATGCATCTTTCTCACTTTGTCTCACTAGCTTTGCACCTAGATATATAGCTAAGTGATGAACCACCACCTCCGGGTCAAGCCCAGGCATATCAGCATAAGTCCATGTGAAGTTAAATTTTCTTTCTTTTAGGAATACCACCAAGAGTTCATGTTCTTCCATGAGAAGTTATTCAACATAAAAAGTTATGTGCAATAGCTCCTCTGTTCCTAGGTTGACAAGATTGCATTGTTCTACTAGGACCACTGATTTTTCTTGACAAAGTGTAGTGAGGGGAAGATTGAATCCTTCATCCTTTGGTGCCTCAGAGAGGTTTTCACCATTGGATGCATCCTTTATTTTTACTGTTTTAGGGTTAGAGAGTGCCACATAGTGGTTTTCACTCAAAGACCTTGAGATTATTCTCAATTTCTCACTTTTGCGATTGAAGGATTAAATCGTCTCGCCGTAATAGGCACGAGTGTCTAGTGTGATGTCAAATCCAACCTTATGATCTCCACATGGTACCGTATCTATTACTCCCATGAATTTTGAGAGCATCTCATCATTTTCGAACGTGTCTAGAATCGGTGGACCTCATTGGTTATAATCAATGAGTTGGGAGTAGACCAAGTTTATCTTATGGGTTTGTTGGTCCTACTTAAAGGATGATGCACTAATCATGAGGAGGGAAGAATCCTTGAAAATCATGGGTAAGCCGGCTATGGTCTCCTCATCATCACTACTACTACACACATTAGTGATATCAAAAGTAAAGTTATCTAAGGGTAGACCTATAGATACGAGCAATTGGAGGGTGGCTGCCGATAGCTGAGGGGGAGTCCTGATTGCTCTAACTGGGGGAATTTGGCCATGTATGGCTACACTCAGAGGGGTACACACAAGGCCAAGATTTTTCATTCATCATTCAACAATGATGGGTTCTAGTCGACCATTTTTGTTCCTTCCAAGGATTTCATTTCTATTGTAGCCCATACCAAGCATCATTTGTAGCCCCTTGCTTCTCTCGTCCATGGGAAGATTAGGTGTGGGCCTTTCATCTTGGTATAGTGAGCTTGAAATGTCTCTCTCATCCACAGTTTCTTGATTTAGATCCCCTCAACATCAGAATCTAGAAGGGTCCACCCTGAAAGTTTGTGAGGGTGTTTCAACCGGTTGAGGCTGTCCATGTGTCCTAGGAGATTGAGGTAACTCTCCTGTGAAAAAAAGCATTTTTCTTCATTCTATACTCTCCACACCCATTGTCTTGGATCATGAGCTTGATGTCAGATATGTCGGGGATGGAGGGTGTCTTTGTCCTAGAAGTGGAGGCGATGTTGGATGGGTCGATATATGGAGTTGAGGGGACTTCATCATTCTTCAGGACTTGGGGGATTTTATAGAACTTGGCTTCCAGATTCTTGCAGTAGGTGAAAGGTTCAGGATCACCATGAATTGTGAGCTCTTCATTTTGGTATGAAAACTTGACACATTGGTGGAATTTTGAGGCGATCGCCTTCATCCCATGGATCCATGGGTGTCCCAGGAGGATATTGTAGGGAAAATCAAGGTCGAGGACTTGACATGTGGCTTCCATAGTAGCTGGCCCCACTTGGATTGGGAGTTTGATAGTGCCTTGAGAAACTCTTTCTTGGTCATCATACACTCTGATTGTAATGCCTTTGTCTTTCTCAATGTAATCTTCAGAGATTCCTAGATTCTTTATGAGCTTTAGTGAACAAATGTTGAGGCCTGCACCTCCATCCACCAAGACCCTTTTGACCTCCTTCTAGCACCAAAATGTGAACTGCAATCCTATACTTGCACAAACATAAGAAACAAACACACGATTAGATTCATATGCAAGTGAGAATAAAGATTCTCCATGAAATTCATTAGCAATGCTCAAAATAGGAAAATATGAAGAACAAGACAATAAATTAAATAAATCCTAATTAAGCATGGAAATCCTCAATCCCATGGGGAATTGGTGCCAATTATGTGTAGAAATTGGCCCTTTCCCATCTCCTTTTAAACTTGATGAAGATTGATCCACTTGATGGTGAAGAACAATGTGATTCCTTGCTAAAATCTGCAATAACCTAGCTATGATGATGGAAAATGCTCAAGGGAATGGATGAAATTGCTCTAAATGTGAAGATAATAACTTTGCTCTCAAATTGTGGATGAAGAATGAGAAGGAAAGCCTCTTATTTATAGATTTTATTGAGAGAAGAAGAGGCAAAATGGATGAATATGGGATCATTCAACATCCAATGGCCAAGTGCCACTTGTCAAGATGTGAATGGAGGAAGGTTGTGCACATTTTGATGAATGAGCCAATAAATGTTATTAGGTGGATTTTCAAATTTATGAAATGACATGTAAGAGGGAAAAAAGATTGAAATAAATGCCACTTGGCTCAATGCACAAGGACATGTAAGAGGAATGAATTCCTTGTTGGATGTACAAATCCACTTGGAGAGATTTCAAATTTGGAGGAATATTCCCTAAATATGCCATGTTGAGAGAAAATGTTGATTTAATAAATTAATTAAATGCTTTTTCATGTGCAAGTGGCAAAATCTAGAGAAGTTAAGAGAGTGGGATTAAATTAACCAATATTTAGTTAATTTAATATAAGATTAGTTGATGTGACCATTTGATTTAAATTTTGTGATTTTATTTAAATCAAAGTTGAGAAGAAAATGGTTTAGGCTTTAATTAAATAAAGATTTTGATTTATTTAACTAAAAGGGGATGATGTTAGATTAAATTAAATAAAGTTTAATTTATTCAATTTAATAGGATGACTTTAGAGATTTTAATTAAATAAAATGAATTATTTAATTAAATAGCGACATAGGGTTAATTAATTTAAACTGATTAATTTAATCAACAGGGAAGAATGACTTAATCAGATAAATAATGATTTATTTAATTAAGGGATGAAAGGTGATGACAAGCTGAGAAGGTGATTTAGGACGAAATGATGTTAGTAATTAGGATCAAGTGTGTCGATATATTTTTCATGTCTACAGTGTCAAATACATGGGTTTCAAAGTCAAGTGCATGGTTTTATTGATAGGCAATTGTGAACTTTTCTGGGACAGTACATGAAAATTTCTCCAAAAATGATTCTAGAACTTGCAGCTTCAAAAATAGCTCATAGAAACGTTAGTGTAGGGTACAGGTGTCCCACCAAGTGTGCCAGAATGTGTGAGGGGAAAATCATAGATACTAAACAAGATAAATGTACTTGAAATCAGAATCTAGTCTAAGATCAAGAACACTAATCTAAGATCTAATCCTACACTTACAAAATGAAACCAAGTTATTGAAAACATATTGAGAAATCCTATGATTATCAAATTAAATTCAAAACAACAAAAAAGTGTTACCATCCCATATCAGAGTGTGTTCTCCTGATGTTAGATTGTTCATATCAATGTGAAGCCTCCATAGTTTGTGTGCAAAAGCTTGATGTTTGAATGGTTGGTTGATCAAAGAAATGTGTTGAAGCTCTAATGGTGGTTATGAATGTCTATAGTAACTCATTGTGAAAATTATGTTGACTCTTTGATCCTTTTTTGTGAGGAAAGAGGTTTGTTATATAGAAAATGAGATTCAAAATGGACAATCAAGATTGTGTTGTAGAATATCCAGATCAACAGTTGAAAGATGTTGAGAGGATTTAGACATGAATAGATTGTGCAAAGTAGATTTCACAATTTGTGTGATTGAAGAATATATTGGTTAGTCAAGAATTAGATTAATCAGTCAGGAATTAGATGGATTAGTTGCAAAATAGATTGATCAGTTAGCAAATTAGATGGCTCAGTCAACAATCATAATTTTGTCAATCAGAAAGTGGGTGAGGAAAAATGATTAATTGATTTAATTAATTAATTCCTTTTTGGAGTTGAACGTGCAAATCAAGTTTGAATTTTTCAAACAAAGTTGTATTAGTTTAATTTGATTTTTTATAAATTATTTGAACAGTTTGATTTAATTATTCAAATTCTGGAGGGAAAGCGAGTTAATTAAATTATTACGATTTAATAATTCAATTGAGTTAGGGGAATAAGGTGATTTAGTGGTGTAATTAAATAATTGGTATTATTTAACTAATCATGATGCAATAAAGTGAGATGAGGACTTTATTAAATAAATATAATTTATTTAATTAGTCAAAATGATGAAAACGTGAATTAATTAAATAATGTCATTTTATTCAATTAATAACAAGAATAGGGTTTTAGGAATTTACTAAACAAAATGGAATTTATTTAATTTGTCAAAAATGATGGAAAAGGTGAATTAATTAAATAATGTCGTATTATTCAATTAATAGGGGAGATTAGGGTTTTGATGTGAAATGATGTGAAATACAGTGATGTTTGATTATGTCTGATGCTTTTTGATGGTGTTTGATGTTGTTTAGGGTGTGTGATAGGTGTTAAGTCAATTTTACATGTCTACAAAGCCTTTGTAAATAAGGGTCTATTGACCCACATTTAATACAAATAAAACAAGATGATATTTTTGGTGTGTTCAAATGAAGAACTCCAAAATATGATAATTGTGCATGAATGTGTATGTGTTCCATGAATGAGGGATATATGCATGTGTATGTAATGTGATGTAGAATAAGAACTTTTATTCATAAAACCTAGTGTTATGTTATGATAGATGTGAAATGTGATGCAGGTTGAGTGCGAGTCAGCATGGTGACCACTAGGCAAGAGGTGGGTGGTAGTGGGTCATACAATGGACCAAACAAGAGGATGATACAAATATTAGAGCTTCTAAATAGGAAAGAGGCTAATATGGACCACATAGAATATAAAATTCGAGTGGCATGCGAGGACCAGGTTCACAAGAATGCAAAATTCAATCAAGGAAATGGTGGTCTAGGAGAAGGCCCTCGAGGTTGAATTGAGGAAGAACTTGGAAAAGATCTCAAAAGAGTAGCACCACCTAATTTTGATGGTAATGCTATCAGAGTAGGAGTTGAGGCATTGATCATTGAGATGGAGAAATACTTTGGACTCTGTAACCTATCAAACCAAACTAAAGCGACATGGGCTACGTATCAACTTTCAAGAGAAGTAGCTACTTGGTGGGACATTGAAAATTCAGAAAGGAATCTTTAGCTTGCTGAGATTACTTGGGAAATCTTCCTCCAGTATTTTAGGAAGAGATGGTTACTATAGCTCTTTTTTGACAAGGTGATAAAATTAAAAAATTTAACTCAAGGGAGCATGACTATGACCCAATATTGGGAAAATTTCACCAACCTACTGAAGTATGTGCCCCAGTATCAAGGAGATAAATGATTTTGTATCCAAAAGTTCATATTGGGACTTAGAGCCCACATTGGAGCTGAAGTGGACATGCATGATCCTCTCACCATGAATGAAGTCTTCCTAAAGGCCACCAAATAGGAGTAGAAATTGTAGTAGTTATCCAATTATCGCAATAATGAAAATCCTAAGTCATGGTTTGGTAACAAAAAAATCATAAAGGAGACAAGAACCATTAGATCCATAATCTCAAGAGGGGAAGTGAGTTACAAGAGAAAGATGAAGATGGTAATAGTGGAAAGAACAAGAAGTCAAACAAAAACAAAGGTAAAGACAACCAAAAGCAGAAGGGCTTTAGAGAGGACAAGCCAGAAGGTCGTAAAGGGCCTCATGACAGGTGCTATACTTGTGGAAGTGATCATTATGCCTCAAATTTGTCCATAGCGATTGAAGTCACGAAAGGAAGGAAACTATCAACAAACTCAACATCACCAGACCCATGCTATAATGGATAAGAAGCAAGCAGAGTATTAGGCCTCACCAATTTAGCTAACGGGTAAGCTCTATGGCCAAATTGTCTCTATTTTAATCAATATTAGAGCTATTGAATGTTTCATAAATCCTAGAGTAATATCCAAAATGCCTATTAGACCTGGATACATGGAAAAATCATGGACAATCCAATATGGTAATTGAGTAGAGCAGAGGGTAGATACCTATCTCTTTTGCAGTGAGTTAGAGCTTCCAACCTTCCAAACCTAGGTAAACCTGTATTTGGAACCTTTAGGCTCGTATGATGTAAGTTTTGGGATAAATTGGTTAACCAAGCATAAGGTTGTAGTGAACTATGAGGAAAAGGTAGTTATTTGTCTGGATGATTATGGGAACCCAGTCGAGATTTGTGGAAAGCAAAGACCATTAGAGCTTAGATAGATTTTTTCGATGCAACTCAAAAAGGCTCATTAGAAGGGATGTGCAATTTATGTTGTGCATATTAGTAACCCTGACAACAAGGAACCATATTTATATGACTATCCTATTCTAAAGGAGTTCTAAGATGTATTCCCTGATGAACTCACGGAGTTACCTCCAAAACAAGAATTTGACTTTTCTCTTGACCTTGTACTAGGAGTTGAGCCTCAATCCAAAGCACTTTATCAGATGACTACCACTGAACTCTATGAGTTGAAGGCCCATTTAATGGAATTTTTGAACAAAGGGCTCATAAGACATAGCGTGTGTCCTTGGGGAGAACTAGTTATTTTTGTGAAAAAGTAGGATAAAACCTTACATTTGTGTATAGACTATCAGATGTTGAACAAGGAAACCATCAAGAATTGATATCCACTCCCAAGGATCGATGAGTTGTTTAACTAGATGAAGGGAGTGATAGTGTTCTAAAAAAATGATCTTAAGTTGTGATACCATCAGTTGAGAATAAAGGAAGAAGATATTCCAAATAATTCCTTTCAAACTCGGTATGGACATTAGGAGTTCATTATGGTATCTTTTGGTTTGACTAATGTACTAGGAGCTTTCATAAACCTCATGAATAATGTGTTTAGAGACTGTTTGGATGACTTTGTTTTGATTTTAATTGATGAAATCCTAGTCTACTCAAATTCCATTGAAGAGAATGATAGGCACTTGAGGATAGTCTTGCAACAACTGAGAGAAAAGAAACTCTTTGGGAAGCTATCCAACTGTTCATTCTATCAAGACAAGGTGCACTATCTAGGCCATATTATTTCAGCTAAAGGAGTCTCTGTAGACCTTGAAAAGATCAAGGTGAATGTGGAATAGTGAGTGCCTCAAAATGTGTTAGAAGTTTGTAGCTTCATGGGCCTTGCAAGATATTATAGAAATTTTGTGTAGGGGTTCTCCATCTCCAATTACATCACTCCAAAGAAAGGGAATGCGGTTTGAATGGATTGAGAAATATGAATAGGCATTCCAACTCCTGAAGGAGATGCTCATTAAAACACCTGTGTTGACCATCCCTGACCCTAATGTAAGATTCATAGTAATCATAGATGCATCCAAAGAGGGATTGGGAGTAGTACTAATGCAAGATGGAAAAGTGGTATTGTATGAATCAAGGAAGCTTAAAAAACACAAGTTGAGCTACACACTACATGATTTAGAATTGGCCACAATAGTTCATGCCTTATAGATGTGGAGGGATTATCTCTTAGGAAATCCATTTGAGCTCAAGATAGACCACTTGGGATTGAGATACATTTTTACTCAATCGAACCTTAATAAACGACAAAGAAGGTGGTTGGAATTACTTAGTGAGAATGACTTTGGAATTGAGTATATATAAAGGGAAAAGAGAACAGAGTGGCTGATGATCTTTGTAGATGAAGACATTTGGCAACCATGATATCAATAAGGTCTTATTTGAGACAACAGGTGATACAACAATTGCTAGGGGATGAGCACTATGAAAGAGTGAAGAATGCCCTAGAAAAGAATCCATCAAATCATCGGTTCGATGGGTATGAGATCAAATTGAATGGTATTTTGAGATACCACAGAAGGATGTATATACCAGACTCTAGAGAACCGAGGAAGTTGGTTCTAAAAGAGGTTCATAAAGCACCTTATTTAGGACACCTCAAAGTATCCAAGATGATCGTAGAATTGAAAAATCTATACTTTTGGCCTAAACTCAAGAAGGATGTAGTGGAGTATGTAGCCAGATGATTAGAGTGCCAATGAGTCAAGGCTAAGCATTCACATCTATCCAAGCTATTGTATCCTCATGACACACATGAGTATAAATTATAGGTGATCAATATGGACTTCGTACAAGGGTTGCTGTTAAGCAAGAATCAATATGATATTATCTTGCTCATGATTGATAAGTTGACCAAGGTGGTGAACTTCATTCCAGGAAACCTTAAGAATGGATCGTTGACCCTAGACAAGAAATTTGTTTAGGATATATTCCATTTGCATGGAGTGCCAAAGACTATCATTTCTGATAGAGACACCCGAATGACCTCAAGATTTTGGATGACCCTAAATGCTACATTGGGAACCAAATTGCATTTTAGCTCAACTTATCATCCTTAGATCTATGGGTAGATAGAGAGGGTGAATCAAGTAGTCGAAGACCTCCAAATTTACTGCATGGACCAACAATATAAGTGGGAAGAATATTTACCATTGGTAGAGTTTTCTTAACAATAACTCATATCACACATCCCTAGGAATGACATCGTTTGAAGCTCTTTATGGGAGAAAGTGTTGTACACCCATCAGTTGGGATAGATTGGAGGATAGGATCATAGTAGGACCTAAAATTCTTAAGGAGATGGAAGAACAAATGAGAATCATTAAGAGCAGACTAAAGGAGGCAGTAGACCGACATAAGAGTTATGTGAACAAAAATTGAACTCTTAGACAATTTATGACAAGGGACAAATTTTTCTTGAGAGTTAGATCTCATAAAAGTTCCATTTCCTTTACAAAGTCTTCCAAGTTGGCCCCGAGATATGTGGGACCATTTGAAGTCTTGAAAGTGATTAACCCAGTTGCTTATAGACTTGCTCTACCACCTGCTCTAGCTCAACTTCATAATGTCTTTCATATTTCTTTGCTTAAGCCATATCATCCTGATGTAGCTCATGTGCTTGATTGGAAATCCTTGTAGACCTATATAGGATCTAGGAGTGGTGCTAGTGGAGCCCATTAGAATCCTAGATAGACACAACATTAAGTTCCAAAGTAGAGATATTGCTCAGTTTAAGGTCCAATGGGACCAGTATTCAGAAGACAGTGCTACTTGGGAGGATGCATAAGAAATAGAACGCTCCTTCCCACATTTTCTTTCATAAGAAAGAGACTTTGATAATTTTGTTTGAAAATTTTGGATTGAAATATTATGATGTTTTAACTTGGAACAGTATGATGTGATGTTGAAATAGACATATATGCTTAAATTTTGATTAAATAGACATCGAGACGATGTCCCTTCCAAGAGGGGAAGGATTTCATAACCCAATTTTTATTGTATTTTAAATTATTATTGTGATAAATTGAATTATTGAGGAAATTCAATATGTTGAATGAAAATTTTGATATTTTTGAAAGCTTTGAAAGAAGTTGATTGTTGTTGACTATGTGATCTTTTGAATTATCTTATAACTTTATCATGATTGAATGTTAATGATGAACTATGTAAGTGCAAGTGTGTGAAATTGTAGGATAATAGGATTAATGATGAGAACATGGTTGAAGTAGGATCATTTAGCCAAATCAAATGGTAAGCTTGATGTAATCTAGGTGCACACACCACAAATGACATGATAGTTGCATTTGAAACTACATTAGAAAATCATAATGACTTGATCCAATGATTGAAAAAAATATGCTTGTGGTTGATATACATGTGATTTGTTATTTAAATATCTATTTTGATCTTGTATTTTAAAAAATAAATTTGAAAATAAATGAAAGCATGACATAGCGCATGAATGAACGCATGTGTTTCAAAAGGATTATTTAAAGCATATGAAAATAATTCCTTTCAAAACATTATTTTTCAAAATAAAATAAGAGTTTATTATTATTTAAATATTGATAAATGTACATAACATATTCAAATAAACATGTGAATATATATATATACACACATATATATATCCATAATATATATATAAATACATATAAAATAATGAACGATGTATATAAATATATCTATATATATATATATAATGTATATATATATGTATGTATTTACATTCCTTAAGAAAACAAATATTGAATCAAAAAAATATTACTATCATAGTGATAGAATTTGAATGAATCTTATGATCATATTCTTTGACCCTATCATATGCTTTTTCCATGTCCATCTTAATAAACATAGCCTTCTCCTTAGAGGACACCATAGAATGAATGGCCTTAGTACCAATGACAACCGCATCCAAAAATTTTCTACCAACCAAAAATCCACCTTGATCCTCAAAAATTAGAGAAGTGAGCAAAGGCTTAAGCCTTTCGACAATTGGTTTGGTAATGTTTTTTAGACCACGTTGCAAAGAGAAATGGGTCTAAACTAGTCTAGAGACTTAGCATCCTCCCTCTTAGGAACAAGATCTAGAAAGGTGGAATTCATGGATTTTAGCATTTTTTTATTCTCTTGCGACTCCTGAATCACCTCCAAGAGGTCCATTTTTATTATCTCTCACATCTCTTGAAAAAAATCAATTGGAAAACCATCAAGACCTAGAAATTTCCATTTTTTCATTTGGAACACAATTCTCTCCAACTCTTGTAGGGAAATGGGCTGAAGGAGATCTCCATTCATCTTAGAAGAAAACAAAGAGGGAATAAAATCCAAAATATATTTTTCCTCCACATTTGTAGTAGGAGAATCTTCAGTGAACATAGATACAAAGAAATGAGAAGCCTCCCTATAAATATCCCCCATAGAAGAAAGTAGAGCCCCCTTCGAGGAAACTGGAAAAGTAATGAGGTTTCCAGTCCTCACAGTAGCCACAAAGTTATAGAAGAAGGAAATATTCCTATCCCCTTTCCTTAAGCTAGTCAATGCAAGACTTTTGTTGCCAAAAAATCTCCTCATGCAGCTCCCACTCCTCAATATCCTTAGAAGCGATTGCCTCCTCTCAACCCAAATCTATAGTTAGGCCATGATCCCATATTTCATGGGTGATAGAATCCAAGTGAGCTTGACATGCCATTCTTTTGAGATGTAGGTTTCCAAAACATCATCTATTCTACTTCTTCAACATGTACATATTGTAACCTCTTACAAAAGGAGTACATATCCCTACCAAAAGAAAGCTTCCATTTAAGCCACCATTCACCCATCAAATCTTGGAGAGAAGGATTCCACAACCACATGAGTTGAAACTTCCTAGAGGCTCTAAAATAAGCAACTGAGAGTTTAATTGGCCAATAGTCAGAGCCACACCAATACAAGATCTTAGAGCTAGAATCTCACCTATCACCAACCCAATAAAAAGAAACAAGGAATCTATCTGGAGCCTCTCAGAAATAGCATACTCCCTAAGTCTTTTGTTATTCCAAGTGAATAATCCATTATTTGGTTTCACATAAATGAGGTTAAGAAATTAAATATTGTCCCTTAGGAGAGACTTGTAGAAGGATCCATCTTGGCTATGCTGCCTCTTTTATCTTCCAAATAATAAATAGCATTGAAGTCACCTGCCACTATCTAGGGAAGAAGAGGAGCAAGAGACCAGACAAATCTAACATGAGCCCAAAACTATACTTTTCCAAGAAGATCAGTAGGTGCATAAATATTAGTGAAAAGACAAGTTTCACCAAAGTCTAAGCAAGAAGCCACCATAGAAATAGAGAACCGAATAGAGATCCACCATTGTATAACAACCTTTCTTGGATCCCACAAACAAGCCACCCCACTAGAGATGCCAAGGGCCCCAACACACTGACAACAACCATAATTCTAGATCCTAGGTACTCTATCCAATATACTATAATCCACATTTAATTTAGTCTCTTGAATAAAAACAAGATCAGGAGAATGAGTCTTGATCATCTCTCGAATGACTATTCACACCCCTCACATTCCATGAGAGAACTATAATTTATGAGGTTGGGAGAAGTGGAAGTTTAAGGTTTTCACCAAACTAGAATCTACTAATGACCCCCCCATTAATTTAACCTTCTCATGATGTTTCTTATGCCCCACTTTAGAAGATTTCTCCAGAGGCCCCATTTTGAGTCTTTTGCTACAAACCCAATGCATGCACAACCCCACTAGATTTCTTGGAATTTGGAGACTCCTTCACCTGAGAAGGTATAGGATCTGCTAAGGTACCAACCTCCTCCAAGGCCAAAAACACACACAAAACAATGGAAAATTAAGGCTAATAAGGAAGATCTATATCCATCTAACCATCATGCAAATTCTCCAAAGGTAAGTTTTGGTTATCATTCTTGTTAGTTTCTATTAAAGCTCCACCCAAGGCACCCAAACTAGAGTGCAACACAACCGAAATACCCTTCTAATGACCTAGGTTCTCTAAAGCATAAAACCAATTAAAAAACTCACCATTCTATCTATCTTTGAGGGTTCTCTTCAATCCTCTTCTCTTATTATGAGACTTAACCAGGATAAAGCCTATCAACAATCCCCTCAACCAAAGGGGCCTTCCCTTTTTCATTCCTAGGTGTTGAGTTGGAGGGAACATTAGTAGTAAAATTCACCTAATTAAACTGACATTTCCTTTGTAGATGCCCATACTCATGACAAATTTGGCATCTAAATGCAAGAGTCTCATAGTCAGGTTGTTGCATCTAGGAAGAGGATCCCAAACAAATTTCTATAGAATATGGAAAAGGGTTATTTAGATCAATTTCAACACAAATTCAAGCATATGAGAATACCTTTTATCTAAAGTTTGTTGAGTCAAGCCAACTGGTTTTCCAAGAAAAAGTGCAAACATATGCAGAACATCACTCCCCCAAAACTCAAGTGGAAGCTGAGGAAGATGAACCCAGATAGGAACCCTCAATGGAAGCTCCTTCATAGATTTGAAACCCACATGCCAAGGTTTGATGAAGAGACCAAATTGATTATAAAAATAAGGGCCTCCTTCAAAATCCCTATTTCTATCAGCCACACATGAGAACACAACCAAAAATTAATTGTTGGTAGCTAACAATATCTCCATATCGCCTTCCAAGTTTCACATCTGCTTGGCCTAGGATTTAAGAGCTTGCAGAGAAAGATGAAGAACAATAAATTTGTAAATAAGAGCATGATTTATCGAGTAATTAATATCATCTACAACTGACTCTAGTTGAATCACCAAGACAGGTTGGTCTTGGCTTCTCTTTGTATGGGGGAAAATAAGCATAAGGAAATAGCAATGAAATCAAATGAAAGAGATCAAAGCAAAGAAAAATCCCAACCTACTCATGAAATTAAATTATAAAGCAATGAATCAAGCAATGCAATCATGAAAGAGAACATAAATTGAATTCACGAATTACAAGGTTACCATCCCATATCGAGGTGTAATTCGTATTAATGTTTGATTGCTTGGATCAATACAAAGCCTCCATTGTTGTTGAAAGCTCAAAGGTAGTAGTTGTAGGGATTTCAAATACAAATGTGCTAAATGTGCTTCAATGACTATTTTGACATAACCTCCCCACAAATTCTCTGGATTCTCCAATCATTTTTGAGAAGGAAGAAGGTTTTTTTTTAGATTTCCAGGTTTCAAATGAACAATTGAGATGTAATAATGAAAGATCATGATCAACGGTTGAGAACTATTAAGAGGAAATAGATTGATCAATTAACTCCTTTGATTGATCTAATTAAGGATTTTAATTGAAAAATTAGTGGAATTATATTGGAATGATTGGTGGGATTGAAGAAATCAGGTTGAGTGGTTAGTGGGATTGAGAAAGTCAGTGGGATTGGGAAATAAATGGGTTAGTTATCCAATTAGAGTGAGAAATCAATGGTCATGATTTACTCAATCGAAAAGGGGTGAGGATAATTAATTAATATTGGAGATGAATGTGCAAGTTGCATTTGACTTTAATAAATAAAGATATATTTATTTGTTGACCATGAGTGATTTTGGAGAAATTGAACAATTGATTTAGATATTCAAATTTGAAGAAGGGAAAGTAGCTTAATTAAATAATTAATGATTATTTAATTAATTTAGATGAATAAGGTATGTTAGTAACATTATTTTAGAATAATTTATGTTTATTTAATTAATTAGGATATATAAGGTTAAATTAGGATATTTATTAAATAAATGAGATTTATGTAATTAGTCAGAAAAGATGATTGAGGAAAAATTAATTAAATAATGTTAAATCACTTAAATAATAAAAAAACATAAAATTTGATAATAATTAAATAATAATGTATTATTTAATCATTTAGGGAAGAAGGGTGAAAAATAGTTAAATAGTGTTTTTCACCAGTTAGGACAATTTAGGGCATCTACATTTTTCCCAGATCTTTGATACAATGCGATTTTGAGAATTGTGTCAAAGAAAATACAAAAAATTCTACCCAAGAGTTGCCTTGGTATGCCTCGATGACGATGGGATAATATGGTGCCCCCTCAAGAAATTTGGTAAAATTTTTGGATAATGAGCCAATTTTTTTGACAAGCTGATGTGATGAATTTTAAATGCAAGGAATGATAGAAAAAATGTTGACTAGAAGAAAATGTTAGTAAGATTTAGAAGATAGAAGAAGTTTGATGATTGATGATATGCATTCAAGATCACCATTACTACTACCTTTTTGCTTTCATGGAGGACAAAGTATATTTTAGCATTCCTTATTGATATAACAAATAGACATGATGCACCTAGGTATTAATGACCAAGGTGGCTTTATATCTATTGCGTGGACTTTGACCAAGGAGTATTCTTACTTATACTAGACATATGAAAACCCTATTAGAGTGTATGGGTTAGAATTTCAAAGCATTTTAGACCAGTGCATAGAGAGGTATGATGAACTAAACATGCAAAGCCGCTTGAGTTGCTTGAAATGACTTCCACACATACAAGGCAAGTATTTGCCATAGTAGTATTGCAAAAATATCCAACAAATAGAGAAAAATAAATCAATGATCAATCCCCATTTCTTCTTATCTAAATCCTTGATAGAAATCCTCAAGAGATCTTGGGAATGAGATAATCAAATAAATCAAAAAGATAAGAACATATGTAAAAAGATAAATAATGTTGTTGTATCACTTTCCATAACTGTTTGATGTTTCAGGATTATCCATCGATGATGTCTATTATAGGAACGATTTATCCATTGAATCCAATTCATGGTAGTTACAGATCTACAATCCAAGGTTCAAACAAAGGTTTGGTGAGTTGTTATTGTAAAGTAGAAAAAAGTATCCCTTTGCATATTTTTCACGCTCATTTGGGTCTTTTTTGTGGATTTTTGGCCTAGTTTTACCTAGATTTAATGTTGTAATATGGCCAACATATTCACATAAGGTCTTGAACCCTTGTAAATAAATAAGAATTCTATGGTATCTTGTAAAAGTGTTGTGAAGTGTTGTAACCCACTTTCACACTTTTCTAGGACCTTTCCATTATAATTCATCTAAACAACCTCTTTTTACCACTTACCAAGCCCTATTTCAAAGTATTGTAAGGAGTTGTAACAAAATCTCACACTTTCCTAGACTTTTCATCAATAATTTGACCCTTTCTTTGTTAGAAACCCTAGATCAGACATGCAAACCTAAACACCTTCCACAGAAGAGAAAACATCAAAAAATAAAAGCTTTGCATGTTAATGTGCAAATTGATAATATTCAGAATTAAGAAATTACAATAAGAGAATTGCTTTATAAAAGCAATGTATGCAACCCTAATGTTGACCTAAAAGAAGCTCAACTAAATAAAGCTTACTTATTAATTAAGTAAACTAATTATTACCTAAGCAAAACCTAAGTAAAGTTATGCAAGTGTAATTAAATATTAATTACACTAACATTCTTATGTTTCTGAAAAGTTAAACAGCATTTACAGGGCGTTGTACCCTTCACAACGAGCCACAAGGGCTAAAAAAGGACAAGACTAAACAACAAACATTAAAGGAAAAACACACAGAAATAGCCCAAAGGCAGCACATCAACAACCAAGAAACAACCGATAGATAGGCACCATCCCAGTTTTTAATCAGGAGGTCCACCACCTCGTCTCCCACCCATTCTTTGTTTTCTTGGCTATTGTTCCCCTCTAGTTCCTCTTTTATAGCATTAGACAGAGTGCTCGTAACAAAGTGACCCAATTTCATGGTGAAGGGGGTTAACCCTTAAAATATTTTGTCAAAAGTGTCCAATCTCTTTGCCACATCACACGAATCCACCCCAACATCCATAGCTCCCTGAACCTCACCAGGCTCATCCACCAGCGCCTGTGGAGAGTGTGAGCCAAAGCCATCAAAAGGAAGCTTGTTGTCTATCAGAGTAAGTTGGGGCCTCTCCACAATATCTTCCTCCACATCTTCAGACTCTTCTTCCTTGTAACCCTTGTTGTCTGACTGCTCCTCCTTAGAATCCTCAATGATTAACGTCTTCTTGCTGTTCTTGGTCAGCCTCCCAGATCTCCTCCTAGCACTTTCCCCTCCAGTCATCTCCGTGTTCCCCACAACTGTATCCCCTTTGGAATCTTTCCTAACAACATTCTTACCCTTGCCATCCTTAGTAGTCAGAGCCTGCATGCATTTCTCCTTACCTTTTTTCGTTGCAGTGGCATTGATAGTTGTATTAGCCTGAGTGGCTTTTAGCTCACAGAGCCCTTTCGCCATGCTAGCATGGGCCTTGCCCAGCCCACCCTTAGGTTTTTTGGTGGCAAATTTGGTTTTAGCATTCCCCACTATGTCTACATTTGACTTCCGAGGGGGACTCTTGGATTTGGCCAGGGAGATATGCATAGTAGAAAGGGGTTCAATGTTCTCAATGCGGACAACGGTGATGGATTTAGGCGGAAAAAGGGCAAGATGAAAGTGATATAGTCTAAGGATAAGCCCCTAATGGAGCAGGAGCGGCGGGAGATCACAGGGTTTATGGTTGGCTGAATCTTTACACTTGACAATAGAGCATTCTAGGTCCATTAAAAGGAAAAATGGGAAAATGAGCAGCATCTTATGTCTAAGGTGATTTAATAGAGGGGAATGATAAAATAAATAGGTTTTATATCTACCTTCCAGAGTTACATACTTCATCAGCACCATGCACACTTGGTCCCATGGCTTAGGGAGTGCTTCCCTTTCAAAATTCGCCTGGTTCCGAACCAGGGTCTCCTCACCTCTGAAAAATGCTTTAAGGCTATCATGGTTCAGCTTTTTTGTGTGTTTAGGATATTTTTTCCCAAAACACAGCAAACCTGTAGTCTGCACAATAACATTCTCGCTGATTTCGAACGAAATTCCACCAATGGAGACCCTCTTGTCCTTCCACGAACTGGAAAAATGACCCAACAAAATACGATCATGGCCGACTAAGCACTCCATGAGTGGAGCAATACCTCCCTCCATAATAATATGCCAGACCAGAGGGTTGTTTCGAAACTCCTCGCAATTGTCCGGTTCAGTCTGAACACGCTCACCACCCATACTGCCAGTCTGTACAGAAAACTCACAGAAATGCAAAAAATACCAATTGTAGCATTTGTGAACAATAATCTCCATATGATAGTTAAGGCAGGGATTACAGTGAAGAAAAATAAACCCCGCATACCATTCACACGTGCGGAGAGGAATTATACCATAGTGTGAAATGACACAAAAATTAATGAATTTATGATTACAGCGAAGAAGGAAAGAGTTGGTGGAGATGTAGGGAATGCATGAAAACCCATGCAGATAGGCCAAAAAACTAAAAATAACGATCCTCCAAAAGAAGTCAAAGGGATCCCTAGCTAAACTAGCCAGCTTGAAACCTCTAGAAGGATGCCAAATCTCATCATAGATAGTCAAATCATTATAGATACAATCACTCCTCCAAATGCAATGAGGAGATAAAACCAAAAATCCATTTCCCAAAAGAGTAGATCACACAGTACAGTCCCACAACTAAAATGAAGTCACGTCCTTCCATTTAATGCACATCAAGTCGCAAAAAAAAAATCTTGAACTCCTCTTTTAAATCCCCGCCCTGCCATCTCATCATAACCTTAGAAACCAAACCCATCCACCATGTCCAAAGGACAGACACGTGGATTCTCCTTTCCCTTCCCCACACACATGGATCTTTACCAAGAAACCTCTACCTGTACTCCATACCAATATTAACATTCATCCACCAGCTAACCCAAAATAACTAGTGGGGGCCCCAATTAGCTCTCATCATCCAAAGGTTGAAAATCATTGCAAACCATGGTAGCCTTGTTCCCTCTCTATCAAAGCTTGAATATTTGGTGGCAGTCTTTCCTTATTCCTCCAACATCTAGCTGAATACCAACCCGAGCCAAGATTAGCCAAAGCATCTGCCACACAGTTGCCTTCTCTGAAAATATGAGTCACCTTTTTGTCCCTAAATTTGGACAAAAAGAAGCTAACATCCATCAATATGTCCTTGGTATTCCAACCTATTAATCTATCTTTTTCCACCGCATCAGTCACCGACTTGGAATCTCCTTCAATGTGGAGATAAGCAATCCCCAGAGAAACAACAATTTTGAGGCCCATGAACAATGCATGAGCCTCAACCACTAAAGCCAACTGAACCCCAATTCCTCCAGCAAAACCCGCTACCATATTTCCCATAGAATCTCTGATAATCCCACCTATACTTGCCCTTCCTAGGTTGCCTTTAGCAACCCCATCAAAATTAAATTTGAACCATCCACTATCCGAAGGCTCCCATTTGGTATTTTTCCTAGCTAATAGTTTTGAATTATCAAAGGCGTTAGCCTTTAGATCCTGATGCCATTCTTTAGCCATTTTTATTTTGTAATCCGTCGGCCCCCTCTCCAGGAGTTTCCCATTAAAGAGAGATATTCTTCTCAATGAGCCTAACTCCAATGCTAAACACTTCCTTGGGGCTCTGCTCAATGTTCCTGAAAACCTTGTTATTCCTCTCTTTCCATAAACACCAACTTAAGACTGGGGGGACCTGCTTCCAAATTTCACCAGTCAGAGGGTGGAAAAAAGGGCCATTCCAGCCCAGAATAAATGATAAAAGGTCTTTGCTCATAACCCAAAGGACATCAAGTTTCTCAAAAACCATCCCCCCAAACTTCAACAGCATATGGGTAGTGTAATAAAAGGTGGCTAATAGTTTCCTCCCCCTCCTTGCAAAGAAAAAATCTATTGGGAAAGCACAACCCCCGAATTCTCAAATTGTTCTGAGTTAGAATCCTATTATGACAGGCTGTCCACCAGAAAAAAATAATTTTAGGGATCATGTGACGATTCCAAACCCTCCTCCAGGGTTCCACAATAGAAATTTCATTAGTCAGCAGTCTGTAAGCTGATCACACCGAAAGATCCCCTTGTTTACCTAAAGCCCAAAAGAACTCATCCTCCCTGTCATAGGAAGGAAATCTGATACTGGAGAGCAACACCTGAAGGGATCAAGCAAGGTGGAAAAGGTCAAGAAAGTGGGGGCAACAAAGGGAGAGATCCCTCCAAATCCTAGTTCCAAGAGGACCAGCCACATAGTTGCTGATATGTATGCCAAAGAATCTCTGAGCCTCACCCATCACCACCCCAAAGCTAGAGCAAGCCAGAGAGGAGTCCAAAAGCCAAGTATCTTCCCAGAACCTGATTTTGACCCCATTTCCCATTTTCCATTTAATCCCTTTCTTTAACAGGCCTTGTATGCTGCAAATGCTCCTCCAGACAACATAGCCTTGGGGATGAGGTTTCGAAAGACAATCAATCAAGGGTCTATTCTGGAGGTATTTGGCATTCAAAATTTTGCACCAGTCCTTGGTGTTCCTTAACTGGTCCCACCCAACCTTGGCCATCAACGCCCTGTTAGAGATGACAATCTTCCTTATTCCAAGCCCACCACAATTTTTAGCCTAACAAACCCTTTCCCATTTTACCAAAGCAATTTTTTTTTTTCCTTAGTACCAGACCAAAGGAAATTCCTTTGAATTCTTTCAAACTTATCAACAATATACTTAGGCATCTTAAAAATAGCTAGAAAGTAGGTGGGGATACCTTGAATAGCCGCGGTGAGAAGTTGGAGTTTTCCAACATGGCTAAGCAAAGAGTCCTTCCATCCAGCCAACTTCCTTTGAATCATCTCCAGAATAGAATTCCAGAACTCCGGGGGAACCTCCTTAACTGTGAGTGGGAGCCCAAGATACACCGATGGAAGAGAATCACCAACACATCCCAGGATCTTAGTCACCCTGTTTTCCAAATTTGGCAAGCAGTTAAAGAAGTAAATCTTGCTCTTATGTTAAGATTGCCCCTTAATGCACTTATAGGCCTTACTTAAGCGTGTTTCAAAAGACAATCCCATTAAACAACATTAATTACATTTTAATTCTCAACATCCACTTAAATTGCCTAAGTGGACTAAGTCACCACCTTGGGTGACTTAGGCCCATTTGGAATAAAAATCAAAATTAATTCAAATTTCTCTCGAGATATTGTCTTCTAAACCCTAAGGTCGGCCTGCGATATGTTTTTTTTGGGAAATTGGGGCACAAAATGTATAAATAAAGGGTTTTCACCTCATTTTTCTTCTTTGATCTCCTATCTCCTAACTCTCATTCTTCTATCTCCTTCTTCTCTTCATCACTCTTCTCAAGCAAGCTAGGGTTTGAGCATTCTAAGTCACCAAGACATCTTTCTGAAGTATTCAAGGGAAGATTCTTCAACAAACATTGCAACAACTCAAGATCTATCATCAAGGCAAGGTTCTTACTCCATTGTTTCATGTTTTATTTCATTATCTCTTCATTTTGGTTTAATTACCTAAAAGGGGTTTGACTTAGGCAAACCTCCATGCGCTAACATCCAACATTTCTTTCTCTCTTTGTGTGATTTGCAGGTCTTGTTTTCAGTTTTGTCAAAGAGTAGGTTTAGAAAGGTTGTCATCAAAGTGTTAAAGCTCTTCAAGGTGGTCAAAACCCTAAAAGAGACTTGGAGAACACCTACAGGTCAAGTTCTACAGTTTTAGATCCAGAAAATCACTAGGATCAGAAGTGCACGTCGAGGTCTACAGAATCCCCTTTCGAATTTCTAGAAAATTTAAAGTGGACACTTCCCCCCAGTTATGGCGACTTATTCCCATTGTGCAAGTTTTTCAAAGATTTCTACAAATTCAAACACCCATTTGGCTAAAACAGGCTCTGAAGTAGTTTCCAAAATTTTCTCGAAACTGGACTAAGTCGCCTAGTTTGGCACAAGTGTCTCGAAAGGCTTAAAAATCACTTTTTCTAGAATCTCAAGGGAATTCATATTCTTCACTCCATCTTCTTCCATTTTCTAAGTGCACTCTTTTTGTTTACCCCTTTTTATCTTGCTCTTTATTGCATTCAATCTATCTTTATACATATCACATTATGTTTTCAAGCATTCCTTATCTTTTCCAAGTTTACACTTGGTGGTGAACCCTCTCTATCCTTTTTCACCCACAAGAACTCTCCCTTTGACAGATTTTAATCTCTTTTGCATTAGAGTCTGAAGGGTTTGTTCTTGAATGTAGCCTAGATCTTTGTTCCTTTCCCTTTAGGTGCAAAACCCTGGAGGTACAAAGAAGGTGACAAAATTTTTAGTACTGCTACATAGAGTTGTTCATTCATCATTCCTTTCTTTTTTTATTCATTTCAAGGTTTAATTACCAAAACGGGTTTTTACCAAGGTAAACCCCCATTCACCTAACAAATAACAATTTTCGCTCTTTGATGTGTGATTACAAATTTTAGGTGGAAGATCCTTTGAAGAGAAAAATTGAAGAAAGTTGCAATGTTTTCAAAGTTGTAAGGAAATTTTTTATTTCTAGTCATTTGATAGTGAAAATCGAGAATCTGGGAGTGTAGACACAACATAAGAGAACCTAGAAAGGATTTTTGCAGAGTCCTTGCTAGGACCCATTCACCATAGGGAAAATGAGGCCTCAGTGACCTTCAAAAAATGACTTTTGGTGAATTGTACAGATCATTTTCCCCTTTCCAGATCTACCTTTCAATTGTTGTTTTTGTCAGTTTTGAGTACTGTCCTTCATTTGTATTTTATAACTTGCATTTTGGAGTTTGTTTGATGATTTTAATCTTTCTCCCTAAAGTGCACTATTTGAATCATTCCCTCGTACTTGAATAGAGAGGAAATTTTCTGATTCATACCTTTATTTGACTCACCTTTCAGTTGTTAGTCATCTCATTTCCTTGAATGAAATTGGAGAAATAGGTCCTTGTGGTGAACCCCCTTTTCATAACATTTCACACACACCACACACCTTATTTTTCGTTGTTTCACTTTCAACAAAGGTGTGTCTAGCACATGATATCGTTTCATTAGTATTAACTAATTATGCATGAACTAGGAAAGATGTTACTCCCAAGGTTAGAGAGAAAAAACTTAAATCAGAGGTAGTTGCTAGACCTAGATTGTTACAAGTATGTAATAGGGTATTCAAGAGATTGTGTCAAACCTATTAAATCAATATTAGTGTTTCATAACTTGGGAATGAAATCTTGTTTATGATTATTAACCTTGAGGGAAAACCAAGAGAAGAGTTAACCATAGGTCACTAGATTTTCCAAGTCAAGTAAGGGTGGGTGAACATACAAAACCGCTTCATAAAAAATGGATTTATTATATATATAAAATTTGGCCAAAGTAGGCGTAAAAATTGGTACTTACACTTTGTTGGTTCACTATGATTTGGGTTTGCATAACTAGTTAGTAGTGTCATGCATGGTTGGGGGGTATCCATAGTTTTATGGTCGTATTTGTTATATAAGACACAACACCAGATACTTAGATTTGCATTACTAGAGGTTTCCATACCAAACTCTTCATTGAAGGGTAGGGCCACTTTTGATTAGGAATATGTGCGAGGCACCGCTAAGTTCGTGGTTGGAGGAAAAGTGCTTAGGTGATGCTCTCCCACTTGCAAATGACAACCGAGGATTGCAAAATAGAAGAAGTGTGATCCAGATGAGGACACCTTGACTTTGAACTCTTGTAAGTTATGAATTTTTATATGAACATGATCATGGTTAAATTGTAATCTGTATTTGAAAGGATGAGTTTCATTCAATTAGAATTATGTAATTTTATTTCATTTATGCAATGACATGTGGAAATTGCTTATGTAATGTGTAATTATGTTTTTGATTAGTGGAAAAATAGGTTTTTATGGAACTCAAAACCCAATACAAGAAGGTTTTGAAGGGACCTCAAACCCTTTATAATGCAAAGAATTTGATAGGAAAATAATAAGCAAACCATCCATAGTCTATTATCGATACCTAATCCCAGATATTCAAATGATCTCAAGTTGCAACAAACAAGTTTTGAAGGGTCCTTAAACCTTTTACAACCAGGTTTTGATAGGGACCTTGAACCCTACTTAGATGATCAAAGACACCGCCTATATCAATCAGGAAACAACTAACCTACCACTTAGAAAATCCAAATTTGAGCCAAGGAGAACAAATAACTTAATGATGATGAACACCAATAAATCCTTATGTCGCAAAAGAACTAGAAAATCCAAACACCCCACTTCAATAGGGGTTTTAGTAAACACAACTGAAAACTATGAACCAATAGCCTCCCTACAACATCCCACTTGGAAAGCCAAGCCAACCTCCACCTATAGAGGAGAGGGATCCCCTCTATAGGAGAGGATGAGATGGTGCAATTATGTTATTGAAAAGGAAAAATTTCATTTCCTATCTTTTGCAAACTTGTGTTATTCATTTTTGAGTTAAAACTTAAGTGAAAAATGTTGAGTAAATATTGGGTATGTTACATTGGTTGTGTCATGGTGTATTTTGATCATTATAAAAATAAACATTACCTTATAATTTTTTTGTTTGAGGCCTGGGTATTGGAGTTTAAGTACTGCTCACTTCACTAGACCCTTTATGTGGAATGCAACCTAGTTGAAAATTCATAGCTTTTTTAGGATGTTTGAGAACCCCTAGCATAAGCTTTCTAGCCTAGGGCCAAAAAGAAACTATTAGCAAAAAGAAATTGATAAATTTTGGGAAAAAATCTTAGGCACTATTTTTGTAGCCACTTTCTAATCACCAAGACCCTAAGAAGGAACTATGAGAGCATGCAATGGATAGTGACATAAAATTATATGATATTTTTTTATCTCATCCTTACTCTCTTTCATGTATGTGGTATGTGAGAGTTCTCTCCTTTTAATAGTTATCAAAATTAATTACTCCTCTTTCTTTATTAATTTTGTAGCAGATAAAAATGTATATTTATCCTGAAGGTACCCTTGTTATTGTGTTGAGAAGTTACTTTTATAAAATTATAATTTCTTGTAACAAGTTACTTAGCATGGCATAAAGGGAAGTTTAGTAGTGTAAGTTTATTTCATTCCCTCTTATCTTCTATGCTCAATAGAAAATTAAATTTATTAATTCTTATCTATTAATTATCTATTTAATTTACACTTCCTCTCACTACTATGTGGAAGTAATAATATCTATAAGTAATTATTGCTGCATTGTTGATTACGATTTTAGATAAGATATAATTAAAGACCTAGTCACATATCTCTCATTTCTTTGTTTCAATTTATTTGAAGATTATAATTATTTAATGATTATATATTACATCTTTGATTAAGATTACAAAAAAGATAATCTAGAGCTTTTTCCTTTCATTATATATTTTTATTATATTATTTTGGATTAATGGAAAGTTGTATGAATTGAGTTAGTCAAAATTAGTAAATAAATCCATGCTATTTTCATTAAATAACTATAAATTTTTTTTTTATATTAGTTTACTTCCAACCTTTCTCACTAAAGAATTAAATAAGATTAAATATATAATCCATATTTAATAAATTAAAATAAATATATCCATGATTGCATCTCACCTAATTAATATCATCCTATTGTACTTATAAGGTTTTTGTCCTCCTCTCCTCTTAGACCACACTAAAATGGATCATCCATAGAATAGCATTCCATTAGGGTGCTATGTAGAATGATGTCTACCTTGTTGGTTTAGTAGTATTTTGTTGCATATGATATACACATCTATAGAATCTCATTTTTATTTAACACTTAGCATTATGAGCACATGTCAACACATTATTTCATGCATCATCAACACTAGGTTGAATTTTATGTGGCAACGACACATGCATGCACATGTTACATTTTTATTACAATTGAGCTAATAAATAAATAGATTAACAAAATTAATTGTGTCATGGTGTATGTTGATGGTTTTAAAAATAGGCTTACCTATACTTATTTTATTTGAGGCTTGGGTATTGGAGTTTAAGCACTCTTGATTTCACTAGACACTTTATGTGGAATGCAACCTAACTAAAAATGATATTTTTTGAGGATGTCTGAGAATCCCTAACATAAGAACTTCTATCCTAGGACCAAAAAAAAACTAGTAACAATAAAAAGAAAATTTGACACATTTTGAGAAAAATGCTTAGAGTCACTATTTTTGAAGTCAATTTAATCACCAACATCTCAAGAGGGAAATGTGAGAGCATATGGTGGATAGTCACACAAATCCCTAAACTTTTGATATTTCTATAGAACATGGCCCCATAAAGATCTCTAATACCAAATGTTATGATTCTTCCTAAAAAAAAATAATCCATTAATATAAATATAGATATTATGTAAATTATGAATACAATAAAGAAAGAAATATTATATTAAAATGAAAAAACATTAAATATCAGTAGCCTCTTCAAGGATGCTACCCTCTTAAGAAATACTCAAATACAATGAATGATATTTCTTCTTTCTTAGGTTCTTTATTTAAATTAATATTATTCAATATAACTACCACTTCTCATTCATGTGGGATAAATACAATTAGCTAAAGAGACAACTCATAAATCATATACATCCAAACTTTTATTAATAACACTTCATAAAAAATATAGAATTAGAATGATGAGTTCCTAATATCTACATTCAAAGAGATTGTGTCTATATTTGTGGAGATTAGGTCTACACTTGCATAAATAAATCATAACAAATAATATTTAGTTTACAAATTTTAAAATATTTACTTAAATAAACTCAAAAATCAAACACTATGATAAATTGATTATTCACAACTTTAACTTCAATTTCCTCTTCTTAAAATATAACTCAATATTATATTTAAATTCAATTGATATTAATATTTCAATCATCTTTTCTAACTCATATAACTGATTAATTCATTTGATTAACCTAAATAATTTAGATAGTGTGATTTATTCACTAAAAAATAATACAAAACATAAGATATCTGAATGTATTTTAACTTATGTTTAAAAATTGTTAAGAAAAAGTCTTGTACTTTAACTTACTTTAAAAATTATTGAAGAAAAGTCAAGATCTACTATTAAAGTCACTTGATGTAAATATATTTTGTTGAAAAAAGGTGTACAATAAAGACAATATCTATCTAAAGAATAAGCTTCTCTATTAGAAAGGTTTTTTATTAATTTGTAAATAAAATTTGCTTTAAATGTTGAAAAAATGAAAAAATAAAATAGTGATATTACTCCTAATGTTATCCTCTCTTGATCATCTTCCTGGCATATTAGGCATTTGAATGAACGAAGTGGAAGGGTCCTCAAAAGTAATCTGAAAAAGAGAACTATGATTATCCCATGAAGTAATCTCCTCAGGTGCTTGCTTACTGTAATGATTGAGCGTTTCCTGTGTTGAAGCACCCCTATGCACAGGGAGAGTCACATCCCTATTTGGAAGTCCTGCTTGTCTTGTGGATGCTCTTATCCAAACAAGCTCCTCCACCACCTCTCTCATCGACGGCCTTGCCCTTCCTTTCACCTGCAAACATGCCTTGGCCAAATTTGCCATATTCTCCATCTGCCCTTGGTTTTCCTCATTCACTACTTTGGGATCTAATATTTCATTTAAGCGACCAACATTAATTGCAGATAGGAAATGGTTATATAAAGTGTGTATATCGCCCTGTTGAGACAACTGAAGTGGAGAAAATATGGGTTGTAAACCAGTGAGAAGCTCCACCAAAACTACACCAAAGCTGTAAACATCACTCTTTTCAGTAAACTGGTTGCTTCTCATGAATTCAGGATCCACATAACCTGGAGTGCCAGAGGGAAAAATGGTGCTGAGATATGTTTCTTCAGAAGGTTGTAGACGAGAAATACCGAAGTCTGCCACTTTGGGAGTAAATGTGTCATCCAGGAGAATGTTCGATGATTTTATGTCGCGATGGAAAATGGTCTGAGAGGCTTCGCGATGCACGTATGCTATTCCCTCTGCTGCCTCTATGGCAATTTGCCGTCTCCTTTCCCAGGACAAGTGCTTCTCTGAGGACTGTAAATGTTCAAAGAGTGTCCCATTTGGCACAAATTCATATACAAGCAATGGAAGTTGAGTACGGAGGCAACAACCAATCAATTTCACTACATTTCTATGATTGATGTGGGATAAAATCACAATTTCATTAATGAATTCAGGGGAAAATGCTTTAGGCTTTTTGATCGCCACTACCATGCCATCTGGGAGAATTCCTTTGTACACGGTTGCAAAGCCACCTCTTCCTATCTCTGTTGAGTAATTGTTAGATGCTATTTCTAACTCTTTTTCAGAAAACATTCGCAGACCTTGTCTTCCTCCCATGGAAGCAATTTGTTCTTGCAGTTCAATGCCTCCATTCTCTATGAAATTCTTGTCCCCAACATATTTCAACTGACGCCTCCTCAACCACCAAAATAATCCACTCGCTGCAAACGAAACTCCAATGAATGAAGAAATAGAGCCTGTTGAATAAGCAAACAATAAATTATTATTATTATTTAATATAAATAATTAGATTATGTAGATATAATTTCTATTTTCATATAGTGGATTGTATAATATGAAAGAATATATATTTAAATTAGAAGTCACTCTTTGATTATATTATGAGGGGTAGGCATTTTAGTTTGTTCAAATCATTCAAAATTAAACTTAATCTAATCACAATTTCGAGAGAAATAAATATTGATAGATAGTATAATCAAAATGCATATCTTCATATACCTTTTCATGATACACTATTATTTTCATCAATTGAATTGCGATCTTTCAAAGATAAAATTTACCAAATTCAATTTCTCATTAATTTTTACAAATTAATTCTCTATAATAACTTAACCTATAAATAACTTTTAATTTAAACATATATTTACTCAACATATAATTTATAAAAAATAAAAAATACCAATATATATGCAATCCATTACTATTTAAGAAACATGTAACCACCCAAAATACAGGAAGAGAGACGCTACGGTTACCTATAACTGCAAATTTTAGGGAGTTATTTGACCTCTCCGATTGGCATCTTGTCCCGTTTTGAAAGCCGTCTCCGCTGTACTCTCTTTCACATGAACAATTGTAAGAACCAGGCCAATTAAGACATATGCCCCCCTCCAATGGTTCAACGCACTGGTTCAAATCTTCTTGACTGCATTCATCCACATCTGTACATCCATTTTCATCCTCAAAGAGGGAGGGAAATCTAAAAGGCAGTGATTGCAAAAGAGACCATATGATACGAGAACGGTTCTAAATTTGAAGAGTGTGGAGATCATACCTGTGCAACCGGTGCCGTTAGAGTAACCAGTCCCTACGTAGCCCGGAGGACATTCGCATGCGTGGCCATCCCCTGTTGGAGAGTCTATGCATTCCGCTTCACTGGCGCAAGAGTAATTGGGTGTTCCTTTGGCCGTCGAACAGTTCCCACCGCTGATGCTCCACTCGAGACGGAGGCCGTAATGACCTTTGCCAATGATGCCATATTGGTTAGGAGGCAAATACCAAGTAAGTGGGTCAAGAATTGTGGAGAACCCGCATCCGGGATCGTCCCTCTCGCCCCCACCCAAGAAATTTATCGACCTTTTATTTCCTGGAATACCAGCTTCACAACACGCATGGGTATTGCAGTATTTTGGATCGTATTGTTTTAGACATGCAGCTTTACAGTTCCCTCCAGCTCTATCGTCCGTTTCATTAAGTGTGAAAGAACCCCGTGCTCTGCAACCAACGACCACGAATTTATTGGAGGAGGAAATGGTGAAGGACCCATCTGCAGGTAACTCGAAGCTGAGAGAGGCATCAACTGTTTCACTACATGACATGGCTTTTAGATCAGTGGAATCCACGATCAGAAAGCCCGTATAATTGATACGCAGGATTTTAAACTGTGTCTTTGTACCGTTTTTAACAGCGCCAAGAAAAAGACCGTACTCCTTGCTCGAATTCACATTCTCCTTCTCCGTGCAATTGATCTGAAAACCGGGGTATCCACAACTTGGATTCTTTATCCAAAATGGGTAACTCACATTCAGCTTCGATCCACACAGTTCAGGATCGCACTGTGCAACGGCAGGGGCGACCAAATAGCTGCAAATAAGAATTACGCCACCAATCTGCCACTGAATTTGCTTACGGAACAACATATCTTTTCGGGAAGCCATCGAATTCAATGTCATAGGACAAATGTGATCCCAAACGTTAGACTGAAACACATATACAGTTTCATCCTAAAATTTATAGACTGTAAAAAGCTCATACTACATACACGATAAGTTGTTATGCTATTTAACGAAGGGCATGTAAGACTGGGTCCGGCCAAAATGTCTGTTTGACAAACTAGCAATTCTGCCAACAGGCCGATTGACTTGCTTTGGTGTGGAAAACGTAAAACTCAAAATGTACGAAGAACTAAGAAGTTTCAAAATGACCCGGCACAAGTCGCCGGGTTCGTTGGAGATCACTTATTTAACTTTTCCAGAAAAAACGCTGTTTTATGGCGACCTCTCTCCGCGTGAGTTGTAGCTGTTGAATCCGTAACGCTGCAAAATACGCATAATTCAAAACTATGGATGATTTCAGCAATGGACTTTAGTACGTAATCAATGTGAATAGTGTTAGGGAAGCACCGGCTTAAGGAAATTTTCATTTGACAATGTAAGCTGTCATCATACAGAGTTTGGAGCACACGTCGGCTATCCCGTGCAGCAGTTATTAAGCTTCTTTAGTGAATTTGAATCATTTTTTAAAATTTGAATGATTATCCTTTAAAAAAAAAATCATGCTAATTTGATGTGGATGTATGGTCTTAGTGCCTTATGTTGCCTTCTTGTGTGGTACAATTTTTTGATCATGTCTTTATTATGCTTGCTCTATAATTAGGATTTTTATCTTAGGTCTAGGATATGCTTATCTACACATGTCAAATATTGAAAGTTCATTTTTTGAAGTTTTTAAAGTCTGTTTTTTTCTATCAATGCGTTCTAAATATTTCTTGTTGTTAGCAAGTTATTCATCATGCAATTGTTCATATTTCATGTTTATGGTGGGACCTTTTAACTTTGTTCTTAGGTTATCTCAAAATATCGTGTCCTAGTTGTAGATGAGGAAAAAAATAAGTCAAAGACCTATAAAAAATTATAAAACACAAGCTTCAAATCAAGGACCTTCTATCAAAGGTGATTCATGATGACCTTCAAATGAAGTTGGAGAAATTTGAAAGATTTCCTTTTTATTGCAATGTTGCATGTTCAAAATATTTATTTGAAGGACCTTCAAACAACAATACCTTCGTTTAAAGGTCTTTTTGATGTCATCCTCTTATTGCTCATAAAGTTAAAAAAAAAAAAACAG
This sequence comes from Sequoiadendron giganteum, assembly GCA_007115665.2. Taxonomy (NCBI): domain Eukaryota; kingdom Viridiplantae; phylum Streptophyta; class Pinopsida; order Cupressales; family Cupressaceae; genus Sequoiadendron; species Sequoiadendron giganteum. The sequence continues at coordinate 84,556,734 of VCHN02000014.1, read as the reverse complement.
TTTCATAAAAAGGGTTGGAACATCAAGAAAAGTCATCATGGCATAATATTTTTTAGTATGATAACCCTAAGTGTTTAGCTTTGTAGAAAGTAAAATTTCTAATATATTTTATTTAATTGTTATTTATTTTATATTTTCTAGTGAAAATAGGTTATTTACCAAATAAAATTGAGACTCAGTTGTCCAGTTGATCCTTTATGCTCTTTGTGGACACTAGACACTTCAAACAAAATTGAAACAATTGTTTGGCTTCCTGCAAACACTTCTTAATATCCTCCAAGTTGCATTTGTATGAGGTGTATGAGGAAGAGAAGTACGAAGGTGTGAAGTGAAGTGAGAAATGTGATAGTGAAGTATGAAGTGTGTAAAGTCAGTTTACTAAGCCTAACTAGAACTATATCTTCAGCATATTGTAGATGCATTGTTGGTAATTCAAAATCTGGTAGTGAGCCACTTTTTTCTATATCTTTGGTAATTTCGGAAGAAGTGATCTTCCTTGGGTAGTGAGCCCTCCTATTTTTTGGATAGTGACTCCTCCAAGCAACAAGCCTTTCAAGCAGTGAGCCTCTTATAATATATTGTAACCAGTTATGCTATATTGTGAGCTAATCCTCACTAGGGTTTTTTCTTTTCAAGGGTTTTCTACGTAAATCTACTGTTCTTGTGTTGATTGTTGTGATGTATATTTTAAGTGTTCCTTTCCATTTCAGTAAGTTCATTGAGATGCTTTGAATGCACTTTTAAGTTAATGAATTTTAGGGAATGTTGATTAACCCCCCTCTTAGTATTCTAGATGTTCAACAAAATGACCTTGCCATTGTGTTTAGGAGGTCAAGGAGATGAATTTTGATATAAAATTTACTTATATTTGACAAAATTTATTTTTGGGGAAAATATTTTACTTGGAAGGCCACATACGACCCTTAGGTTGTAGGTCATACTATTTTTATTGAAAAATCATAAAAAAAAATTACGAATTTTTTTTGAATATCGACCAAGTCTTTTTAAAAATTTCAAAAAAAATATAGCACTTTGTGTTGAAGTTCTTAACTACTTCATACAAAAGTGACAAGTGTTGAGTATTAAGCTTAGCACTTCAAGTTTTGAGGAGGGTTGTGGCTTAATAGCCATCCACTTTTAAAAAAAATTGCTAGCATTTTTTATACTAGCCCCACGATCAATTACAAATGACCAGTGATTATCCTTGAATGCTCCACCAACCATCAGCCCAAGCTCTGCCAATTCATCACCACAGTGCCACCAGGCACAATTGTACCACTCGAGAGGCACTAGGGCTCCCCCTATTGGCCAAATTGGGCCTTTTTTCAATTTTGCATAAATTTTTGTCACAAAGTATTTTTTGAAAATGAGATATTGCCAAAAAGCTAGAGATGAGAACTTTCCATCCACAAAGGTATTGAAAATATTTTTTATCATTTTGTACTAGATATTTTAGGTTGAAGATATTTGTGGTAAATTATTCAACATGCCATAATTTTTGCCTCGGTGCTCCGATTTTTAGAAATAAATAGGCATTGAAAAGGCATTGAAGATCAATACACATCTATAAGACTAATTTTTTTAGATTTTGTCTAAGGTTATTTTTGTATCAAAATTTGTAATTTTGACTATTTTGAGCTTATTGAGCATTGTATCTTGGAAAATGCTTTGTAAAAACACTAAAATATAAAGTGCCAACCTTATAATATTTGGTGGGGTGGTATTTGATACTAGTGAAAAGGGTGGGAGTGTTCCTGGTGTTTTTTTGTTTAATTTCTTCCCATATTTTCTTTTGCATTTCTTCATTACGAGTTCAACAACAGTTCCTACTCTAACTGCATACAACTACTTTGAGTGGAAATCACAAATGAATATTCACTTAAGAGGTCTTGGTTTGCATAGAATAGTAATGGGACTATAAACTGAACCAACTAAAGATGAAGAAAAGCGTGAGTGGTTTAACAAGTGTGATAAAGCATATGGAGCATTGTGTTTGTCTGTATCTCCCGATTTTCTCCTTCATATTGAATCTTTGAATACTCCAATTAAAATATGAAAAAAGCTAGATTCTCTTTTTGGCACTCAAGATTCTATGAGAGGTAATATATTGGAGAATGAATTAATCAATTTAAATCTAGGAAATTTCAACATAATTCAAGATTTCTTCATAAAATTGAAATCACTAAGGCTATAACTACAATAATGTGGAATCACTAAGAAAGATGAACATCTAATTCTAAGTATTCTCTTAAAGCTAAGTTCTAAATATTCAATATTTGTTTCTACCTTCTATGCTACTAAGGATGTACTTGGGTCTCAATTCAAAATGCCATCTTTGGATGATTTTTTTACTTCTCTCACATGGGAGTGGGATAAGCTATTTTAGATGGGAACTCAAGTAAGTCTTCTAAGTCACATGCCTTACCTATCAACCTTGGCACAAATAAAAAAGAGGAAAAATTGGTAATAAGGATAAGAAACAAAAGAATAACAAAGAGAAGAAGAATAAAAATTAGCTACTCGAAAAGCAACAAATAAGACCTCATCTTCAAAAGGTGATCAACTTAAGAAAGATAGGGTCAAATATGCCTATTGGAAGAAACCTTATCATGATGAGCACAAATTCTTGAAGAAACAAGTTGATCACTTGACGTAATCTTGAGAAGAATAATCTCAATGTTCCTAATTCTATCAAACAAATTTTAGACAAGCGATCTCACAAGGCCAAAGACAACAATAAGGGGAAAGAAAAGGGCAAGGACCTTGTAGCAGTTGCTTCTCCACCATCCACATGAGTTCTTGATTTAGGTGCTTCACACCACATGGCTTCAACTGAAGATGAACTTGAAACTTTGAAGCCATCTTCTACGCCTTCCATTTTGATGGGTGATGAAACTCTGGTTGAAGTATGTGAGAGAGGTTTTGTTGATATCAGGGAGGCACATTTCAGGACATTCTTTGTGTTCCCTCATTATCAACTAATCTCCTATCGATCTATCGAATCACTTACACTCACATAGGTACATGCAAGAGAGTTGAGTTTACTCCTAATTTAGTGGTGATTCATGAGATGCATAATGATTCTATAGTTGTATTTAGGAGAGAAGATTGTTAGTCTCAACTTTATTTATTCTCTCAATTTGTTCCCGATCCACCTTTGGTTGTTTTACTCACTCATTCAAATGACATGAGTAATTTGTGGCATGAACGATACTTGAACTATCGCTACTTGCAATAGCTCAAAAAATAGGAAATAGTCATAGGATTACCTACATTTCACTTTTCTAAAGGTGTTTTTCATGGTTTCATTCTTGGCAAGCATCTTGAAGAGAATTTTAACAAAGTCAAAGCTTAGAGAGCCTCACATATTTTGGAGTTGGTACATAGTGATTTAGTAGGGTCATTTCCACATCCTTATTTTAGTAGATCTCAATATGTTTTGACATTCATTAATAATATTTCTAGTTACACCATTGTGTACTTTCTCAAACAAAAGTATGAAGTCTTTGATTCATTCTTGGAGTACATGACTTTTGTAGAGAAAAAAACTAAGAAATCTATCAAAGTTTTGCATACAGATAACAGGGGGAATATGTCAACCACAAGTTTGTGTTGTATTGTGCTTCAGAGGGTATTGATTTGCAATATAATTATCAGAATTCATATACAAGGGTAGATTGGTTGTTGCTCAACCAATCATAACTCTTGTGTAAATTTGAATTCCCCATATATTAAGGAGCCCACTATAACCAAATCAACATTTTGGAAAAGGCTTTGATTCAAGTAGTTAGACTTAGGATCACCCTCTCCACCTTATCACATGCATATTAAAACCTTCACTATTACAAGACCTAAATACCATATGGCCTAAATTACCAATATTTAACATTTTCTAAGATTTATTTCATTTATACACCTATTTCCAACTTTAAGCTTCCTACTCCTCTTCCATAAACAAATATTTTAGTGAAGGATAAGATGACTCATTTATATAATCAAGAATGGACTCTATAATGAAAGAACTAGTAGGCAAAGATATTTCACAAGCACATTAGAGATAGGATGCATAAACTCAACCTGTTATTATTAGACAGTCAAGGGTCTCCTTATAAAGGAGAAATATCCAAGTGATGGACAAAATATCAGGAAAATATCTAGTCTATGTCAATGAGTCATACAACAATAAATGCCTAAGTAGGCTTAAATCAACCTATGTGTATGCAAGAATTTAATGTATACACTAACACCCCCCCTTAAGCATAACTTAGGTGAGCATGGATAAAATGGGTCCTGGCTACTAGCCATGTTAGGTACCCATGCATAAAGTAATCTCTCATGAAGTGGAAAAAAGTAGAAAACCCTATGGGAAAAAACTACCCTCCAAAAGAGAGAAAAGATGCATGAAAATTATACACATGAAGAAGTACTACTTCTTTCACTAAGTATAACATATGATTTCCTCCATAAGAGAGAAAATGATAGAAGGTCTATGAGACCGCTCCATAATACATGTCCTGCTACATTAAAGTTGGATGGTTGACAAAGGATGCAGATGTAGTTCCAAGAACACTTAACAATGTTCCTTCCCTTGGGAAGAAACAAACTAACTGAAGATGCAGGATATCTTCCCATGTGAGAAGATATATGTATGATCTTGAATAGAGTTGAAGCTCATCCAAGAATGATGATGATGGTGCCCATGATGTCTTCGAACGTTGCTCAAGAATCTCCAAGTCAATGCTGACATGTGACGAATACTGATGGAATGAATCAAGTATCATAGAAGATTCTGTAATAGGGACCACAAGAACCATAGATGTATGGGAATAACTGGAACCATAAGAATGTGATACTATCACTATAAAAGCTAATGTAGGTGAAGGAAGAGCAATCATATCTAAATAAAACATGGCTAATACAACTTTATTGAAGTTGTCATAAAAAAGAAGACTGATGTTCTCAATGTGTGCTTCCATGTTAGCAATACGAGACTCTACGAAAAGACATGAAATGTCGGGTAGATATGTATCCCAATCAACAATTCTAGGAAGACTAATATTCTATTGCAAAGAAGTGTTGGAAGCTCACGAAGAAACGACTATGAAATCCAATGAAGCAACATGAGGAGGTGGAGGAATGATGATTTCCTCTATGTCAATTGGATGCTTTATATCTGAATCATGATGTAGGATGTGGGTTGTGATCATAGTAAGATCATGTAGGAATGGAGAAACATTGGAGTCTCCATGTATTTCTCAAATTTTGATCCATAATGCACATGGACATTCAATATCCATGATGAAATTTGTAAAGAGTCATCTGGACTATGTAAACTGATTAATCCACGAATATGATCACGATTATTAAACCATTTATCCTTTTGAGATTGTTTACTTGGTTCAGGGATAAGTCCATATAGATATGGAATGAGATTATGGAACCTGAGATGTTTTAGGATTCCTTCACACCAAGACTTATAGTTTCCCGTTTTTAGGTTAATTATAGAAGAATGGGTTTCATATCCCATTATTACAAATAGGTTAATTCCTTAAAACAATAGAAAATCAACAGATTAAGAACCCCCCAGATTAGATGACCCCCCTTTTGTAATATTTTTGATCTCCCCTTTGTTTGACACTTTATTTTAGTGCGTATATTTGCATACAAGAATGATGGTGAAAAAATGCACTTTATATTTAGTGTGAAATCACCATCATTGAATAGAGTTTGAAAATATAATTTCACTCTATTTGCAAATTTACACCGATAAAATTTTCATTTACAAAATTGGAAAAATCAAATATTTTAAGAAAGTAAGAAAGAGGACAAATAGAGAATTTAAGCCCTCATGGGCTAAAAAAACCAAAAGCTAAATACCCCATAATACCAAGGTCTAAAGGCTTGGACAGTTCTATGCCCGACTAAGACTTGAGTGTTGATTTGAATCGCCCCAAATGGGTGCTAGTTTCTCGCGCCTCCCTTGCAACAAAAAATTTTCTCCTTGCAAATTTGAAGCTCTTATATGGAACACACAGTCAGCCAAGGCAGAATCCTATGCCCCCTAAAACAGAGGCCTCCGCCCTCCAAATGTTGGCATTTTCCAACAGAAATCCAACCTCCCTATTTTAAATCGTTCCTCCCACAGAATATTGGGTCTTTGCACAATGATTTTGGGGTGGAACAAATTAAAATATAGAAACAGAAGAAAATCAGAACTCTTTGCCTCCAATATTGGCACAGGGGAATACATTTGGCAGAGGCAGGGGAATTTGTTGGGAAGGCATGCTGCATGCCTATAGCCAACACAAATGCATGCGTAGGTGTACGGGTCTGAGTCCTTTTTGGCAAGCATCTAGGAGTCTTCACATAGGGATAAGTGGTGACAAGAAATCCCTTTCAACGCACCATAGAAAGCCCTTTCAACGTGCCATGAAGAAAGTAGTGTGAACGCAACCCCTACAAACACCTTTTAGCCTTTGTGGCCTCGTTGCTTTATGCAACCTCTCAGAGAATCAATGATTTGTGATTCATAACCTGCAAATGATTTCCATTCACTGCAGAGAATCGACAAAAAGAACCATGGTCTTTGGCGTCAATGCAGGAGGTTGGGTCAACAACCCAATCTAGTGTACATGCTGCTGTGTAAACGCCTTTGTCTCTGAGAAAATCAGGGCTTCAAGTAGTGGATGTGGGTTGTGTTGGGCAGCGACCAAACTCCACACAAATCCACAAATCGCGTCTTCTTCAGCGGGTCGAGAAAAGCCAAAGCCCAGACCTTGGTGGCGTATTCATTCTTTGAATACGTGATTAAGTGATGCATACCAATCAGAGCCACCAATCATAGATGCGTAATCTACACGAGTCAGACGGTGAAGGGAAAATGCAAAAACTATATGGTCTGAGAACTATCTCTTCGGCTCTGAAACCATGAAAGAACCAGATAGATATTTCACAAGCACATTAGAGATAGGATGCATAAACTCAACCTGTTATTATTAAACAATCAAGGGTCTCCTTATAAAGGAGAAATATCCAAGTGATGGACAAAATATCAGGAAAATATCAACATGACAAAATATCGAGAAAATATTTAGAAAATATTTAGTCTATGTCAATGAGTCATACAACAATAAATGCTTAAGTAGGGTTAGGTCAACCTATGTGTATGCAAGCATTTAATGTATACACTGACATATAATATAATCACCTACACCCCATTCTTTAGTAGGAGTTAGAACATATTGCTATGCTACATTTTGAATTCTACATGGAGATGGAATATTACTCCCTCTTTTATATTAGCAACTAATTTCTCCTTTAGTTATTGACAAAAATAATGAATCCATTTCTTACCAATAGAATCCAAACTAATAACACTTGTACTTATTATTTTTTGTAATATATCACCTACTCCATCAAAATCATTGGAGCACTTAGCATGGGCTATATATACAAAATACGAAAAAATAAAGTAGACATGAAAATCAACAATATAGTTAAGAATATCTAAGATCTATACAACTAAAGGCTAAACTACCACCTTCATCTTATCTTGTGTTATATATACATTATCTATTGCTTGAGCCTTGGTAAATTTAATTTAAAAAAGGGAAGAAGATGCTCTATTACACCATTTTGCTACTCTATATTTTATTTTTTTCTATACAATTCAACAAAACATGTTCCACTTGGAAGCATTTCCAATGATAAAATGGTATATTATCATAATCCAAGATTTGTTTCCAAATTTATATCCTACCTAAACCATATATCAACAAATAATCCTTTAAAAATATCCAAATGGACACTTGGAATGTCACAAAAGTAGATTGTGCAAGCCTATTAGTGCCAAGATTTAATTACAAAAATCTAACTAACTTATTTTTTATTGCATGAAAAAATTCATCAACCTAATATTGTAGAGTACAATTCAAAAGATGTATCCAAAATGGTAAGAAAATAAAGGATTGCATCATGTGGTTAAAATATATAAAAACCAAGACTTTAGTAAGCCCTTTGAATCAAATAAAAGAGTAATATTTTTTTGTTCCTAATAGTAAAACAAATAATCTTTGAACATAAGTGAATATTTTGTAATATTTTAAATGTGTAAGCTCTAAGACTTAAAGATCCAATAATGTAAATTTAGTAAACCTAGCCAAAAGGAATTAAAATTATAGACCAACCGTGTTTACTAGTTTCTCTTCCTCAAAAAGAACCTTCTTCTCCAAGGACAATATAGGAGAATGTACAATAAATGAAACAAGTTTACTCCCCACCAATACACCACCACCATCCTACATATATAGTTGAGTATTAGACTTGCACTAATTAATACCCTTACCTCTTACTAGATCTTTAGGTAACACAATGTTTTCTTTGGAGGGCATTTTATGAGCCACACGACCTTTAGAACTTACTAAGAATTGATCTAACATATTATCTCTATTAGAATACAGATTTCATGTATCAAAATTTCATTGTACTCTACATATATTCAATTTCAATACCTATTTTTCTACTACAAAATTTTTATTAATCAAATTAGAATTTAATATTGTTTAATATGAAATTTCTTTAAAAACTCTTTCCTTATCATATCTTACTACTCACAATAAAAATTAAATAAAATAATATTAAATTTAAATTTAAATATACACAATATTTTTTTCAATCATTGACAAATCAAAAAATATAAATAATATATTTTCTAAAAATAAATAAATAAAAACAACTAATGAATAATCACCTTAAAAAACTAAATATGTTACATCATCAATAATAATATTTCAACAATAGAAATTTTTCTTTATAAGGAAGATGGAAGAATATAAACTCTTTCTTGATTAAATTTTCATTTGGTTAGGTTTGGACTTTTGAACGCGTTATTGCATTTTGTTTTGGATATAAACTCCCCTTCAAAGCGGCTGCCTCCACGAACTAAAGGTGGACCTTCCTTTAACATGTAGTTGGGCCTTCTTGGAATCATCGTTATTTAGAACAATTGACCAGCTCGCCGTGTGTAAATGAAAGTTCAACGTTCCTAACAATGAGTGAATGAAGATTTCTCCTACTATTATAGTATTTCTCATTTCCACGTCCTTACGTTCTATGTGATGGAAATACTACCTTCTTTTAATAGTGTTATTTAACTGTACTGTATCAGGTCGAATGGATTCATCCATAGGAAATTTAATATAAAATTTAAATGTATTTTAATGTCCTATAGTTATTTGTATAATAATATAAATATAAATATAAATATTATGATAATAAATGTGAATTTTGATTTGGACAAACAATTATGGTATGATAAATTTATCATGATGAATCTAAAAATATTATGGAATTTGGATAAGCTAAATTTTTAAACAAATGAAGTGGAAATATTAAAAATCCTCTATATATTAAAAGATATATTTAATGCTTAGAATAGGAATCAAGTTCAATCTCCACAATATCTAGTAATTTTTTTTAGGATTCATGTTCATGTGTCCATGACCTTTTAAATTGTTTAAGAAACTCTATTTTAGACTTCACAATGAGCCCCTATGATGAATAAAAGATAATGTAAAATTAGTGTTCCATTCTAATAATTCTTCTATGATGACAGATGATTTAATAATTTCAATACAAGAAGACAAACTAATTGATCCCTTTAGTTTGATAGCTTAACATAGCTAACTTGAACTTGTGTAGTAAAACAATTAAAATAATAAATATTTTAATTTTTTGTGTGCATGCATCCAAGGCATTTGGAAGGAGGGTATGTGTAGAGGTTGAAAGAGACCTTAGAGTCCACCAACCATATCCTCTGACAAACATCATTCAATGAAATTTTTCTCTGAAAATAGCTTATGTGTTAAATTTTTAGATACATATGCATGTTAAAGTTGTAGAACAACAAAAAATGGCTATTCAAACACCAACGCGACAATGCAATGACATAAAAAAAAATCTATTCAATATTGCTATCCTGCAATACTTTTTTTACTATTTCAAGTGCAATAAGCTTTGCAAAACTCGTCCATCCCTGCACATTTTTCACAGTAATTTATTTTCAAAAAAGGCTAGAAAATAACATAATCTAGTTACAAGATAGTTCTTAATTTTTTTGGAATTATGGTGAAGACCTCTTGAGCTGAGACGACCTGTGCAGAGATGGCTCGAGCAGTTGGCGTTGCTGGTGGGGAAGCCTCAATGCCACATGGGGTTGTTGTGAATGGTAGTTTTGTTGTTGGACGCAACAATCTTAAGTGCAGAGGCCCTGCTATGAAAGCGTCGGCGAGGGCTCCGAAATTAGGGCTTGGGCGTTTGTCGTCTGGTGGGTTTATCCATGTTGCAAATGCCATCTTCGTGAATCTGAATGCAAAGGCGGTAGAGGAAATTGATCATAACGCTTATGTCTTCTCCTCACATGGGTGATTTGTTGGTTTAGGGGTTTTTGGACTAGCATCCCTCAGCTACACTCTTGGATCTCAGATGAGTGGGAGCCATTAATTACTAGTAAAGTTAATATTTTCTCCATGACCAAAGGGTTTTTTGTTGCTAAGTTTGAGAATTCTCAAGACAGAAACAAAATTTTATGTGATCATTTCTTTAGCTGGGAGGACAGATTTTTGCTGATGATTAAGCCTTGGTATTTTGATTTCAACCCTTCTTTTGAAATGTTTAATAAGATCCTGATTTGGGTTTGGCTTCCTAATCTCTCCCTTCATTTATGGGATGATCCTCTTTTGGAGGAAGTGGGTGATGCCCTTGGAGATTTTCTGTTGGTGGATAATGAATCCTCTAATATTTTTCACTCCACCTTTGCCCGTATATTGGTTGACATGGATGTTTCAAAAGGGCTACCTGCTCAGATTTTACTTAAATATTCTAAGGGTTCTTGGGTTCAATCTTTGGACTATGAAAGGATTCCCTTCTGATGTAGAAGATGCTTTAAAATGGTTCATGCGGCTACACAATATGGATTTGAGAAAAATAAATGAAGGCTACATGGTGGAAAGGTGCTTCTCAACAAAATTATACTGTTGTTAAAAAATCTGAGCAACACAAGAGTTTTTCTAAGGTGGTTGCATTGGATTCACAAGGTCTAGGGGTATCCTCTTTGGATATCATAGATGGTGGGGTTGATGAGCAAGATTATCATATTGAAACCCCTAAAGAGAGAGAGAATGAGCCCCAGGTTGCCATTTTTGGTGATAGTGTTTTGATTATCAGTTCTGGTGGATTTTATGATAAAGCCATGCCTACAGGGAGAAATACTAATGAAATTTCTATGAAAATGGCTATAGGTATTCATTTTCAGGATAATGGTGCGTTGGATTGGCATGATAAGGTAGCACAAGTGGAAGAGGGTTGGATTACTATTAAGGGCAAGAAGTTAAATTCTCTAAGCCTTCTTTTAACATGATTCTCTGCTCCCACAAGAGTAGCTCTAAATGTAAACCTTGATGGTTCTTGGTTGGGGGTTGGTTTTTGGCTGGCTATAGGTTGTTCTTCTTATAGCTTTTTTTTTTGGTGCGGGTGTCCCTTTTACCCTTGATTGTCTGTTCTTTCATGCTCCTTATGTTAGGACAAATTTTTGATTGAGGGTTCTAGATCCTTTCAAAATCTGGCTATAAAGGGTTTCGGGTCCCTTCAAAACCTATTTTTACCTTAATCAAAAACATAATCTAGCTACAAATTAATAATTTATTTATGCTCTAGAGAAATTTCTTTGACTCCAAACAATAAAATGACATTGATATGTAAACCAAACAAGCACTAAAATATGAAATAGGGAAAATTCATTCTAGTTGTAAGAGAACTTAACTTCATCATGCTTGTTTATTCTTCAAAATGGTAGCATTAGGAAACATAGAATGATAAAAAATAATTTTTCATAGCTAAATGAAATTCACATAATGCTCCATAGACCATAATTGTGTTGAGAGTTAATTGGAAGAAATTTTTTATACACATTGGTATTTTCCACTCTAATGCATTGGCATGGTCTTTAATAGTACACTCTTGGGGCCATATTATATGGGTTTTGAATTGCAAATTCTAATATTTTAATTTTTGGTTTTGAATTATTTAGCTACTTTCATTGACCATGGCTGAGAAAAACTATAATTAGACTCATATCAAACCATATGAGGATCAAATATTTTTCTTGCCGAACTTTTCTAACATCTAAGATCCAAGATCCCATGGAAAAAAAACATAAGAACAAAGGCACACACATGAATGTATGCTATGAAGCAACAAGACAAGATACACAAACATACAATGTCAAAATCAATGCAAAGAGGGAAAAATATGGACTAGCAAGTTGCATTATGCAACATACATCAAATACACTCATAAGGATGTAAAATCACTTATGAAATACATGTCTCCATAGGCAAGAAAGTTGTGTTATGCTCGGTGGCCATAAAAAATGCACTCACAAGGGCTAGTGAAACCTAGTGTCCATTGGGTGAGCCCCCAAGAAAGTGAGAAACAAACACTAGATTGGTATGTACCCACAAAAGGTGGCTGATGGGAAAGCCATGCCAGGTCTATAGGCTCTCATTTATCAACCATACCAAAGTTATACCTCCTGATGGGTAAAAATACAAAGTTGTGTCACAGTTTTAAAAAGGAAACAATCAACACTGATCTAACTTTTAAACTTGAATCACTAGAAAGTGGCATATATGTTTTGAATTTTGAAATGATGTAAACTAATCAAACGTGTATTTTTTAGTAAATAATTTGAATATAGTTCTTTATAAATTAACAATATAATTTAGTTACTGATAAAATGCTAAAAAAATGACATTACAGTTAACGCCAAACTTTATATAGTAAACTTTATTTTTTCTCCTTCAATTTTTTTGTGTATATTTATAACTTAAAACTTTAGGGCATGGATTTTATTTTTTATTTTTTAAATAAATATTTAAATGTGCATGTATTAAAACATGACTATTTCCAATCGACATCAACTTTTATATTAAATATTTTTTAAAATAAAAAATAAATTATACTCTTTTAATCTAGATTCTTTTATCTAGGGCATTGTATTATTTTAAATTTTTTTAGCAAGTTTTATTATTTTTCTTGACATGGTAGTCAACCTAATATTTTGTGCTGATAACCTACTTTTAGTAAAAAATTAAAATAAAATAGAAATAATAATTGAACTATTAAAATAAATATATATTTGAAAACTACACTTATGGATCTACGAAAGGGTATTTTTACATTTAAAGAAAATGTTATTTATATGAGTAGGAGTTGTTGAAACATTAAATTTTCAAATAATGTTTTTTTAGTAAATTGGCCTCAAAGTGGTGCTACATATGCATTTAGCCAACAATTTTAGTTGGAAAAGTTGTGGACATATTTAACTTATCTACAACGAATTTTACTAGATCATATGTTTGACCAAAATTGATTTTTAGTTATAAATACTAAAATTCACTTATGCTGATAAGTTGGCCAAAAGTGTGACACAACTTTGTAATTTTACCCTGTCAATAACTTTGATAAGGTTCCATAGAAATGGTCACAAGGCTATCAAGTTGCATTATAATAGGCACTCATGAGAAAGGCTCCACTGGAAAGCAAGCTATGTTATGCTTCCAGTGGCCTTGACAAAGGTTGTACATGCAATGAAATATGATATTCAAAAGGTTTTTAATTAGTTCATGAAAGGTCTCACCTTAGGCAACATTTTGATTACTATCTCCAAGAGAGGACAAGTCAAGGATAAAAGCTTAGCAAATTAGGGAATGCAATCCATAGCATTACCCCTAAGAGGAATACCATATGCCAAAAAAGGTCGCACTCTTGAAGGACATCAAACCCAATGTCACCACCAAGAAGACGTGCATCACATGAATTGAGAAGACCATACTTTAAATACAAAATTCACACTTCCTAGGAGATTCATTCTATCATCACTAAGAAGGGAACATGCAAACAATGAACAAGTGACATTATGCCCCCACTTAAAATGTCAACATACTTGCTCTATTGTTATTTTTAGTAGAAAGAGAGGAAGAGAAGATCCTTGAAAAGAATGCACACCTCCCAAAAACTAGTTGCCCTTGCCTCTCGATCATAGAGACAAAGACTTGACCACCAAGAACTATCATACATTTCTGCCAAGAGAAATATGGTTACACCTAATACTGTACCACCAAGAATGGCATTGAGCAAGACACATAAAGCTACCAATGCCACATAGTGATGAGCAACATGTTAGGATGAAAATAATTATCAATTAGAGAAAATAGGTGCATCAACATAAGGAAGAGCACCACAATCCTTAAGATGTTGAATCTTATCACTCAAACCCTTACATTCATTAGTAGAATGACCACGAACTCTATGATATGCACAAAATGAAATTTTGTTGTAAAATTTATTTCATGTTCTTGGAAGGAGAGATATCAAGTGATCTTGGAGAAGCTTCAGAAAGGTACTCTCTTGATCAATGGTAGAGGATATGACTTTCTTTTGTGACATATACTTCCTTCTTAGTACAAGGTGTCATACATATACGAGTCTCTTTAGATTGTGAGATTTTGTACTCTCTCGTAAAGGAGAGTGTAAAATCTAATGAACCTCAATCATTGCTAAGACATGTGCTTGAATATGTCCTAGGAGAGCTTTGTGTGAGGACATTGATATTAAGTGAAGGTTTCTTTGATTCTTTGGTTTCTTTCAAGGGACAGTTACCAAGACCACTAGTTTTTTGTTGTGTATTAGGCTCTATAGTGACACAAATACCTTGTTCTCTAGCACCACATCCTTTTCCATTATATCCAAGATGTTTCAAAAGTTCGTAACCTCTTCTATAAAGGTTTTCCATCTCTTTTAGATTTGGTGGTTTCTCACGATCACACTCTTCATATGTCAATTGTTGGCATATGGCTAAGGATTTTGACTTGTAGGTGTTGTCATTGATGGAAACCCAAGTCATACAACTCTAGTTTTGGATCTGAATGTGCAACACTATTTTGGCTCCTACCGGCAGAATAGAGGAAAGAACATGAGATCCGATTAAAGGCATAAAAGTTGGTCTAATCATCCCACCAGAAAGGTATTTTGGGTTATGAATCCTTGAGGAAGGTTTACAGAGGCTTGCAGTATCTTAGTTTTGATGCGCACTCACTGGTAAGCAATCTAGGAGGTACGAAGCACTAATATGTCAATTATCTATGCTAAAAGGCCGACCCGACAAAGATGGAATTCACAGATGTATAAGATGAAATTAATTATAAGTCTCAATATTGGATTAAGTGTTGTTTGGGTCCTCTCTTGGTCTTAACTGAATTTGGAGGATGCACATAAAGATTTTGTGGTGGATCTGGCCGACAAGTTAAAATATCTCAATACTGCATGAAGCCGACTGTTGAATGAATTAGTCATTGATTGTGGATATATATAAGAGATTTATTTCATCATTTAAGTGTGGGATATATGGTGTTCAAATATTAAGAAGTGTGAATTGCAAGTCATAGCAGAGCAGTAATGCGAAATTGATGCGAAGAGCAATAAAGAGCAGAACAAGGTAGAGCGAAGTATAAAGTCAGAAAGAAGATCCAGAATAAAATTCATGAGCTTCATCAAAACTGTTACCTGGCATGGTTAGATGCTATCATCTCATTTCACCTCTTCATATGGTTTTAATCTAAATTTTGTATGAAGTAAGCCTTCATCTTTTGAGCAGTGAACTCTCAGAAGTGTGCCTGAATGCAAGTGCATTCCTTTTATAAACACTATATTTTGATTACTCAAATTGTGGATTAATCTCCATTGTGGTTTTTCCCCTAATAGGTTTTCCACGAAAAAAATCTATCATGATATTGTGGATGTTTACTTTTAATGCAATGATGAAATGGTTTCATGTTTTGAATGGATGAATTTTGAAGATTGTTGAACAATGATTCTCCCTCTCCCCTCTCAGTGTTCCCTTGAGTCCAACAATTGGTATCAGATCAAGTTCTTCTAGAGAAGTTTTGCAACTTGAGTGGGTCTTGGAATGTGATGGAATATGGTAGTCTTCAACAACAGATTATGGTAGCTCTTTATGACCTTGATCAATCTAAAGAAAAAGTTCAAGAATTAGAAGAAAATCTTAGAGATGTTGAGAAATTCATTCAGTCATTGAAGGATCAGATAGTCAAATCTAGGGTGAAGAGGAAAGATCTCTGTGATCAAATACATGAGAAGGAAAATGAAGATATGGATGATGCTCACCTAAATCAAACTTTGAAGGAGATAACTGAAGAATGTGGAAAGATTGCTAGAGATAATACCAACCTAAAACATGAGATGGAATCCATGATGATGAAGATGACTAAGGAAATAGAGGAAAGGAAGAAAATTGAGGAAAATCTTTGTCAGACCCTGGAGAAATATGATGAATGCAACAAAATAAGTGGATAATTTACTCAGTTGGAAAGTGAATTCCAAAGAACTAGAAATAATGAAGAACTTGGTAAGAAGATTACTACTCTTAGGAATTATCTTGTCATTGCAAATGAATTCAAAGAAAATTTTATGATCAATTCACTAAAGCTTGATGAGCTAACTCAAGGACAGAAGAGTGGAAATGATAAGAGAGGTCTTGGATATGAAAAGGGAGAAACTTCTAGATCACCACAAAAGAGTTTCATACATAACAAAAATGCAAGGTATCCTGTAAGACAACCTAATGCACAAAAAATTAATGGATATTGTTTTTCCTATAGCAAGTTCAATCATATGGTTGCTCAGTGTAGAAGTAATTTGAGGTCAAAAGATTCATCATTCTCTGGTCAGTGTTTCAATTGCAAAAAGCATGGTCATAAATCAATTGAATGCATAAATATGTCAAGTCACTCTATTGTTAGAAGAAATATTGAATGTTATGCATGTGGGAAGTTAGGGAATATTTCTAACCAATGTAGATTGAGAAGAAACCAATGGAATGGACAAATAAACATTGTGTTCTATAATTGTAACAAGTACAGTCATATTGCTAAATTCTATAGAAACAAGAGCACAAACATAAGAGGTTTGGTATACAGAGAAAGGAAAATAGAGAAAAATGATAAAGGAAAATAAAAGATAACATGATATCAAAGATCAGATGAAGAAGACATGGGTAAAGAAAAATATTTCTGATGCTGGAAATTGTTCTATATTAGAACCTTCTTTCGGTAATTGAATTTCAACCACTAGCCTAGGGGGAGTCTTATTAGAAAATATTTCCTCCCTTGTCTATAGATGGTACCAAAATGGATAAAATGGTCATCAAGGTGCACTCTCAATGTATAGAAGTTTTGATGTTTTCATAAAAGGAAATTCAACAAATTTATTTGTTTGTAGAAGATTTTTTTGTCATCACCTAAGAAAATAGAGTCTCCAAAAAATTTAGGGCAAGTGCATTTATTGCACATGTGCGAACTATAAAAGTTAAGTCCAAAGACGCCATTTGTCACTTTACATTATCAAAGAGAAGGAAAGCACTCAACAAGTAGATTTTGAAGCAGCAAAATAAAATTCATCAAAAAATTTATTAGGTACTTCAAATCACTTTCGAATTATTCATATAATTCGGTGTGTAGTTGTGAACCCTAAAAATGTGAAAAAGAATGGAGAAAATTAAAGGTTTGATCACATTGGATGAGTACAAAAGTGCAAAGATTAGATCTATGAGAAATCTATTGCTTCCTGATGAATTAAAACAATTGAGCGGAGCCAAACATGGAAATTTGGATATGTGGAAAAGTTTCTGTACTTTGAGGATATAAAATTTGTAAAATTCTTGTTGAAAAGATTCCATGGTGATGTGTTAAATTTAGAAAAACCCTACATAATCTCAAAAGAGGTAATTGAGAAATTAACTCAATTTTGGAAAGTCGGTGATGTTCCCAAGAAGAAATCTATCCAAAACAAGGAAGTCGAAACCCTAACTCGGATAATCAGAGATCAAAGAGCTCTACTAATAGAAAAAATCAATAATCCTATTACGAAGTACATTTCTCACGACATAACCTATAAAATCTTCTATCGAAATTGGGAAGGGGCTACATTAGCTGGCACAGTATATATTGCTCATAAAATGACAATTGAAGGTCAATACTTTGACCTATGCGGATTATTGAAAAATTAGATGATGGAGAATGTCCAGTTGACAAAGGAGTCAAGGTATCCATTTACGTTTGGCACTCTAATTACATGTCTAGTTATGTACTTTTTGAATTCATTGCCAAAAATTGACAATATAGCATGGACATCGGATAAACTGGTATGCACCCAAATTTACTCTTATGCTAAGAATCTATCTAACTGGGATTCAAAATTTGAATTTTTTTGTAAGAATGTGCTTGTAAAATGTGGATCAGTCATTATTTCCTCTCCGATAAGGACAATGGAAATTGGTTCCTCTTCTGGTAGCATTGATAGAGGACAAAAAAGAGGTTAGGAGGTTATTAAATACAACCCTTCGAAAAGAAAAATTCCTTAGATTTAAGGAAAAGGGAAGAGAAGGAAATTATGGACATTCCAAATGAATAATCTGATGAAGAACCTAAGAATCAATTGAAAAATTACTTTGAAATTGAAAAAGGTAGTTAGGAAGAAGAATATCTATCAAAAGAGAAGCTGTAACAACTTATCCAAAGTACAGGTGGTATGCAAAGGATTGCAAGGTTATGGTCAGTCAGACCATCTTATGATCAAGATTTAATTTTGGAAGTTCTGAATGCTCATATTGAGCATTGTAAGATAAGATTGGAAATTCTAAAGGATATTTTTCCTAAAGAAATGATTGAGTGTAGCAGAGAATCAATGGGCTCTAAAGACAAAGGTAGAGAAGAAGGTGAAATTATCTCACCTAAAGGAAAAATTTAAACTACCCCTTGCTAAGCTTAAGAAAAAAATGAACACTTTAAGGAAGTGCATCAACTCAGCCACATGAATCTACAACTATTATGTCTGCTAGCCTCATGCAACCAACAATTACAAGGAGAAGTTGGATCAGATTGAGACAAAACTGAACAACATTGGAAAAAACTTTGACATGTCTCAAGATCCAGATGGCATTATCAGAAGGAGAATCCAGGAATTGCGGACAACTTAAATAAAAATTCAACTGTCCAAGAATGTTCTTATGGACACCTTTTGGAAGGTAAAAGATTTAGTTGAGTGTAGGTTGGAGTAGTTGGTGGAAATTCTGAAAAATGGTGAAAAGTTGGAAGAAGCAATCACAATTCTTGAATCTCTCATTGAGATTATCGACAAAACTTCTAAGAATAATAGCTTGATTATCAACATTGGAATTGCAATTGATAGTTGGGAGAAGTTTCTTCTAGATGTGAAGAAAAATAACAAGTTAATTTTCTAAAGTTAGCAACAAAGAGTTTCCAAGTTTTTGCAATTTTGTTTAAAGAAGAAGAACTATAAGCGTATATATGCCAAATTTCTTAAAGTATTGATGATTTTGAACACGTGTTTTGTCACCTCTTTGGTCAACTTTTTTCCATATGGCATCCTAGCTTTATCATTGATGTCAAAAGGGGAGATAATGCAATGAAAAATTCCTTATAAGGGGAGAGAATGTCTTATGAATCTCAAGGGGGAAAAGTGCAACAAGCAGTTTGGTAGTATACCTAAATGATTTTGACACTTAGTCATTTTTCACTAAGTGTTTTCATCAATGCCAAAGGGGGAGATTGTTGGCATACGACTAAGGAGTTTGACTTGTAGGTGTCATTGATGGCAACCCAAGTCATGCAACTCTATTTTTGGATCTGAATGTGCAACACTATTTTGGCTCCTACCGACATAACACAGAAAAGAACAGGAGATCCAGTTAAAGGCATAAAATTTGGTCTAATCATCCCATCAGATAGGTATTTTGGGTTATGAATTGTTGAGGAAGGTTTGAAAAGGCTTGTAGTATCTTAGTTTTGATGCACACTCACTGGTAAGCGATCTAGGAGGTACATAACACTAATCTGTCAATTATCTATGCTAGAAGGCTGAACCGACAAAGATGGAATCCGCGGATGTATAAGATGAAATTAATTTAAGTCTCAATATTGGAATAATTGTTGTTTGGGTCCTCTTTTTTTATTAATCAACTTTGGAGGATGCACATAAAGATTTTGTGGTGGATCTAGTCGACAAGTTAAAATATCTCAATACCGCATGAAGCTGATTGTTGAATGAATTAGTCCTTAATTGCGGATATATATAAGAGATTTCTCTCATCATTTAAGTGTGGGATATATGGTGTTTGAATATTAAGAAGTGTGTGAATTGTGAGTCATAGTAGAGCAATAATGCGAAATTGATGTGAAGAGTAGTAAAGAGTAGAACAGGGCAGAGCAAAGTGGAAACTCATAAACCAAATCTAGAATAAAAATCATGAGGTCCATCAGAACTGTTACTTGGAATGGTTAGATGCTATTATCTCAGTTCACCTCTTTAGATGGTTTTAATTTGAATTTTGCAGGCAGTAAGCCTTCATCTTTTGAGCAGTGAGCTCTAGGCAGTGTGCCTGAATGCAAGTGCATTCCTTTTATAAACAATATATTTTGTGTACTCAAATTATGGATTAATCTCCACCGTAGTTTTTCCCCTAATAGGGTTTTGACACAAAAAATTTGTGTGTCATGATGTTGTGGATGTTTAATTTTAATGCATACATATTTTCTTTAATGCAATGATGAAATGGTTTCATGTTTTGAATGGATGAAGTTTGAAGATAGTTGAACACTAATTCACCCCCCCCTCCTTGTGTTCCCTTGAGTCCAACAATCAATGTGAAATTATTGTGTTCCTCTTCTTTTCTAAAAGTTGTGGACTCACATGATTTTGACAACTCAACTTGTGTTGATATTATGTTAGCTTCTTTCTCTTTTCCTAGTTTGTGTGTAATCTTATATTCACCCATGAATGTAGTTGTGAAATCCATTGAACCCCAATCAACATCCAATAACTTTGTTACTTCTTCAATACTCTTCTCTTTTTCTTCCTCTTGCATGGGTTCTACTTTTGAAGTTGGTATCAATTTTTTCAAAGGACTTTCCTTATCTTTCTTAGTGTACAAACTCTGGGTGAGGGTCAACCAAGTGATTGTATAAACCTTTTTGTTATAGAAATACTTCATTAAACAATGAAGAGTTGAAGCTACCCCATTCATCTCATGGATCCATGGTCTACCCAAAAGAAGATTATATGAGAGATCTTGAGGAATCACATGGATAGGAGTTTGTAATGTGACCCTTCCAACTCTAATAGGCTATGTTATCACACTTAGAGGCTATTTTTCCACATTTTCAAATCCACAAATAGCTAAAGAGTCGGTTTCAACAATAGGATTGTCCACTCCAATCTTATTTACACTACAAACATTAAGAGCCAAACCATTGTCAATGAGAGTCTATTTTTTACACATTTGTTAATGACAACCATTACCATAAAGGCTTCATTTTGTTTTTGGATTTCTATTGGAGGTAACTCATCTTGATGGAATGCAATGTCTAACTTGACCAAGTTCATACCTTGAATTAGGGATGCTACATCATTTGGTTGTACACTAGGAGGGATAAAAACTTTTTGTAAAGAATTTTGAAGAATGCTATGGTAATTAGGCGAAGCTTGAATCAAATCCCACAAGTATATCTTAGTAGGAGTGTTGCAGATTTGTTCTAGAAGATCATACTCCTTTCCATTATGCAAAGACAAATGACGAGCACTAGAAAAGATAGGTTGACGAAGTGGTAATGAAGTAGGTATGGTTTGTGGTTGCTAATTGTTCCTTGTGTTGTATGCATGAGAAACAATATTATAACTTAGTTGCTATGAAACATTGTTACTAGTGAGTTGCCTTGCAAAGTTTAAGATAACTCTTGGAGGTTGTCGTGGGTATTGTGGTGGTCCTATGATAATAAGTGGCTTAGGGGATGAATTGGGAGGACCAATAATTAAAGGACTCATAGGATTTCCAATGGTTAGAGGGCTCTTAGGAGGTCTAATAATCAAGGGAGATCTAATGCTCAAAACCTCAACAAACTAATCCTTACTTCGATGATATTTTAGATAAGGGGAGTCTAATATCACCTTATCATGTCCATCTACATAAGCCAAATTACTATTTTTTGAAACACATGTATCAATGCTATCATCCTCTTGCACCATGATATCTTCTCTATCAAGAGAGTTTTTATGAGAGGAGAAAACTAGATTTTTATGACATTGAATGGTTGGATCTTCTTAAATAACTTCATCACAAGTAGGGGAGATATCAATTAGCAATACACAATAAATTTGGCAAATTTTGGGTAAAATGCTTAGTCACTATTTTTTTAGCTAGTTTCTAATCACCAAGATTCCACGAAAGGAATGTGAGAGCATATGGTGGATAGTCACGTAAATCCCAAAACCTCTTACGTTGTTATGGAAGATGGCCCCATAAAGAGCTCTAATACAAAATGTTATAATTATTTCCAAAACAAATTAATCAAATAAGAGAAGTATAGAGATTTTTTACTATGAATAAAATATTTAGATAGTAATTTTATATTGAAATAAAAAATTCAATTGCAAAATATCACTAGCCTCTTCAAAATGGCAACCCTCTTTAAGAAATACTCAATAAAACACATTAAATTGAATGATATTTCTTCTTGCATAAGCTCTTTATTTAAATTAATATTATTCAAGATAACTACAACTTCTCACACATGTGGGATGAATTGGGATGAGGAGCTCCTAATGTCTAAATTCACAATATTAACCTATACTTGTAAAAAATAGATTTGCATTTGTTAAAATAAACCATATCACACAACTTTCAATTAATAGATTTAACAATAATTACCTAAATAAACCTTAAAATTAAACAATGTAACAAATTGATTTCTTACATATTTAACTTCAATTTCCCATCCTTAAAATTTACCTAAATATTATATTCTAATTTATTTAATTTTAATAATTCAATCATCTATTCTAACCCATATATAATTGGTTAATTCCTATTTATTCCCCTAAAAAATAAATAGAAAACATATATATTTTAACTTACTTTTAAAAGCTATTGAGAAAAACTCAGGAGCTAAATATATTTTGTTGAAAGAGACTGCACAATATAGACGATATCTATCTGAAGCACGAACCTTCGTATTATAGGGAAGGGTATTTTTTATAAAAAAATAAAATAAAATTGGAAATAAAATTGCTTTAAATTTTGAAAAAACTGAAAATTTAAGAGAGATATTACTCCTGGTGTTATCCTCTCCTCGCATATCAGATGAACGAAGTGGAAGGGTCCTCAAAAGTAATCTAAAAAAGAGAACTATGATTATCCCATGAAGTAATCTCGTGAGGCGCTTGTTTACTATAATGATTGATCGTTGCATGTGTTGGAGCACCCGTCTGCATAGGGAGAGTCACATCCCTATTTGAAAGCTTCGGCTGTCTTGTGGCTGCTCTTATCCAAACAAGCTCCTCCACCACCTCTCTCGTCGACGGTCTTGCACTTCCTTCCACCTGCAAACATGCCTTGGCCAAATTTGCCATATTCTCCATCTGCCCCTGGTTTTCCTTGTTCGCTATTTTGGGATCTAATATTTCGGTTAAGCGATCGTCATTAATTGCAGATAGGAAATGGTTACATAAAGTGTATATGCTGCCCATTTGAGACAACTCAGGTGGAGACAAGATGGGTTCTAAACCAGTGAGAAGCTCCACCAAAACTACACCAAAGCTATAAACATCACTCTTTTCAGTAAATTGGTTGCTTCTCACGAATTCGGGATCCACATAACCTGGAGTGCCTGAGGGATAAATGGTGCTCAGATGCATTTCTTCGGAAGGTCGTAATCGAGAAATACCGAAGTCTGCCACTTTGGGAGTAAATGTGTTGTCCAGGAGAATGTTCAATGATTTTATGTCGCGATGGAAAATGGGCTGAGAGGCTTCACGATGCACGTATGCTATTCCCTCTGCTGTCTCTATAGCAATTTGTCGTCTCCTTTCCCAGGACAAGTGCTGCTCTAGGGATTGCAGATGTTCAAAGAGTGTCCCATTTGGCACAAATTCGTAGACAAGCAATGGAAGTTGAGTACGGAGGCAACAACCAATCAATTTCACTACATTTCTGTGATTGATGTGGGATAAAATCACAATTTCATTAATGAATTCAGTTGAAAATGCTTTAGGCTTTTTGATCGCCACTGTCATGCCATCAGGGAGAATTCCTTTGTACACAGTTGCAAAGCCACCTCTTCCTATCTCTGTTGAGTAATTGTTGGATGCTATTTCTAACTCTTTTTCGGAAAACATTCGTAGGCCTTGTCTTCCTCCCATGGAAGCAATTTGTTCTTGTAGTTCAATGCCTCCATTCTCTATGAAATTCTTGTCCCCAGCATATTTCAGCTGACGCCTCCTCAACCACCAAAATAATCCACCAGCTACAAACGAAACTCCAATGAATGAAGAAACAAATCCTGCCGAATAAGCAAACAACAAATTATTATTTTTATTTTTTAATAGAAATAATTAGATTACATAGATATAGTGTTTCTATTTTCATATAGTGGATTGTATATTGTGAAAGAATATATATTTAAATTAGAAGCGACTCTTTGGTTATATTATGAAGGGTAGGTGTTTTAGTTTGTCCAAATCATTCAAAATTAAATTTAATCTAATTACAACTTTGAAAAATAAATATTGATAAATAATATAATCAAAATAAATATCATAATATACCTTTTCACCATACACACTATTATTTTCATCAATTACAGTGCGATCTTTCAAAGATAAAATTTACTAAATTCAATTTCTCATTAATTTTGACTGAGGAATTCCATGATAACAACTTAACCTATAAATAATTTATAATTTAAGTATATATTTACTCAACCTATTATTAATAAAAAATACTAATATAGAAGCAATCCATTACTATTTTTGAAAAACATATAACCACCCAAAACACATGGAGACAGACGGTACAGTTACCTATAGCTTCAGATTTTAGGGAGTTATTTGACCTCCCCGATCGGCATCTTGTCCCGTTTTGAAAGCCGTCTCCGCTATAGCCCTTTGCACACGAACAAGCGTAAGAACCATTCAAATTACGACATATACCCCCCTCCGATATATCAACGCATTGATTCAAATGTCCTTGACTGCATTCATCCACATCTGTACATCCATTTTCATCATCAAAGAGTGGAGGAAATCTAATAGGCAGTGATAGTAGAAGAGGCCATATCATACGAGATTTTTAAAATGTGGAGATCATACCTTTGCAACGGGTGCCGTTATAGTAACCAGTCCCTTCATAGCCCTGAAGACATTCGCACACGTGGCCGTTGGAGTAACCAGTCCCTTCATAGTCGTGGAAGACATTTATACATTCGGCGGAAGGAGAGCAAGAGTAATTGGGCGTTCCTTCGACTGTCGAGCAATTCGCATGGCCGATGTCCCACTCGAGGCGGAGGCCGTAGTGACCGGCGCCAATGATGCCAGATTGGTGTGGAGGTAAATACCAAGTGGGTGGATAAATAATAGTGGAGAACGCGCATTCGGAAAGGTCCCTCTCGCCCGCAGTCGTGAAATATAGCGAGCTTTTATTTCCTGGAATACCAGCTTCACAACAGGCATGGTTATTGCAGTATATTGGATCGTATTGTTTTAGACATGCAGCTTTACAGTACCCTCCTGCTCTATCGTCCGTTTCATTAAGTGTGAAGGAACCCCTTGCTCTGCAACCAACGACCACGAATTTATTGGAGGAGGAAATGGTGAAGGGGCCATTTGCAGGTAACGTGAAATTCACAGAGGCACCATCTGTTCCATTACACGTTATGGCTTTTAGATCAGTGGAATTTATGATGAGAGAGCCGGTATAATTGATATTCAGGATCTCAAATTCCTCCACCGTACCATTTACCGTAGCGCCAAGAAATAGACTCGAATTCCCATCAGCCTTCTCGATGCACTTCATCTGAAAACCTGGGTATCAACAACTTTGATTCTTTATCCAAAATGGGTAACTCACATTCAGATGCGATCCACACCATTCAGGATCACACTGTGCAACGGCAGGGGCGACCAAATAGCAGCAAATAAGAATCACGCCACCAACCTGCCACTGAATTTGCTTACGGAACAACGTATCTTTTCGGGAAGCCATAGAACTCTATCACAAATGTGATCCCAAACGTTAGATTGAAAAACACATACAGTTTCATCCACAAATTTATACTGTAAGAAACTCATACTACTTACACGATAAGTTGTTACACTATTTAACGAAGGGCATGTAAGACTGGGTCCGGCCAAAATATCTGCTTGACAAACTGGCAATTCTGCCGACAGGCCGATTGACTTGTTTTGGTTTGGAAAACGTAAAAAACAAATTGTACGGAGAAGTTTCAAAACGACCCGGCACAATCCGCCGGTTTCGTCGAAGATCACCTATTTAACCTTTCCAAAAAAACGCTGCTTATGGCGGCCTTCTCTCCGCGTGAGTTGTAGCTGTTGAATCCTTAACGCTGCAAAATACGCATGATCCAAAACAGTGGATGATTTCAGCAATGGACTTTAGTAGTTGAATCAATGTGAATAGTGTTAGGTAGCAGCGGCTTCAGGAAATTTTCATTTGACAATGTAAAGTGTCACTAGTTTAGTTATTTTATTGCATAATATATCTATATTACGCCGATAGGTATTGGTTTTGATAAATCTGTAATTTTGTGTAGCTTTTTGATACAAAGGGATAGTATAAGAATAACTGAAAATTTTATTCAGCGTAGAAGTTATGATATACTTATTATTGATCATAGATCCTCCTTTCACTGAAATTAATGTTGGTATGTTGATGGAAACGTGCAATATGTTTCACCATAAAGTTGCAGCTCAGAATAACGTATTGTACACATCTCAAAATAACATAAATACTGTTTGCATTTGGGCTACAAAAGAAGATACAAATTTTTATATTACTGCACAAACATCGCCAAGTCAAAAATTTAATGAACCAAGGTTATAGTGTAAAATTCACTTTACAGATGGTAAAGGATGGCGAGAGTAAGATTATGTGTATAGTAAATACTGTAACCACAACAACCATCACATTTATTCTTCCCAACAAGAAGATCATATGCAGAACAATTGCCATTGCAATCATTATGTCGAATTTCACTTGCATTGAAGAGATATAATGCTACTCCAACCCAATAATATTTCTTCAAAGAAACAAATCAATTATAAATTATCTCCTTATCTGTGATGAAGCACACTGGCCTTTTTGAACAGTACAGGTGTGAATCAGTTAAGCTTCCCTTCCTCTTTGGGTAGTGGCATTGCTTGAAATGCAAGCATTGTCATCAGTGACACTAAATCACAACTTTTTCCAGTATTTGATGAGTATATTGTAAAGAGTATCTATATGCAGCATATTTTGATAGAAAAATTGATGCCTATTTGCACATTGATATAAGAATTCTCACACATTTTTATTTCTTCCAGTGTATTGTCCTCAATTGCATGGTCCTGTGAGATTCTCGTGTAGCTAGCCCTTGGTTGCATAGCAAAAGGTTTTTGGCGCACAAAGATTTTGGGTGTTTTTTACGAGCTTATGTGTTCAGAAGTCATGGGGAATCTTGTGCGAACAAATATTTTAGGGTTTTATACAACGGTCTGAGAAATAATATTAGTAAGACATCAAAGATTCTTTGTACACTCTCACTAGGTTTTGAAGGGCTTTGCAAAAGGATTTTTTGAAATTTCGACAAACTTGAATCGGGGTTAACCAAGGGAGCCAGAGTAAGCTAACTCGATGTTATTGGCAACAAATTATTTGTCATTTGTATAAAGAAGAATTTTATCTGCCCATTGTTCCTGTGCTCTGTGAGTAATCTTATTATTTTCCTTAAGCCACTGAAAAGCCCTAAGAATTTTGTGAACAATGCTTTTGATCATTCTCCAAACCGCTCTGAAATACATAACAACTACGTTGGTTATTCTAACCTAAATCGTAATAGCCTACCCATAAGAGTATGATTCAATTTCAAAATCTTCCTAATACATTAAGGCTGCCCATTACTGTTATTAGATTATCAATTCGTGTTGGATTGTTAGAACATGAGAGACCAAAAATAAATAAGCATTGGACAGTCCACAAGTATGTCCAACAAACCCTACAAACCTATAGGTGACTTATAACAGTGATAGGGAGGTTGGCATGGATTGTGTGAACATAGGACAATTTAATTAGAGGGAAAATCACCACAAGAGCACATTTCAAAGAGTGATAGTCCTAAACATAAATGAAATTATCAATAGTTGTTGGACAATTGAGAGGATAAGAGGGCAGTCTATTGTGATTTCCTGCAATATCATGGTAGGATGATAGACCATATATGACTTTTTGAATATTTTACTGTCTATGTTCTTATGCTTTCCTATTTGCAATTTGTTTGCCTATCTTGATTTTTTCATATCTGTCAAATATGAATGAAGGCATAATGCAGAGTCCTTGTATAGAATATACACGATAAATTCCGACAAATATTAGTCATGTTCTTTCAATTAGGCCTATATTGATAGTTGCTTTTTGAAGAGTTAAACGTCGTGCTTTGTGAATTGTTAGCACCCAAGCTAATCACAACGGTATTTGGATCGAGCTTCCTCATTGGATTGGTGTGATTGGTACTATAGATGGGTGTTCATTGTCAAAAGGTATTCCAAGGTAACTATCAAATTTGACCAATACATATGTTGGTGGTTGTGGTGGCATCATTCATGGTGTATATCCAATTTATTGAATGAATCCAAGAGCTCCATTTACCAGTCCTGCTTGTATGCATAAGTTTGCTATCAACATAACTCCTGCATTTTTAATTAATAATATAATTCTATATTTTGTTCGTTGTTTGGACTATCTTCTGTGGGACTACTTGTACCATTTTTTTTGGAACACTGTGTGCAACTGGTTGTGCCAATGAGTTCAATTTTTTCCTATTGTGGATATGAACATTTTCATTTTTTGAAAACAAGTGTACATTATCCTCGAAATCTGCATTTATTGCTGCATCAAGCCTTGTATTGCATCTTGTCATTAGATGTTCCCAATCATCTATTGTAGGGTTTGCATCTCTAATGTTGGCTAGCAATTTGTGAAATCTCTCTTGATCATCATTTAGTCCATGTTGTTTGAAAATGTGATCCAAAGTTATGACATTTGTAAATTCTTCCCATAGTATTCTAGCTCGGCCTTTGCTACTATATGTTGGTTTATCATTAACTGGTGGTAACTATCCAATGTCGCCAATCAAGATCAATAATATTCCTGGAGAGAATTGATAAATATTATGTTGAAAATTATTTGTTAGTACATGTAAAAATTATCTTCTAAAGGGGAATGATGTATGTGGTTTACATTTAGGGTGAGAGAGTCACTTGCAAAGTTTTGATTTTACTTTTTTGTAAAGGCTTGGCAGAGTCGACAATCTATTTTTTCAAATATCTTTTTGCCCAAAAATCTCATTTCATCGATCAATATATATTTTATATGTGCTAATTCTTGTTGAAAATGTGTTAATCTTGTGCCTTCAAGTTCTTTGAAGTCTCTTATTGGAATTCTTAATTTTGAATGAATAGTTGATGCTCCAATATTGAATGTTGCTACTCCAGTTTGAGCAAGTAGTAGAAGGGGAGATTGATTTGGTATTGAAGCTTTTTGAAGTGTTTCTTTTATTACACCTATTACATATGACTTTCATGTTCCTGTTGTTCCTTGAATAATTAGAAATAGTGGAGACGTATTTGAACTTGCATTGTAGTGGGAGAAAATAATATTAATTGCCTTGTGTTGTTGGTTGCTGAGAGTTTCACAGCTGGTAGGCTTTCCTAGATTCTAGTCAATTACAGAGTCGGGACTCTTCATGGTGCCAGTAAAATTGATAGTTGCATTTGTATATTGTTCACCTTTGAAGCTGGTAGACCAGTCTGTTTGATTGTCGAAATCTCGTCTTCCTAACATATCTATCTCTAAAATGTGCATTGCTTGACCATGTTGTAGTCTTGATATGATTTCCCATTCATGCTTTGTAGTGCTATGTTGAACAGTGTCACTATCTTCTGATTCAGAGTCACTATTGTTTTCAATAGTTTATGTGGTTGTTTTGCGTTCAACATGCCACTGATTGTAAATGTGGTTTTCCCAATTTGATAGTATTGATTTGTTAATATGATCAATATCTCTAGTAATGTTATAGAATGGTTTGTTAAGCAACAATTCTAAGAGGAAAAAATTGAACCACTTGTTTGATTCCCTCGGAAGAATAGATATAAATCTTGGAATGAATCCTACAATAGCTGGTGTTTTTCTTGGCTTCCATTTGTTTTCACTCTTACGCTTCACATTATATATCCATGATTTTGCTGAATGAATTAGTGATATGTGCTCCATGTGTGGGGGCCTATTTTTGTATGCATCGATGTAAGACAATGCTTGTTCTTCATCATTATTGTCTTGGTGTAATAGCACACATTTGAAAACTTCAATTGATACATTTAGAGTTATGAATCTTTTGCTGCTTTCCACTATTGGAAGTTCTAATAACATATGGCTTGTTTCTTGTGCTCCAATATCTCTTTCTACTATTTTTTTTGTTATGAGTTTTTTGTATGCCTTTGTTGCGAGGTCATCTGGATTTTGAACACTCTCAAAACGCACCAACATTTGTTGGTATGTTTCTAAACTTCTCTTTGCTTATGTTGCATACTTGGCAAAGTATTTAACCACAACAAGTTTTGAAAGAACTGGCTGCCAATCGATATTTTATCTCCATAGTTGCAAGATATGGTGATTGTATGAGTTAAACCTATCATCATTCCTCATAGGTTCAATTTTTTTTTCTCCAGTTTCTAAAATTTGTTATAATTTTGGACCTTGTAAATTTAGTGGCCATGGAGTATTGTACCTGTAAGGCATATTGTTAGCATCTGATTATATTCATTTGGTGAATTAGTAAAATGCATCCTTAGAAATAACATGCCTTACTAGCATACCATTTTGCCATTTTTTTTCGTAGGCATGTACCTTTTTTACAAATTGCATGTCTTTGTACAATGTTTGCTATCTCCTTGTAGTCCTTTTCTAGATCAGCTTCCGTAAGTTGCCTTGTATTTTTGAGACATGGGTGTATAGTAATATGTTGGGATGCCTATTGTAGGATGCTCAATTGTTAGATTTGTTGTATTAGATAGATATAAAAGATGTAACAAAATATTTTTCTTGTCTTTATTGGTATCATAGCTATGAATTTTGCCTGGTTGTAGCAAGTGATGGATTCCATGCATGAACAATTTTGTTGAAATATCTCTCAGTTGCATCTCTTTGTTCACTATTGAGCCAATCAATAGTATTCATGTTTGGTGCTTCATGTAACCACAAGAACCCATGTATATGCGTCGATCCTCTATGTTGCCACTCATATCTAGACCAATAATCTTTAATATTCATTGCATTTTGGAGGATTTATTTTCTGAATTGAGAGTGGCATAAGTGCATGTATTGTGCTACAATATGAGGATAGTTAATAATATTTTGTTTTCGCTAAAGATGCGCATGTTGTGGATATGTTGGAGCTGTCCCTAGCATTAGTGCATGTAAATCTAGCCAATAGTGTGAAGAATATCGTAGGTGTACCAATTTGATGTAGCATGTCTATCAATTCTGCATGACATCTTGCCTAGTATGATCTTTTTCCTCTCAAGGTATTTCCATATCGCATTAGCCTATTGACAAGATTTGATTTCGACATACTATTCATATGTTCACTTAGCTCATGTATAGTGATTGGCATGTCATGGATGTTTCTTTTGACAAATATTGCAGCTGATGTTTGTGCACGATGTCTCATTATCATATTTTCTATATAGTATCGAAAACATGGATGTTTTGCAAAGCAATTATCTTTATATCGAAATAGATGCTTTACATATTCATGTAGATGTATTTGTTTGGGTCATGGATCTAGCCAATCACATCTTCCATCAAGAAATAAGCTTGGAAATCCCATATCAAGCAGTCTTGATGCTACATATTCATTTATTGGAGTTTCACCGATTGTTGACCAATCAATAAATGCTATTTAGTTTGTATTTGGGTTATTAACCCATGCATTAATTAACTCCATTTTATTTTTTACATTGAGCATTTGAGTAGCCATTGATGTAGTGTGGTCAATGCTGTCACCTTTATCCATATCCATTAGTTGTTGAAGGATCAAAGTTTCACATAATTGTATATGTATTGTTCGTAGTTGGTCGAAGAAATTTTCATTACAATTTGATGATAAACTATCAAGAGCATGTGGATTGATTGATATGTCGGAGTAATATTTGTCATGGTTTATTTTGTATTGGAATGCTTTGTAGACATGATCTTTCTTCACTATGAAGTGTTAATTTGTGTCGCGTTGATCTTTCCTTCAAACTATTATGATTGGCAGTTATGTAATGCAGTGGGGTAATTTTTTTGCTACGTATTTGATATGTTATGGAAAGCTAATAAAATTTCCTCTATATTTATACTGGCCACCTCTTGCATGGGTAACTTGGAATATAGCCCGCATACACGAGCTTTCAACATTTCTTCTACTTGTGTTAGTTTTGATAATTCAATTGGTTGTTGACTTGGGTCCATATTGTTTGCATTTAAAAACCTGTTTATACCTCTTTCTTGTTTGCACCTACTACAAATAGGGCCCTGCGTAGCTTGGGATATTTTAATTCCTATGTAAGATTCTTTGCAAGTATTACAAGTTGAAGGGGACTTATATGCATCTAAATTGCTGCGAAAACACATTGTAATACGTTTAAATTTAGTTGTAATCAACCCATTTGGATTTTCTATGATCGAGACATTAGAAGAATTTCCCTGTTCAAATGTATTCCTGTTTGTATCTGCTTGTATTATGTGTTCTACTTGCAACTATTGTGTAGTTGATTTTAAATTTCTTTTATTATAGACAAACATAGAAGATATGTATCTAATAAATGTGTTACAAACATGGTACACTGTATGTTTCCCAAAATTGTACAATCATATACATATATATCTCAACATTCATATAAAAAGTAGAGTATTCAGATATCGATTATTTACATGTACAAAGAATCTACAATTGTGTAGTAACATATACAAATTTGTAGGCATGGAAAGATGGTACACTATATGTTTTTGAAAAATTTACAATTATATACTTATATATCTCAACATTTACGTACAAAGTGGGCATTCTCAAAGAAGGATCATTGGGAATACATTATTATGTCATAGAGTATACACATAATGATTATTCACATGTACAAAAACACTGTACATTACATTAGTGGATGTACATTAGTTATGATTGAGAAATAGCTTAAATTGTTCAATAATCGCATAGGATGCCCCTTTGTTTTTGAACTTGAGCTCCATTCTTTCTGAATATTGTAGTACATGGATTGATTGATATGACAACACCAATGAAATCAACAATTGAATTGTTTTCCATGTCCTTAAGTTCACTTATTGGTGTAAAGCTGAGACTATGCTTAGGTATTAGTCTGTCCTACTCTGCACATAACTGAACAATGGAACTACTTTGCAACAAAATTTCCCATTCATTTTGTAGGGTATTGAATTTTTTTTTTGTAGGCTTTAACGTCCCATTGGAGACTTTAAAGACTTCCATTTTCAATGCAATTATAAAATTGTTCAACAATTGCATTGAAACATATGACTCTTATTTCACTACCATTTTTGTTGTTAAAATGGTGAAGTTGTTGTTTCATAATCACTCAACCCTTTATCGTCCATTGAATTTGGTAAGGGTTTAAGGTTGCAATAGGAATGACTCTCGAAAGAGCTTCATTTCCTATCATAGTCTC
This sequence comes from Sequoiadendron giganteum, assembly GCA_007115665.2. Taxonomy (NCBI): domain Eukaryota; kingdom Viridiplantae; phylum Streptophyta; class Pinopsida; order Cupressales; family Cupressaceae; genus Sequoiadendron; species Sequoiadendron giganteum. The sequence continues at coordinate 84,522,795 of VCHN02000014.1, read as the reverse complement.
ACTATGGGATGCATTGTTTCTAGACTCCATCCCTACATAAGGATGGTATAGGCACAGTTGTGAGTAGTTAAAGAAGTCAAATGTATATTTTTTTTATTTTTTTATTTCTGCTGTCATTCATATGTCATATCATTAATTAGTTCACAAAGAAACACTATGTTTTGAACTGAATTAACTCTACAATTTTTTTTTAATTAAATTGACTCTACAAAAAAAAATTGTGTTATAACCCATAACCAATACCATAAATTATTGTAAATTCATTCATAAAGAAATACACTATGTTTTGGATTGAATAAATTCATAGACAAACTCTATGTTTTGAATTAAATAAATTATAATATATTTTCAATTGGAGAAATTTATAACTTAACTAATACCATAAATTATCAAAATTTCATTCATAAAGAAATACACTATTTTTTGAATTGAATAAATTCATAGACAAACTCTATGTTTTGAATTAAATAAATTCATAGACAAACTCTATGTTTTGAATTAAATAAATTCATAGACAAACTCTATGTTTTGAATTGAAGAAATTTATAAAGAAACACGAGGTTTGAATAGTATTTATTTAAGAAACATAAATGATACATACCTCTAAATATATGTTTAATTGCCTAAGAAGTATCCTTGTGAAGAAATTTTACATCTATAAACAACATAGAAATTTATAGCAAATTAGGAAAATAATCCAATTAGTATGAGACTAATTGAATATAAAAATAAATTATATAATTATCCTTAAATAAAATTCACTCATGTTAAATTTAAAAGTTAAATGTTTTCCACCAAAGGTAAAAGGAAAAACATATAATTGCTAGTAACTGTAGGATGAATAAAATCTAAAGTGAAAGTGTGACAGATATTTATAGAAAATATATTCAAACAAATAAAATGTATCCTTTATGTGTACATGATGATAATAATATTCAATAACTAAAAATGGACAAACAACAACAAAAATAAAAAATAATCACTTTAGATTCAAAATTTAATGTATATTATTTTAAAATTATCCATAACCTTGCAATAACTTAAAATAGAAGTAAGGATTGAAATTGACTAATAATTCCCCATATTAGAATTAATGTAACAAAATTGTCACTGACCTATCTCGTTCACTTATAGTTTTCACATTTTACCAATATATTAAAATTCTCTATCTCATTACAGTTTTTACATTTTACTTAATTGTGGATAGTCATCATCAACACTAACAACTTTAAAATCACAACTATTGGTCCAATATTGATAAAAATATTGGACATTATATAAACAAATACTATCACAACTATTGAAACATACTTAGATATGGATCCTCTCCCCTAATCAATATGAAAATCATGTCATATTTTAATTAGAAGAATGGTGTGTCACTTAATTTAAATTGTAAATTAAAAATTTTAACATGTAATTTATGTTTGTAAAGCTTTTAAAATCTATATTAGATCATTCTAGAATTATAGATATAATAAAATGCGCTATGATTGGAATCTCGAATGAACTCTGGTGATTGCAAGCTCCTACCATCTATCACATAAAAAAAAATTTAATCTTTTTGGCTTATATACCTTGGTCAGGTACCTTGGAGCCACGAAAGATTAAGCAACTACACCCAGATTTTGGTAGCTTTAACCTCGTCAAATCCATACATAAAATATTTCCATCCTATTTTTATCATGTGATAAAAAGCAAACCGCTGTATGTTACTTCAGATGAGTGCAAGACTTGATGCTATACCAACACTGCCACAAGACAACTGAGAACAACAATATTGAGAGCAAAACTGACCAGCATTGATCCATGAAGTATATAATATAGTATACCAAAGTTCGATGGATTTGTAGTGCATTTCAAATGCCTTTTTAAGTATTGATAGATGGCGCATATTTTTAATATCATATGTTATAAATAGCTGTTACAAACCCAGACGTGTGCATGCAAAGCAGTTCAATTGACAACGAAGATCATTAAATATAAAATATTACATATTAAATAACGGTTCAAATGTCAACGAATTCATTATGTTTTTGTTGGACACAGACAACATGCCGTTGCAGTGGTACGCCTATTGGCGTAATTATACAGAGTTTGGAGCACATGTCGACTGTGTCATGTAGTAGTTAGTGAATTTGAATCATTTTTTAAAATTTGAATAATTACCTTTTTTAAAAAAAAAATCATGCTAATTTGATGTGGATGTATGGTCTTAGTGGCTTATGTTGCCTCCTTCTATGGTACAATTTTTTGATCATGCCTTCATGCTTGCTCTATAATTAGGATTGCTATCCTAGGTCTAGGGTATGCTTATCTATACATGTCAAACATTGAAAATTCATTTTTTTAAAGTCTTTTAAATCATTTTTTTTCTATCAACATGTTCAAAACATTCATTGGTGCTAGTAAGTTATTCATCATGCAGTTGTTCATATTTCATGTTTATGGTAGAACCATTTGCTTTTGTTCTTAGGTGATTCCAAAATAATGTGTCCTAGTTATAAGATGAAGCTAAAAAATGAGTTAGGTGTAAAAAATTATAGAACACAAGCTTCAAATGAATGACCTTCTATCATAGGTGATTCATGATGACTTGCAATTGAAGTTGAGAGAATTTTAAAATATTTTATTTTTATTTAAATGTTTTTGTATACACCTAAAATCGGTCTGGAGAATCCGATTGATTAAATACAATTTATTTGATTAATTATCCTAAATTTCTCTACTATTAAATAAATATAAATATTTATTTATATAGTTCATGTTTAAATTCACATTTAAATTCTTCTAATTCTTCTATTATTTTATCTTAATTAAATAAACAAAAATAAATACTTTGTTTGATTTGATTACCAATTTCCCCTATTTTATTCTATCACATCAATCTAAATTAATTAAATAAAGGTTAAACACATTATTGATTAATTATCATCATATTCTTCTATTCTAATTTAATAAAAAAATTCTATAGTTTGTTTTATTAAATTATTTATCCCTCTTTGGCTAATTTAAATAATAAAAATATTTAAATAAAAGCAAATAAATCAATTCCTCTACTTCCTCAAAACCAAATTAGATATCATATGTCTAATTTATGTCAAAAATATGTCTAAATTAATTGATTCAATCTTCACAAGAAGATTTGGAGACAAATTGGAGACAAAATGGAAATCAATCTCTCAATCCTCTTCCATCAATCCTTCCTATCTTCTTGCCTGGTGTTTTCATGGGTAGGGACAATTCCCACAATCTTCTCAATCTCCTCCATCTCTCACCATTCAATTCTCTAGATTGAATCCAAGCCTCTACTTTCCTACCCCTGTGTAAAGTTGCTACTGGGAAAACTATAAATACAGCGTCATTCAATAGTAAAAGGATCCAGAATATTCAAGTTTATGCAATCTTACTCTACTGGAAAGCATCAAGCATAAAGCATCAAGCAAATCAAGCATCAAGCATTACATTAATAGATTTCATATCACGGCTGCACATTGTAGCTTCATCACAACTTTCATGTCAATTCATGTTACAATAGTTTCTTTTATCATTTAGATATTAACATATAGGATTAGATCATTATATCAACATCATTCCGTTCTCTAGATTTTCATTTTAATAGTCATAGTGTTTTACTAAATCTGAGAGCACTGTAGCTTAATAAATCTTCAAAGATAGGAAATAGTGAGACGTTTTCAGTTGATTCTTGCTTTAGATTAGTTTATTTATTGAATCTTTGATATAATGTTTCATTGGGAAGTGTATTCACCTTTGTTTACTTATTCACACTTACAATTTGGTGCCCACCGTGGGGCTTAACCCCATATTTCACAAAAAATTATTTGAAAAATATCACACAGGTTTGTAGTGTGTTCCGTTTAGCGTGAGCGAGAGCTTTTCCGACACTTTTGACAAAAACTGTAACGCTTCCGAGGAAAACTATAACACTTTTGTGCATTGTTTTAGTGCTTGTGCACTATGTTTTAACGCTTCCGTGAAACTATAATGCTTTCAAAAATTTTTTTAGCACTTTTGAGGTATGTTTTAGCACTTTTGTATCCAAAGTAGCGCTTACAGACTCTGTTTTAGTGCTTCTGAGGTTTGTTTTAGTGCTTCTAAGCTATGTTTTAGCACTTTTAATGAAATAGCACTTCTGGTTTAGTGCTTCTAACCTTTGTTTTAGCGCTTTGATAGTCAATCTTAAAATGACCATATCTTGGTCATACAGAGGTTTTTTTCAAAACTTTTGTTTTGAAATGGGGTAGAATTTCATAAGATATGCATTGGTGTAGGTATTTCTCACTTTTTGTAGAGTTTAAATTTTCAATTTTACATTTAAAGTCAAATCACATTGTAACTTGGTCCAAATTTTAGGGTTTTTATGCTTAATCATTCATCTAAACCTTATATCTTCTTATGTCTTGATCTCATCTAAAATTTTGAGCATTTATTGTAGGTTTTAAGAGGAATATGGAGCATTAAATTCAAAAAAAAGTGAAAAAAAGTCATTTGATATCCATTGTAATAGTGTTTTCAAACACTCATGGGAAAATAACCCATCATATGTTATTTTTCATTCATGATTTAGGAACAAATAGCATTGATTTGGGTTTAAAATTAACCATCTACAAAAGCTTTGTCAAATTTGGTTAAAAATAACCAATCCTAGGGTAGCCATTTGGATTAAAAAGAACCAATCCTAGGGTAGTCATTTGGTTTAAAATATATCAATCCTAGGGTAGCTGATGCAGAGTTAGGAGGATTCAACAACATATCTCACAATCCTTCAAAATTAATCCAAATAAATATTTGTATAACACATGCTATTAGTCATTCTATGTCACATTGGAAACATAACCATGGTAGCCCAAAAGAAATTATTTCATTTTTCCCAAAACTGCAAACCCTAGATAGGGTTCAAACCTGTCCTCACTAAAATGATCATAACTTATTCAAATCTTAATTAAATTTGATGAGACTTGAAGAAAATTAAAGTAGATTCATATAGGAACAACATAAACTTTGTTTCAGACCCAAAATATATACTTTAAAATCTGTACCATCACACTCTTTCAGACTGTAAATTCTGCACAATATTGTTAAAATAGGCAGTCTCACCAAAATAATCATATCTCCCACAAAAATCAATAAAATTGAATGAGACAAAAATAATTGGAAACTAGAAACAGATATCTTTCCATCCATATATGATACTTCATTATTTTAGTGCATACCAGGCCGTACAAACCACAACTTCAACCTGAAAACAATGTAAAATCAGAAAATGCACACAAACTTGAGGTTGCCATTCATCAAACTTCACAAATAATGTCTCCAACCTCTCAATTCGAGTTTTGGAGGGTGTACTTATACATTTACAACCAAAACCAACTATTTTCAACCACCTTTTAGTTAGTTTGTTGACAAAACACCTTAATGACACTTTTGACAAGTTGCTTGACAACTTTCTTGAGCAACTTTTACAATTTTTTTACAAAATGGAACAACTTTAAACATTATTTGACAAATGACTTCAAACATGACTTCCTAAGACTCAAAAACCTATAAAATGGTTTGATAAACCTTATTATAAGACCCAATACATAAAATAGAGCAACTATTTACAAATGGCCTCATGGAGGCAAGAAATCAAACAAGTGCTCCTGCACCAGTAGCCATCACACATTTTCTATATCAGTTAAAATCAGCATCATGACTTTGGTGAAACAAAATCTTCACGTAGAATAGCAAACTATCTTTGGGTTTTAAAAACAAACATTGCTTACTGTGCTTATGTGGTGAATAGGCTTATGCTCTCCTCTTAACTGAGTGATCAAAATGGCAGAATCATCCTTTGATTTTGTGCAATTCACACCTTATTAAATCCTTTAGAAGGCTTGTCGTAGTGGGAAAAAGTACTTACCCTATGGGAACGACCTAAGTGGGAACGCCTAAAGCTAAGGATTCCAACCCACTATAATCAAATGCAAGTTGTTGATGAAATTCCAACTTGATGGTAGTGTGCAAGATAACCATCCCTAAAATCTTTGTTCTAAAGATTGGGAGGTCTCCTGAGGGAGTTTATCATTTGTCGCAATGAACGAAAACCCTATCTATGAACTATAGTGTAGAATCCAGCTGAGTCAGTAACCAGACATTGTAATACTTGTAGTGCAAGGGGAGGGAAGAATCTATCCCCAAGACACTCACCATATAATTTCCAAGGACCATTTTATCAAGGGACGAGAAATCCAACTTTGAGTACGCACCTAGAAACGAAAAAACATGGGTGCCCTCTAGGGGGTGACACAACTGTGTGAGTCAACATAATTTTAAGATGTGGGTTGTTGAGTATAACAATAACCTTTTTGACTTTAAGAGTGAGTTTGTCTGAAGTATATATTTGTTAAAATAAACTAGTCAAAATCAATAAGGACCATTCGTGGTTCTTGAATATACACTATCTGTTCAGATTCTAGGACTAAAACAATTATTTTGCAATTTGCTTGCTATTTTTTCAAAACATGATAACTCAGATAGCAGATCATCCAGAAAACCACAAATCTAATCTGGTTAGAAAAATTCATGATTCGAGATAGGAAATCCCAAAAAATTGTCAAGAAAACCATCAAAGTCAAGAAACCCAAGAGATCACTTGGTTATCAAAATATTTTAAGAAAAAGGTGTTTCTTATATGAGAGTTGAAAAATCGTGCTGCAATACAAAACCTTCATACATAGGTATCACGATTTCGCTAGGGGTTATACTGGTGATTTCGCCTTAGAACCTCTTTATTCACGAGCCTTCTTCCAAAGGAGAGCTCTTATACAACATCATAATCATAGCCAACACATACATCATTCCTACATCCCATAACTGATGATTGAATACTCCACAAGGCCATATGATGTTTTACAATAATGAGTCTTAACCATTCACCCTCTGTTTTAGCGCTTTGGAGATCTACTTCAACGCTTCCACAAAATAGCATTTCCATCCTCTATTTCAGTGCTTCCGAGCACTGTTTTAGCGCTTCCACCATTTGTCTCGGCGCTTTCAAGCACTGTTTTAGCGCTTTCACAAAAATAATGTTTCCATCATCTGTTTCAACGCTTCTAAACTCTATTTTAGTGCTTCTATGAAATAAAACTCCCAAGTTCTGTTTTAGTGCTTCTAAACTTTGTTTTGGCGCTTCCAAAATAGAGAGTTTCAAAACATATCAGTCAGTTTGATTATCATCTAAACATGGATTTTCATCAAAATAGAAGCATCTTTTCAATAGAGACACTGTGTAGAAACCATAAAGCAGATAGGTTTCTACAGGTTAACTGTCTTTTCAACTAAAACACAGATCTTGCAAATCATAGTGTCAAATGAAAACAAAATCTCGATTATCAACTGAAGTTTCATCATCAGGATATTATCATCCTCCTATCACAAAACAAAGCATTGTAATCAGATCTTTAACCTAGTCTTATCAATAGGATAGATCATCCTATTTGACTTTGCTAAAAATTCACTTGACATTTTCCAACATAGAAGATCAAATTTTGGTAGGAAAATAAAAACACTTGTATGCCAATCTTCACCAGGTTACAAAAATAGAGGCTCTTAGAAAAGGAAATCGAAACATCAGAAACAATGGCAGAAGAAAATCCCTAGAATAGTCTACATCAAAGTGACAAGAATGAAATAACTCTAGAAGACATACAAACAACACAACATGATCCAAAAATTCCATAAATTTATGGAAAAGATCTTAGAGCGGGACATGGAGAAATATCTCTTAATGCTGGCTGAGTCAGGTACCAAAATTCCTAAAGACTTCGATGTAAATCGCTTAAAGGAAACACTTAGAACAAGTGAAACTGAAGTACCACAACATACACAAGGCATAAATCTAGTTGTTTCCTTAACAAACCAAATGAAAAGCTTACAACAACAAATACAAGACATGACAAGGGGAAATATAAAAAGATATGCATTATAGGACATTTTTCCTTATCCTTTTGACTCAATGGTAGACATGATACCTTTTCCTCGACACTGTGAATTCCCGAAGTATGAAAAATACAATGGAAAGATAAATCTGATTGATCATATCTTGGAATTCAAGACCATGAGCCTAGAGTTTGCTCAAGAGGAAACTTACCTGATGAGGCTATTCCTAAAAAGCTTGGGAGGTCTGTGTATGGAATGGTTTTCCAAATTACAACCAAGGATATAGAATTTTGAAGAGCTTGTCAATAGGTTCATATCCCAATATTCCTTTAACATTCAAAACGATGTCATGATAAAGGATCTATATAACATGAAACAAAAAAAAGGGGAGACATTCTTGTCCTTTTTAGAAAGATGGCAATGACTGTTTGCTAGATATCCTCGCTCTATTCCTAAGAAAGAAAAAATGGAGTTGTTCATAGACAATTTGATGGACGAGATGAGTTACAAACTCGAATTAAAAATTTCCTCCTACATTTGAAAAGGTAATAGAGAATGGCCTTAAAATTGAAGAAGCACTGGTCAAACGAGGGGTTATTAAACACTACAACGAAAAATCAAATAACACCAATGAATACCCCAACAATGACAAACCAAAATTATAGCAAAAGAATAGAAATATGGGGACTAATGAAACAACAAATGATTTACAAAATTCCAAACTAGTTTTCAACTTGATATCATCTACTTCAAAGAAAAATCAAAACAACAATCAAAACTTCAAGCCAAATGTCATTTAAAACAACGAAAACTCAAAACCACAAACGTACCAAAAGTCATCAAACCGACGTAGGTTCACACCGTTAGGCCAAACTTTGGAATCAACAATGAGGGAACTAGTTGCAAGTTGTCTTATCACTACACAGGAAGCAAGATTCTGGGATCCAAAAGTTAAACCACCATGGTGGAATGACATAGATTATTGAAATTTCCACAACAATAAAGGCCACAAAACTCATGATTGCATGGAGTTAAAACACACTGTTCAAGATCTGATTGAAAATAACAAGGTATACATAGAGGGACACAAAAACAACAATGATCATACAACCTTCAAGGACCCTTTACCAAATTATGACAAAGGAGCATCATCTTCTACGAACAATAAAGGTAAAAATATCAATCATGTCTATGATACCACAATCCTTTGCATTACTGAAGTAGAAAATGATAATACCATTGGTCATCACATGGACAACCACAAAACCAATGACATTACCTTGCTGGATCTACTCCCGAGCATACAAGTCTCTGAAAATCAAATAAATGTTTTAAAAATCGGAGAACGACAAGACTATCAACTAGTTAATGTCATGACAAAGGGGAAATGCAAAGTATTACTAAAGGGGGAGTTGTGCCTAAAAACACAACTCCACCTCCATCTCAGTACAACACCATCGATGAACTTCAAAAAAATCCAACACAAATATCAATACTGGAACTCCTCAAACTATCACCATCACACAAAGAAGTCCTAGAACAAGCATTGGTTTCCACCACGGTACCCAATAATCTAGATGTTTTCCAATTCCAGGCTATGGTGGGACATTTGACTACACCACACTTTATCATTCTCTGAATAGGATGATGTGTCACTTAATCACTCACATAACAATGCCCTACATATCAAAGTTTTGATCCACAATCACCATGTTAAAAGAGTCTTAATAGTTGGGGGAGTTGGTCTGAACATTTGCACTCTAAAGTTAATCCGTTCACTAAGGTATTCAGATAATGTTATTGATGCCCGAAGGAAAATGACAATAAAGGCCTATGATGAGGAAGAGAGATCTTCTAAGGGACTGATTGTGTTACCCATTCAAGTGGGACTGATGATGAAAAACATAGCATGCCAGGTACTGGAAAAAGAGTTAACATACAATATACTCTTAGGGCACCTATGGATCCATGAAATGCAGGCAAGACCTTCCACTTATCACCAATGCTTAAAATTCCCAGTTAATGGATAGGAGGTGACAATATCAATAGATTCTAACCATCCTCAACATTGAGACACACTCAGAATCTATCAAGATAGCTTTGTGCCTCACAATAGGGAAGTATGCAGTTCCAATTCATCAAATGAAGAAAAATGTCCAAATATTACATCCAAGTGGGTTGAGAAAAAGGGTAAATCAAAAGAGTCAAGTCTTGTTGAAATAAAATTAGCAGAAAATCAAGATCCCCAATTTTCTTTAGAACATGTCCAACTGATAGATAAGGGAATGGGACAATATTCTCTTGGCCAGGCTCTTAATCTTTCACAATTTATGCAATCTCCAAAGTCGTATGGACAACCATCAATGATCAAACAATAACCATCACTACCTACCATGGTTGTAGAAGAAAGATTCATGAAAGCCGGTACTATTGAGGATGAATCAAAAGACAAAGCTATCCTTGATTGGTTATATAAAGATGGAGAAACATCGACATCATCAAACATCAACATCAACACTAATAAGTATGGCAAAGGGAAGACTATTTTAGAAAAAAATGGGTTATGAAGGACAATGACCTATTGGAAAGAGGAAAGAAGGCATAATAGAACCTATTCAGCCTCTAACTGTTCATTCAAAGGATAAGATGAGACTAGGATACTTAGAAGAAGAAAAATAATATATGACAAAGAAGGATGTTGAAAGAATCCTGCAGGTTAGAGATAGCTCTGAAACGGATTCAAATAAATATGAATGGGATCTATATTCTGACATATCTTACACATATGTCCAGATAAATGTCATAAAACAATATGAACCTATGCATGAGGAGGGACAAAGCTCTGGGTCTAGACCACTTGAAATAGGATCACAACATATCAATGACTCAAGTGAGGATGAACAAACACCGAGTGAACTAGATAATCTTGAGGAGGGTACCATCATTGATTTTGGTATCCCTAATAATGACTCTGATGAAATAGTTGTCCAAACCCTTACCACTATTAACCTAAGTCAATCCGATGACTTCATTCCTTTAGTCCATCCCAAACTTATTGACTGGTAATCCATCGAACGTATAAATGTACCCATATTTGCAAACGATGATGCTATCATAAATTTCCTCTGTTGTGACGAACCTGATATGAGTTCTATCCATAATTCTCACAACAATGCGACTCAATAGGAGGGTGTCAAATCTTCAAGTTGCAAAAATAATAATAGGAATAATGGATCTAATGGTGAAAACCATTCTATGGCAACATTAGATCTAGAAAAAAAAAAAAAAAGAACACATCTGACGGTGAAAACCTCTCTGAGGCACTGAAAGATGGGAGATTTGACATGCTTCTAGAGAATTATCATGAAAGGTCATCAGTTCTGGTGGAGCCAACACAGTCTGTCAACATTGGCATTGAAGAAAAAGCAAAGATCTTACATTTGGCAGAATCTATGATAGAGCAAGAAAGACCTCAATTTATTAAATTCTTTGAAGAAAGGAGCATTAACTTTGCTTGGTCATATTCTGATATGCTAGGTTTAGAACCCAATATTTTAATGCATCATCTATCTTTTCCTACTAGAATCAAACCTGTCAAACAAAAATTGAGAAAAATGCATCCACATATCGCATTAATGGTAAAGGTTGAGCTGAAGAAATTATTGGATGTCGGATTCATTAGGTCTATTGATTATGCAGAATGGATATCCAATATTGTACCTCTATCAAAGCTAGACAATAGTATCAGGATATGTAGAAATTTTAGGGACCTGAATAAAGTATTCCCCAAGGATGATTTCCCCTTGACTAATATTGACATCATCGCGGACTTAACAATAGGGCATGCCATGCTATCAATAATGGATGGTTTCTCTAGATACAACCAAATCAAGATAGCGCTAGAAGATCAGAAGAAAACTACATTTACATGTCCATGGGGAACCTTCTGTTTGAATGTCATGCCATTTAGTTTGAAAAATGTAGGGGCAACTTATCAAAGAGCAATGACCACAATACTTCATGATATGACGCACACCTTTATGAAGGATTACGTAGATGATATTCTGGCTAAATCTTGTTCTAGGGAAGGACATCTGGATATCTTGAGAAAAATCTTCACAAGATTAGAAAAGTTCAATGTCAGACTAAACCCTAAGAAATGTGTCTTTGGGGTTACATTAGAAAAAATATTGGGATACATAGTCTCAAAAAAGGGTATTGAAGTAGATCCAACAAAGGTAAAGGAAATAATGGAAATGCCACCACCTAGAAACATCAGTCAACTAAGGTCACTATAGGGAAGGCTACAATCAATCAAGAGATTTATCTCCCAGTTAGCAGACAAAAGTCACCCATTTAATCATCTATTGCATAAAAATGTTGTGTTCAAATGGGATCAAGGATGTGAGACAACTTTCAATCAAATCAAGCAATATTCGATGTCACCACCTATTCTCATGCCACCTACAAAAGGAAGAACTTTAATTCTATATATTGCAACAAAAAATATTTCTTTAGGAGCACTATTGGCATAGGGGGATTATGAAGGAAGGGAACAAGCCGTTTACTACATCGGCAGAACTTTAAATGGCTTTAAAATAAACTACACTTTCATTGAGAAATATTGCTTAGTGATGGTGTTTGTTACTCAATAGTTGCGACACTATATGTTGACTCACACGATTAAGCTCATAGCAAAGATCGACCCATTAAAATATCTACTTAGTAAGGATGCTTTAATAGGTAGATTGGCCAAATGGGTCATGCTTTTAAGTGAGTTTGATATTCAATATGTGGAAAGGAGAGCCATCAAAGGTCAAGTGATTGCCGAAAAATTAGCTGAAGCTCCTTTACCAGATGATCGGCCTATGACAATGGAGTTCCGTGATGCAGACATTCTTACAGTGACACCACAACAATGGATACTTTACTTTGATGGATGATATACACAAAGAGTATTTGGAGCAGGGATTTTGTTCATTACACCCCAAGGGCACACCATTCCAAAATCTTATAGACCAATGTTTCAATGTACCAATAATGTGGCAGAGTATGAGGCATTAATCATTGGGGTCAAAGTCGCAATTGAATGGAAAATCACAGAGTTACAAGTATATGGGGATTCTCAATTAGTCATTTATCAAGTAAATGATGAATATCAAACGAGAGATGAAAAGTTAATTCCCTATAAACAGTTGATAGATGATCTCAAACAATAATTTGTCAATATCAAATTTGACCAAATTCCAAGGGTAGAAAAGAAAGCGGCAGATGCTATGGCGACAATTGCTTCTCTTTTACAATTGCTAGAGAGATGTGGTCATTATGAGTTTATGGTAGAACAAGTATCTAATCCTTCCTATAATAGTTTGGAAACCCAAACCATATGCCATTTAGATACCATTGAAACCTCCATCTATCAAGAAATCTATGTGAGCTTGAAAGATAACATACTCCCCCTTGATCTTTCTAGAAACCAAAAATGCAACTTCATCCACCAATCCGCTCGACATACTTTAATCACCAAAATAATTTATTGTCGAGGTCTAGATGGTACTCTTCTTTGATGTTTAGAACACAACGAATCTAAGACAGCCATATGGGAGGTTCATGAAGGTATATGTGTAACTCATTCATGTGATATAACTCTAGCAAAGAAACTCCTCCGTTTAGGGTATGACTGGCCAAGTATGGAGAAGGAGTCTTATCAATTTGTCAAGAAATGCCAAAAGTGTCAGATTCATAGTAATTTGATCCATGTACTAGCTCAATAATTACACCCATTCGTATCAACATGGCCCTTTTGTCAGTGGGGACTGAATTTGGTAGGAAAAATAAATTCGACTTCATCCAATGAATACAAGTTCATAATTACAACAACGTAATACTTTACAAAATGGATAGAAGCAGTCCTTCTCACAACTATCACTAGAAAAGAAATATTGTCATTCATATTGAATTACATAATCTATCGGTATGGTATAGCTCAAGCTATTATCATTGATAATGGACGACCACTTAAAAACCATGATGTCTAGGAATTGTGTGATAAATTTCATATCCAACATCATTTCTCAACACCATATTATCCTCAAGGAAATGGCCAAGCAGAGGCCTCTAATATATATATTTTTAAAATACTCAAGAAAACGGTTAACGATGTTGGACATGATTGGCATGTTCAACTCAATTCAGCACTATTGGCCTACAAAACCAGCATCAGAACACCAATAGGAGCTACGGCATATGCCTTGGTATATGGATCAGAATCCATATTACCCATTGAGGTAGAGATTCCATCATTTCATGTATCACTCAAAGGAATCATTTCAGATGAAGAGAATAGATTATCTAGGCTTCAAGAACTAGAACTATTGGATGAGCATCATCAACAAGTTATCAATCATCTAATAACTTACCAACAAAGAATGTCAAGGAGCTACAATCATAGGGTAAAGTCCAGAGTTTTTCAGGTTGGTGATTTGGTCCTAAAAGAGAATCCTAGAAATCAACAAGACGGAGAAAAGAAAGGGAAGTTTGAACCTAATTGGCTAGGTCCCTTTGTCATCACATCAGTTTATGGATCAGGTGCTTATCAGGTATCAACACCTGAAGGGGATTTATTTGATGAACCTCTCAATAGTATCCATCTCAGAAAATACTATATGTGAATCACCTAGTGCACAGATCAAACTTTTGGAAAATGGTTTCCTTGATGAAAACCTGGCAAACAAGCATCTTGGTAATAGAAAAATACAAAAAATAAAAAATAAAAATGAGAAAAGAGAATATACATAACAAAAGTGCAATCAAAACATATGTTGAAAACCTGGAAACAAGCGTTGTATGTGATTCTAAACTAGATTTTCCATCTATTTTGACACATATCATGATCATTAGTCTTTCCATCATTACATCTATTATCATTTCATTCTAAATAATTCATGTCTCACTATAGTCTGGGGGCATCATCTGGATCTCACCGAGGGAAATAAAACATCAAGCTTAACAAAGTGGGAAAACATCAGAGAAATAAATGCAATAAAAATAATGATCAAAACACAATCCAACATGGAACATCAATCACCATCAAATGCACATCAAACATTCATATCATCTCGAAAATCCACAAACAAGTCAAAAAGTTAGTCTCACAAAGTCAATCTCAAAAAGCCAAAAACATGAGTCATCCAATCGAACTGCGTGGTCTCTACGTGTATAACGTAGGCTAGGCTAATATTTGATCAACTCTCGAGGCCCCTAGGATAGGTCTTTAGGTTAGTTTGGATTTCAAAAATCTCAAAAAATCATAAAAACATCACAAAAGTCAGGATGGATGATCGAATCTGAATAATGATTGAAACGCTCTAAGTAAAAGGTGGATAAGTTGTATTTTGATTAATTGTTATCATTTATTTGGAGTTACTCAATGATCTAATAAACTATAGAAACAAGGATGAAGAATGGTATTTTTATTGTTTGTTTTCTATGCGTTAATCATATAAATGTGTGAATTATCCGGGGATGTGCTCTACAAATGTATCACCGATGACATTTAGAATTCACACACTAAAATGATTAATCTATGTCTATTTATGCAAGAAATGCTCAGGTAATCTTGGTTCAATTATACCTAGATGTTTGTGTTCGCTTGAAATATCAAAATTCATGAAAGTAGTACTCATGTCGTCATTGGTCTAACATATACCATTAATGCTTGTACTCACTTTCAACATCCTAAAAACCTCTATGATGATACCAACCACAAAAGTAATATTAAAATGTCAATAGTCTGCATATAGTTGTATGAAAAAAATTAGACTGCATTCATAATAAACTTGACATCTACAGAGTAGTTGTTAGACAAATGATTCAAATTGATGATTATCTTTTCTACAAATATGATTGAGTATACTTGACATAAACCAAAAAAAATTCATCAAAAAAATATAGGTGCATCATCATTTTCATTCATACATTTAGAACATCATACATCCATACATCATATGTTCACGCATAAGCTTTTAAATTAAAAACATCATATTTTCATAAATAAGCATCAAAATATTAAACCATCATATGGATAAATGCACAAAGTTGGGTCCACTTAATGTGGAAGTTTTTGCCTTAGCCGAAAAAGTGAAATCGGCTAAGCAAAAACGGGATCCCGAGCCTAAATCACAAATGAGATCCCGCTTTTTGAAAAAAATGGGATCCTGTTTGCTAGAGGGTCCCGAACCGATGGAGAGGAAACAAGATCCCGATTTGTAAAAATTGGGATCCTAATCTTAGAGCGACAACAACCCTAGAAAACCTCCCAAGTGCCGTACTCTCTCCCATTTTTGCAATTTTTTCATTCCAAATTGAAATTGTTAATAAATTAATTATTTTTAGCATGGTTATTTCAATTTTTTTTTACATTTTAAGAATTTTATTTCATGTTATTGTAGAAATGAGAAATTTTATAAATAGATCAAAAAAATATGTCAAATTGTGAAAATTTTCAATAGAAACAAGAAAATAAACATTGAATTGTAGTTTAGAAACAAAATTTAACTTTTGAAACTTGAATTGTTTGATGAAACAAAAAAAATGAATTTGAAAACCCTAATTGAAACGAAACAAAAAAATTGCATTTTTTAAACCCTAGAAATTGAAATGAATTAAAAATTTGTATTTAGAAACCCTAATCAAGCTTTTTGAAATCTCGAATTCAAATCAAAGCAAAAAAAAAGAATTTCAAAATTCTAGTTTGAAATGAAACTAAAAAATTGTATTAAAAACCCTAATTGCTTAGAAATTGAAACCCTGAATTGAATTGAAACAAATTTTTTTGCTAAAACCCTAAATTAAAATCGAACAAATCATTTTTATTTTGAAAACCCTAATATTCGAGCTCAAAAAAATTCATTTGCATTTAAGTGTTTTAAATTTTATTTGCATTGTATGGAGAAAATGATATGTTAAACTTTAGTTTCATTGTTAAATTATAATTAGATTAGAAAAACTTTCCATTTTTTGTGAAATGAGTACAATATTGCTATATGAATTTTGATAATTAATTATAGGTCAAATAATCCATCCTATTAAAAAGATGAAATAAAAATAAAAACACACTCTAAATTCAAAATCTAGCTTCATCTAGGGTCTATGAAACCTTAAGTGAGGATTAAATTCAAAATCTAGCTTCATCTAGGGATCTAGGGTTCTTGAAATGAAGTTGAACTACTTAAGAAGAAATGGGGTATTTTGATGAAATGTAAATTATTAGGGATGGTAAATAAATCAACTCTCTTTAAAAAATATAGATGTATATTCTATTAGAGAAAAATGAAGATTTTGAACAATTTAATATTGAAATTAAGATTTAAGTTATAATCTATTTTGAACAAAAATATAGCTTTTAAATACATTTTTGAGAAAAATAATGGTAAGAAATATATAAATTATTTTATAGAATAGAGTTTAGGGCATATGCATAATATTTTTTTTTTGTGAAAGTAAATGAGAGGGTTACTTGACACATAGAAATTAACTATTAGAAATGAAGATTTAAGTTATTAAGTAGTGGCATTTAAAAACACCTAGGGGTGAGTGAAGTAGATCTCAATTGTCATGTTCTCATAGGTTAGCCCTCATGATAAGATCAAGTTCATGATTATGGGAATGATTAAGGAGAATAGTATTCAAACTTGGAAATGGTGATGCATAATTAGATTAAATTTAGGTCCTCCTATTGAAGTGTTCCTAGCATAGTACTTTCAAAAATTTAAATGATTTGTGAATAATGATCAAGTGTAATTAAATGATAAAATAAAGACAATTTAATGCCTTTGTATACTAAGCAAGTTTAGTCTGCTCATAATGTATTATTAAATACATGTAAGGGATGGAAAATTTAGAATTTAAATTTTAAAATTTTAATGATTAAATTCATGGTTTAAGATTTACCATGTAGATACTTAGAGGATTGGTCTTGGATTTAAATTTTTTCACTAGTTACCTAGACACTAAATAATCTAAATATTTTTGTTTTCTTAGTTCTTTTAGGTTCTTTCAATTACAAACAATCTAAAATAAAATACTTGATTCAACATTAACTAATTTTATATTATAAATTTTATATCATAAAATTCATTTAAGTGAGTTTCATATTAATGAAAAAAATATTAAATAAAATAATCTTATATTTAATTAAAAATACTTCCAGTTAAAATATACATCAAACTCAATCTTAATCATACATAAAATTTATGTGTTTCTATTACGAAAATAGTCAATCTATTCATAAAATAAAAAATATTCATAAACTAGGCACTAACTTGCAAGTCCATTATTCCAATGGCCACCCAAACTTCACCCTAAGTTCGCTAAACCCTAAGCCCTGAACTCTAAAATCTAAACCCTCAACACTAAAGCATCAGTTTTGTCTTAGGACCTTAAAATCAAATGTGGTTGCCTTAGGCAACTCCACCAAATTTGATTCCCTTAAGCCATGTCATTTTATCGTAGAACCTTAAAAAAAAGATCCCCTTAAGCCATCGTATTACCGTAAACCCTAAACTCTAAACTCTAAACCCTAAACAGGCTAAAGACATCATTTTTTCCTAGGCCCTTAATGAAATTTGGTTGCCTTGGGCAACATCACCAAATTTTATTCAGTTGAGCCATGTCATTTTGTCCTAGGACCTCACTAGACATAGATCCCCTTAAGCCATTCTATCACCCTAAATCGCAAATCGATGTCTTAAGGGGTCCTATTATGACATTTCTTAATGGGATCAAAGAAGTTCTTAAAATTTGGTGAAGTTGCCCAAGGAAACCAAATTTAACAATAACAAGATTGTGCAAGATTATAATATGAATGATATTTCATGATCTAGGTTGGTCAGTTGAAACAAGACCTATCTCAATCAATTGCTCCACGAGAAAATGTTCTTCACTAAAGCATCAAATTTGTCTTAGGAGCTTAAAATCAAATTTGGTTGGCTTAGGCAACTCCACCAAATTTGATTCCCTTCAGCCATGTCATTTTGTTGTAGAACCTTACTACAAAGATCCCCTTAAGCCATCGTATTACCATAAACCCTAAAATCAAAACTCTAAACCCTAAATAGGCTAAAGACGTCATTTTTTCCTAGGCCCTTAATGAAATTTGGTTGCCTTGGGCAACACCACCAAATTTTATTCAGTTGAGCCATGTCATTTTGTCCTAGGACCTCACTAGACATAGATCCCCTTAAGCCATACTATCACCCTAAATCACAAATCGATGTCTTAAGGGGTCCTAATATGACATTTCTTAATGGGATCAAAGAAGTTCTTAAAATTTGGTGAAGTTGCCCAAGGCAACCAAATTTAACAATAACAAGATTGTGCAAGAGTATAATATGAATGATATTTCATGATCTAGGTTGGTCAGTTGAAACAAGACCTATCTCAATTGACTATTCCACAAGAAAATGTTCTTCGCTAAAGCATCAATTTTGTCTTAGGACCTTAAAATAAAATTTGGTTGCCTTAGGAAACTCCACCAAATTTGATTCCCTTAAGCCATGTTAATTTTTCATAGAACCTTACTACAAAGATCCCCTTAAGCCATCGTATTATCGTAAACCCTAAACTCTAAACTCTAAACCCTAAACAGGCAAAAGACATCATTTTTTACTAGGCCCTTAATGAAATTTGGTTGCCTTGGGAAACATCACCAAATTTTATTCAGTTGAGCCATGTCATTTTGTCCTAGGACCTCACTAGACATAGAACCCCTTAAGCCATCCTATCACCCTAAATCATAAATTGATGTCTTAAGGGGTCCTAATAAAAAAATAGGTACATTGAAAACAAATAAGGGGACATCTTAAGGGATCATAATACAACATCTTAAGGGGACATCTGAAAGGTTCATAATACAACGTCTTAAGGGGATGTCTTAAGGGTTCATAATAGAATGTCTTAAGGGGATGTCTTAAGGGTTCATAATAGAACATCTTAAGGGGTCATAATACAAGGTCTTAAGGGGATGTCTTAAGGGGTCATATTACATCTTAAGGGGATGTCTTAAGGGGTCATATTATGTCTTAAGGTGATGTATTAAGGGTTCATAATACAATGTCTCAAGGGGATGCCTTAAGGGGTCATAATACAATGTCTTAAGGGGTCATAATACAATGTCTTAAGGGATCACAATACAATGTATTAAGGGAATGTCTTAAGGGGTCATAATACAACATCTTAAGGATATAATTGTTTTAACAATAATTTATGAATGATATTTAGTGATTTGAAGACATAATAGGAAACTTATGTACATATATGTCATCTCAAAACAATGTTTACAAAATTTGGATATGTCATCTCAAAACAATGTTTACAAAATTTGGATATGCCATCTCAAGAACATCTCAAACTCATGCCGAGAATGTACTAGGTCTTCACACCGTTTGATATCAAAAAGGTACAAGCAATATCAATGAAATCATCAAAACATACATATTTTAATTTATATAAAACTATCAATATGTACACAACTCAAGTACCTGCATTTAAAAGTATTCCACATGTGTGTAGGTTGAATCCAGGCATCCACTCCTTTTTGTTTCAAAGTATGAGATCAATGCAATGATGGCTTAGTGATACAAAAAAGGATAATAAATCAATTTTAACTATTAATGTACAAGAAATATCAATATGTAATCAAAACATGTATTTAAATATGTTTTAACTAATAATTAACTCTATTTAAAAGGACAATATAAAAATTAAACTATATTTACTTGTATTTACTTATTCCATTGTACCATCTACATCCTCTCTTTTTTGTAATGCATCTATGATTGTCTCATGCTCTTTCATAGAAATTTTCCATAGCACTTTATTTTTAAGTCTTCCACGATACCGATCTAGTTTTATATTTGTTGCCACCACCAAATGTGAATAATGTATAATTTTTTTATGTGGTTCATAATCTTCTAATGCAGGTAGACCATTCTTCCTTGCTAGGTATTTTAGTATCCAAGTACCAACAACCACAACCGCTCCTATTGGAAAACATGAAAAAAATCATCATATAAGTTCTCAAAATTTTCTTAATGGGATGAAAGACTTGTTCTAAAAAATTGATTAAGGGGATCAAAAAAATTGTTATCAAAATTTGCTTAAGGGGATGTGTTAAGGGGAACATGGTACCTGTTGGATATTGATAGCCATCATCATCTTCTCAAGGTGATATTAACTTATGTTTACTTTCCACACAACAAGCCAACCAAATATTTTGTTTTCACTTCATTCCCCTCAGGTGCAACAACAACATACACATGTCCTGCAAACAAAAATTGATTTAATAACTTGCACATATCAATATAAAAAATTTAGTATTACAAAATAACTTAATAAAGTGAAATAAATTGAATTAAATTACCTTCTTGTACAAGGTTTGAAACACGGTCATATTCTTTAGATGCAAACACTTGATCATTTTATTCAATAATTTTTTCATATTGATCATGGGGTATGTGCAGGATCATGATGGGCCAAAAAGTGGCGATATGTGAGTGATATGCTGGCCCATGTGGCTGAAGAATTCTTTTTACCCAAAATTGATGAAACAAAAAGGGTTTTTAAACGAGATTCTTAGCTTTCCACCAATATAAATTATGCTTTACTTTGAATTTAATAAATAATTATTATTCATTTTCTATTTGAATTATGACTAAAGTCCTGATTGATAGGTGGATTGAAAAACATCTATAGCTTTCAAAGGGTATCAAATTATTTGAATAAGAAACATGCGTCACATTCTATGCTTCACATACTATAGGATTAAAAAAAAAAGTTGAATTTCATGAAGTTTTGACCAAGTTAATTAAGGTGGTCAAACGGACGAGGTTTTATATTTTTTAAAAGTTGTAATAAAAAAATCATAATTAATTATTTACTTGGAAAAAAAATACAAAAAAATATGCATCACA
The DNA here is from genome assembly GCA_007115665.2 of Sequoiadendron giganteum. Taxonomy (NCBI): domain Eukaryota; kingdom Viridiplantae; phylum Streptophyta; class Pinopsida; order Cupressales; family Cupressaceae; genus Sequoiadendron; species Sequoiadendron giganteum. Next base: position 84,500,884 of record VCHN02000014.1, on the reverse strand, counting down.
TCGAGACATGAGTCTTCTACTTATATATTAAATGTTATAAAAAAATATTATCATTTTATTGTGGTTAGGGTGGTCAGACAGACACCTACCTCTTATTTTTTCCCTGAAATTTTAGTACTACTGCATTGAAATTTCAAATTTTCACCAAATAAATTTTTAAAAAATAAAAACAAACGTAGTAGTTTAGAAAATAAATTCAATTTGCAATAGCTTCTATTCTTACATAATTTTGAAATAATATAGTTAAATTATTCAATTTTTTACGTCAAGTTGCCTAACTCTGACTTTTCTGAATTTTATTGCCACTTAAGGGCCTATTTTTTCCATGATAATTCTGCACATTCCCCATGTGCTTGTGTAGGTGTCAACAATATTTTCTCCCACTATTCAACCCATTATGTATTTTCAAATGCTTCCCAATCTCCTGAGATACAAAACTAGCAAAAACATGCAAGCTCCCTTGTCCAGATAGTCCATGTGCTTGTTGTTGAACTCCTAAATAAATGCCATTTAGTTGATCCACTAATTGTCTCACAGTCGACTCTAGGTACAATGCTATCTTCTTCAACCAACCAAAAGAATCGATGAACACTAGAGTACTCACTCAAACTAGGTGTAGATAATATTGTATTACACCAATCGAAAATCCCACACGTATCTTTAAATTTTACTCCATCTTTGAATTTTAATTGTTCCCTAGCAAGAATTATTTTAACAAACACACCAGCTCCATCATGTTCTCCTTTACCATGCCCAGCTTCAAAAAAACTCCATATATGTTGGACATTAAGCTCTTTGTGAATCCTACTTAACCAATAGAACATTCGAGCATTCCTGAACTGCCCCATACAATTATCTGACCATATGAGGTGTTCTTTCATATGGATTCCTCTTTCTCTTAAATTTCTGTAAAATATACTAAAACAATATTGAACAAACTCTGATGAGTGTAATCAGTTGTCACTCAAATAAAAATGATACTCCCTCAGAATGTTTCTATCATCCTCAGGTCTATCATCTGCACGTCTATAAACAATATGGACAAACATAGATACTTGCACTAAATTATAATACTGTGATTGAATTTCGTCTTGCGGAGCTAGAGTATAATTTTCCGCAAAATCAACCACTGAAAGTAAAGTACCAATTGGAAATGTGTTTCTACATGCGATAAATTGGCCATCAAGGCATTGAGCATGTTGAGAGTGCATGATATATTTTGGTACTGGGTATGTGCAGGATCATGATGGGCCAAAAAGTGGCAATGAGAAAAAATCACGTTTTGGATCGACTCAAAAACGCGGAAATGCCGAGTTGACTTTTATAGGTTCGGGTGTTAGTACATTTACCCGAACCAAAAACCAAACCTAGCTTCCACAAATCAGATATATGATCCAAATCAGATATCCAATTTCTGGAAACAGTATATAAAAAAAGGCCGACTCTTTCAACTTCATTTCTCACAGTTTGACGCGGGCGCAAAAGGAAAATCCCAAGTCCGATATCCGCTTTGATCAGATATCCGATTTCAAAGGTATGTATTTGGTATTTCCAATCTTGTAATCAATTTTTCAAGTAGATTCTCTTAAGTTTAAGTAGGTTTTATTAAATTTTTTTCAAAAATAGGGTTTTCTATTGATTTTAAAAAAAAAGTAGAGTTTACATTGATTTTTTATTAAAAATTAATGTTTTGAAATGGATCTTGATTAAAAATTAGTGTTGTTGATGTATTTTTATCAAAAATAAGAGTTTGTTATTGATTTTTGTGAAAAAGTATGGTTTTTTTGGATTTTTATTAAAAACTAGGGTTTTTTTACAATAATTTAATTTATATTGTGTAATTTCAATTAGTTTATAACTTTAATTAGGTATTATGGCTACAAATGAAAATTCACAAATTCCTAACGCTCCACCACCTCCACAACCACCAATTGAAGACTTAATTGGTAAAAAATTGGGGCAATTGAGGGGCATTTTTGAAATTTATCAGACAATGCCTCGATTGAGAGATATGACAAACACATTGAAAGAAATAATTAAAAATATAGAAACCCTCTCCACCCAACATAATTCCTTTTATTCATGGTGAGAAGAAATGAGGGAATATTATCGATGTGGATTGTCTTACGATGATGTGAAAGATCTCCAAATAACCAAAGCCCAAATAGCCTCTTTATTCATTGACCCCCGCACCGGTTCACCAGTGAATGTAAATAAAAAAAAAAATTCAATAAAATGGTGCATGCATAGGGACATTATAGCTAACTTTTGGGATTGTTGGTGTATGGTTTTTGATAAACCATCGAACAATAATTCCAACATACCATTTTATTTTATTAAAAAATTATATGTTGATTTTGTGTTAGGGCATCATGTCAATTACTTTGACATTAAACCCTTCCAGGGCGTTAGTGGAGGTATGCCCCAAGATAGACCAAGGGCAGTTAGAGTAGTCTCATGCCCAAATGTTCGCCTTCCTCCCCTTCCTCCACCACCTCCAATATATCATCCAGAGATTATCCATAATGCATCCACACAAACTATTCATGCTATTCACTCTTTGAGTGGTCATTTGGTTTCACATGCTTCTACAGTAGCTCAACCACATTTCGGTGATGCTGGTGAAGGCTCGAGTGCTGCTGCATCATCCTCCTCAAGTCCACATATTTGTGTGCCACATACTTGCACTATGTGCTGCCATATATGCTTGGGTCCTCTTGTATAGCCCGCTGAGCATCCCTTGGACACTTTTGATTATGACCTCCATGATGTGGACATTATAGATCAGTTGCAGTGGAGTGAAGCGCACCCTACAGAGTCCTCTCCTGCTAGAGAGGGAGATGCTAGAATAGTGAGACAAGTAAGATTTAAGTTATAATTTCATAACTTGCATTTGCTTTTAAATGAATATTAATAAGAGATAGTATCAAGTACTAATATTTATTTATATGGTCTATTTAATAGTTGATGTCTGAGGAGGAGCTCACATGGGTGACTAATAGCACCCTTAGGGCCATTTCATTTGGCTTGGACACACAGGCAGTATATATTTTCTCACTCACTCGTTTACATTTTATATTATATACTTGGTTGTCATTAATGAAATTATATAATAACTTATATGTTTATCTTGTTTTCCTCTTGTAGGAAATACCTAGTGTGAGTGAGGTGCAACATCGTCCAGACTATGGAGGCGCAAATCTAGATAAAGGGAAGGTAATTGAACTCAAATTGGATTGAATTAAGATTTTTAAGATCTTATATTGATTATACATATGTCGAAATAGATTGGTAGTTTCATATGTACTTGTCAATTTTATGTACAGGCAATTATAAGCTTTACAGATATGATGACAAGGGACACACCGCCTAAAGGAGTAGTTATTGGAACACCTCAAAGAGTAGGTGTTGAAACACCTCAAGGAGGAGGTGTTGAAACACCTGAAGGAGATAAAGAAAAAGATCAACCTAAAGAGGTATGTGCTTATTTTGTTTTGTGTTTGGTAAATAAGTTCCTATTACCAATAACCGTATGCTAACTTGGATCAATTTTATGTTTTTGTTCACATATATAGATCGGAATTTCAAAATTTGATTTGGTAATATTCTAGGACTCTTGGCCCTTTGAAGAGACGTATATTTCAAGTATTCAAGATTTCAATTTTAGAGTTCAATTAAATTTCAATGTATATTGATTTTGATGTTAATTATTTGATTTTAAATTATATAGTATAACTAATCTCAATTGTGGTTTGAATTTTTCTTGTGCAGCTACCTTCAGAGCCAACAAGTACTTCAAAGAGGCTCCATTTTGATGATCCACCAGTAGTTTAGGATGAGATAGACATTTTGGCATGTAAATTTTGAATACAAATTGAGATGGCATATGCCACATTTTGTAAAAATTTGTTTGAGTTGGCATCGATGCCATTTTTGTATATGGACATACACTTGATTATTGGATAATTTGATATATAGAAGTTGACAATCAAAATTTAATTTGTTCCTCATGTGCATGATTAAACTCTTTGAAAATTTTATCTTGAGCAATGGTTAAATATAAATGTACAATAGCTTAAAACTGAATGGTTATATTATGTAGTTTATATTTATATTGCTGATTACATAGCATTACACATCTTTCAAACTCAAATCATTAATTCACATTGCATAACTAACAACTAGATGTTCATAGATGAAAATTTTTCAATTACAATATAGTTCTTACAAATTCAACCTAAGCAGTTATGCAATTACTTCACATTGCATAACTAAAAACTATGAGCAGTTGTCAATTGCATTTGCTTGTCATTGAATTCTATGAGACCACATTTCTTTGAATATTTTTTTCAAATAGTCCACTGTCTTGTCTATGCTATCATATTTTTCATACATGATAGCGATCACATTAAGTTGAAATAATTAAATGATAGCCTATGGCTATTTAATTTATACTCATTTTATTTAAATGGATGAGGCTAACTTTCCTTGATATTATTTTGTAATTTATTATTTTCAAGAGAGGTCGACCTCCATGAAGAGTCACCTTATTTTGTATAAATATGAGGTGATGTTTGTTCATTTCCTGAATCAAGTTCATTCAACATAATTTGCAATCCAAGCAAAATTTTGCACTTGAGGAGCAACAACGCATCATCTTGTAGTAGCAGGTCCATTTCAAGGAGAAGCATATTCAATTGTATCTTTGCATCTATGAGAGGTGCTATTATTCATTATATCAAATTCAACCATGAGCTGGGCCTGCGTTGTAAGAAAATTTATTGTTGTGTTTATTGTCTTATGTGTTTCATTTTTTGAGTCCTTTTAGTTGTATTATCTGATCTCTAAGTGTAAGAAAGTGAGAGAAATGGTCATATTGTTGATGACAAAGATTTGACCATGTTGGCTCTTAATGGTCTACCTTCATGTTGGGAGTCTTACATTCAAGGAATAGGCATGAGATCGAAACTTCCCAAGTTTGATCGGTTGAGGGCTGACTATGTTTAAGAGGAGTCAAGGTTGGTTGTGAGAGGTATTGGACAAAGCCCTACAAATGAAGACATTCATGTTCTTTCCACTCAATCCTCGAAGAAGGAAGGAAAAGGAGGAAAGAAAAGATGCTTCAAGAGGAGTGGAGATAAAGGGTTAGATGGTGCTCCTACATTCAATAAGAAGTGAGACCTCTATCATGTTTACTGGGATATGATTTGCTCAAAGTCAGTCAACTTGGATTTAACATTGGTAGCTCCACAAACCTATTCAGAATAGAGTGATCTGAAGAGGACATCCCTAAATCTCTACAGAGATGTAAAGTTGCAAAATGGTGCAAATTTCATTCTTGAACTCGTACAACCCAATGAACTATTACAACACATATGGATGGGTACATTTATGCTAGGTATGGTTCTCTTTTGCACTCAAATATGTCGAGTCGCTCTGAGCTGCATTGGAGCGACGTTTTCCCTTAAGAGTCCAAAGTGCTAAAAGCTAGCTATCTTTGACAGACTATTTCTTAGAAACCATGATTCTTACAGACTCTTCGTCTAAGGATATGGGATTGTGTTGAGACCATATACAATAACCTCTCTTAGTTTTTGCTATCTCGAAGGTATTTTCTCGTGGTGATGAGTTTTCAGTTGAGGGAAAAGTTGCTAGATGCAAGTAGTGTAAATTTGCAATGTGGTGCAACTTTCATTCTTGAACTTGTACGACCCAATGGACTATTCCAACACATCTAGATGAGTACGTTTATGCTAGGTATGGTTCTCTTTTGCACCCAAATATTCCGAATCACTCCGAGCTACATTGGAGCGGCGTTTTCCCTTAAGAGTCCAAAGTGCTAAAAGGCAAAAACCTTTGTTAGACTATTTCTCAGAAACCATGATGCTTACAAACTCTTTGTCTAATGATATGGGATCTTGTTGAGACCATCTACAATAACCTCTCTTTGTTTTTGCTATCTTGAAGGCGTTTTCCCGTGGTGATGAGTTTTCAGTCGAGGGAAAAGTTGCCAGATGCAAGTAGTGTAAAGTTGTAAAGTGGTGCAACTTTTATTCTCAAACTCATACGACCCAAAAGACTATTCCAACATGTCCAAATGGGTACATTTATGCTAGGTATGGTTCTCTTTTGCACCCAAATACGCCGAATCGCTCTGAGCTGCATTGGAGCGGCGTTTTCCCTTAAGAGTCCAAAGTGCTAAAAGGTAGCAAACTTTGATGGACTATTTCTCAGAAACCGTGATGCTTATAGAATCTTCATCTAAGGATAGGGGATTGTATTGAGACCATCTACAATAACCTCTCTTGGTTTTTGTTATCTCGAAGGTGTTTTCCTATGGTGATGAGTTTTCAGTTGAGGGAAAAGTTGACAAATGCAAGTAGTGTAAAGTTGCAAAGTGGTGCAACTTTCATTCTCGAACTCATACGACCCAACGGACTATTCCAACACATCCAGATGGATATTTTTTTGCTAGGTATGGTTCTCTTTTGCACACAAATTTTCCGAATCGCTCCGAGCTGCATTGGAGCGACGTTTTCCCTTAAGATTCCAAAGTGCTTAAAGGAAGCAAACTTTGACAGACTATTTCTCAGAAACCATGATGCTTACAGACTCTTCATTTGAGGATATGGGATTGTGTTGAGACCATATACAATAACCTCTCTCGATTTTTGCTATCCCGAAGGCGTTATCCCGTGGAGATGAGTTTTCAGTTGAGGGAAAAGTTGCAAAGTGGTGCAACTTTCATTCTCAAACTCATACGACCCAATGGACTGTTCCAACACATCTGGATGCGTACATTTATGCTAGGTATGGTTCTCTTTTGCACCCAAGTACGCCGAATCACTCTGAGCTTCATTGGAGCGACGTTTTCTCTTAAGAGTCCAAAGTCCTAGCTCTTGCATCAGAAAACTCTTACCCAATCAACTTGAATCAATTACATGGAAAATAAAATTCACAATGAACTTTTTACTTTTTTATTTTTCAAAAAAGTGTCAAGCCACTGTAATTTGTTATATATAAATAGGAGATATTACAAAACCTGGTTCAAACAAGCATACCGATAGGAAAGAACCAGGAAGAAAACCTCCGGTTGTAGTTCGATTAAGTACAAAAATCTTATTACATTTTAAACAAACCCTTTATACAATGGTAGACATTTGAACTGTATTTCAAAAAACATCACTAGATATAGATTATACCTATACACAGTTATGACCTTTTTACATTGTTTCACATGTCAAAATTCATTTTTTACGAAATTTGCCTATTTGAGGCATTCAGGGCACAGTCTTCCACAAGAGTAGTATGTTGGCATTTTGGAGTGACAAGCACCTATACAACCATCAAGGTAGCAGTTAAACTACATACAATAGAAAATATGCTTAGAATAACCAATCGATATTATTGTAATTTGTCACACACCTCTTTGAAAGGATCAAAGTTTCCTATTGTTGCAGCAGGTCCATGATCAATCATGCTAGGAATATCGCAAAATTTGTCAAATGATAAATCTATATTGTAACAACAAAAAATATGCTTAGACTGACAAATCTATATTAATCTAAACAACCTAAATGATGATGAATTGGTAATGCAAACTATAAAAGATGCTTTGAAAAACCAATCTATATTATTGTAATATGTTGCATACCTCTTTGAAAGGATCAGAGTTGGCTATTGTTGCAGCAGGTCCATGATCAATTGTGCCAAGAATATCGCAAAATTTGTCAAATGATATATCTATATTGTCACAACAAAAAAGAGGCTTAAGCATTATACTTTCCATTCTTGAATATGCTATTCAAGGGTGCCTAAAGGGTCATCTCTTTGCTTAAGAGTATCCAATATTGCTTCATGATCAACATTACTAAGTGTCCATAGTTGTTCTGTCTTTGGTTTGGCATGATGCTTCAACAACTTAACATTTGATGATTTCAGAAGATGCATTGCACCACTCTCCTGCAACATTTCATTAGTATGCAAAGTAGAATGGATATATCATAATAGTTCATGGTACATTGAAAAATCCACATGGTATTTGCAACAACAAGTATTACGAATCTTAAGAGGCACACAATAAAATGGCTTCAAACCTTCAAAAGTTCTTTGTGAGATTTCCATATTTGGATGTGTTTGAATAAATTTGTTGAACAACATTATTTGGCTTGATTCCAAGAAATTTTTAGGATGTGGTGTACGGTCTCAACTGCCAATTCTTAACTTTAAAACATCCTTTGCATTGGGTGATACTCTAGAGTTATCATGCCAAAATTGCTGAATTATCTGCTTTACATTATCAGTTAGCTTCTTATCAACACGTGTAAGCCTTCCGAAAAAATCCCATGTATCATTTTGAAGAGGATCATCTATTCTTTCTCTTCTTGCAAGTGCTCTATCCAAATTTTTATGATTTAAGTCAAAATCAATACAAGTTTGTCTCATAAAGCGAGCCTTTTTCAATTGATGGCTTACTAGGGCGGTGGTAATGACTCTCCGAGCAACTCTCTTATCTTTTTCCTTGTTATTTTTTCCAATAGACTTGAGAGCATTAAAAAGATTTTTGACAATAATAGAATTTTTTTCAGTCCTCTTGTTCAGACGAATCTTCAATTTGGCTAGCAAAGGTCTCATCTTTTGCATCTTTAGCAATTGTAAAAAAAGTTGGCATTGCTCGGTCAATGTCTTATCACTAAAATATTGGTTGAAAATTATTCTATCCCACAACCGTATAGTTCGTGTTGACCTCTTGCCTTCAAAATTGTTTATAATGTTATCATCAATTTCAACTAACCATTTAGGGGTCCTTGAAGGTCTTGAATTTGGAATGCGTCTTTCTTCCACACAAGGTTCTTCATTTCTTGTGTAATCTGGTGAAACATAATTTACACTTGCTTCAATATTATGTTCAACATCTTCATTTCCAACATTTTCACCTTGAACATTTTCAATATCAATTTGAACAATTTCATTCCCAATTTCAATATCATGTTCAACATCTTCAATTCCAACATTTTCATTATCAATTTCAATATTTTCATTCCCAATTTCAATATCATGTTCAACATCTTCAATTCCAACATTTTCATTATCAATTTCAATATTTTCATTCCCAATTTCAATATCATGTTCAACATCTTCAATTCCAACATTTTCATTATCAAGTTCAATATTTTCATTCCCAATTTCAATATCATGTTCAACATCTTCAATTCCAACATTTTCACCTTGAAAATTTTCAATATCAATTTGAACATTTTCATTCCCAATTTCAATATCATGTTCTACACTTTCACCTTGAACATATTCAATTTCCTCTTCACTTGAAAGACCATAGGGTTCAGGTTCAACAATATTTAACATACCTTGTCTTTTCTTCCTATGACCTTCTCTATCTCTTTGTCTATATTCTTCAATTTGTTCTTTTGTTAGATTTCTCTTACATTTTTGCTTCCAACGACTGCTACTCCCCATTCTACCAAATAAAAGATTCTAAAAAATCATTATGTATGACAAATTTGAGTACAAGATGCTCCAAAAAGTTTATATTTGTCTCTTCCTATCTAAAACCACGCGTTTGTCACCTACAAATAGAATGCAGGGTCTGTTGGAATGCACAAAAATGGCCCACATGGGGTTTTTCTATGGCCCACAAATCCAATATCCTATTTGTAAAACATGTTCTGCAATGGTAAGATTTCACCTCTGCACAATGAAGTTTCACAAATTGGATATTCGATTTGTACACACATAGACCAAAGGGAGAGGTAGAGGGAGAGGGAGAGGGAGAGAGAGGGAGAGAGGGAGAGAGAGAGGGAGAGAGAGTGAGAGAGGGAGAGGGAGAGTGGGAGAGGGATAGGGAGAGGAAGAAAGGGAGAGGGAGAGGGAGAGGGAGAGAGGGAGATAGAGAGAGGGAGAGGGAGAGGGAGAGAGGGAGAGAGAGAGAGGAGAGGAGAGTGGTAGGAGATAGGAGGGAGAGGGAGAGGGAGAAAGGGAGAGGGAGAGGGAGAGTGAGAGGGAGAGAGGAGAGGGAGAGGGAGAGGGAGAGAGAGGGAGAGGGAAATAAAGGGAGGAGAGTGGGAGAGTGAGAGAGGGAGGAGGAGAGTGGGAGAGGGAGAAAGGAGGAGGGAGAGTGGAGGGAGAGTAAGAGGGAGAGGGAGAGGGAGAGGGAGAGGAGAGGGAGAGGGAGAGGGAGAGGGGCAAGCGGGAGGATGAGAGGGAGGGAGAGGGAGAGAGGGAGAGTGTGAGGGAGAGGGATGGGGAAGAGGGAGAAGAGGGGGAGGGGGAGAGGGGGAGAGGAGAGAGAATGGAGATGGGGAGGGATAAAGAGAGGGGGAAGGGAGGGGGAGGGGGAGACGAAGAGGGAGAGGGAGGGGAGAGAGGGATAAGAGTGGGAGGAGAGGGAGGAGGAGGGGGAGGGGGAGATATAGGGGAAGGGGAGAGCGAGAGGGGGAGGGGGAGAGAGGGAGAGGAGGAGAGGAGCGAGAGGACAGAGGAGAGAGGATATAGGAGAGCGAGGAGAGGGAGAGTGAGAGGAGGAGAGGAGAGGAGAGAGGAGAGAGAGGAGAGGAGGAGAGGAGAGGGAGAGGACAGAGAGGAGAGAGGAGAGGGAGAGGAGAGAGAGAGGCGAGAGGCAGAGGAGAGGGAGAGGGATATGGAGAGGAGAGGAGAGGAGAGAGGGAGAGGGAGAGAGAGGAAAGGGAGGAGATAGGAGAGGGAGAAGGAGGAGAAAGGGAGAGGGAGAGAGGAGAGAGGAGGGACATGGAGAGAGGAGAGAGGAGAGGAGAGGAGAGAGAGGAGAGAGGGAGAGGAGACAAAGGAGGAGAGTGGAGGAGATAGGAGAGGGAGAGGGATAGGACAAAGGAGAGGAGAGGAGAGGAGTGAGGACATAAAGGGAGGGAGAGGAGAGGGAGAGGGAGACTGAGAGAGGGAGAGGGGGAGAGGGAGAGGGAGAGAGGGAGATGAAGATAAAGGGAGGGAGAGTGGGAGAGTGACAGAGTGAGAGGGAGAGTGGGAGAGTGAGAGAGGGAGAGGGAGAGTGGGAGAGGGAGAGAGGGAGAGGGAGAGAGAGTGAGATAGTGAGAGGGAGATATAGAGAGGGAGAGGGAGAGAGGGAGAGGGAGAGGGAGAG
>VCHN02000014.1:84363408-84489733 GCA_007115665.2 Sequoiadendron giganteum | reverse complement strand
TATAAACTTAATTGCATTTTAAAATCATATATTAAAGATTGTATAAATTGTTTTAAAACTGATCTAAAAGATATCATATATCGAATTCAAATCCGATATCGGATTTGAATCGGATATCCGATTTGAATCCAATTTCTGATATTCTGACACAAAATATAATGCCTCGGTATTAGGCTCGGGATTTGGTTCACACCTTCCAATCCTAAAAATTCAACACGTAAAACGTGTTTAACAACTTACCTTGCTTTTCCAGACTTCGCCTATGTGGTTGACGACTTTTATTTTACCTAAAATTGATGAAACGAAAAGGGTTTGTAAAGAAGCTTCTCAGCTTTCTACCAATATAAATTATATTTTACTTACAATCTAACAAATAATAATTATTTATTTTTTATTAGAATTACGACTAAAGTCCTGATTGATAGTGTGATAGAAAAACATCTATAGCTTTCAAACGGTATCACATTTTTTGAATCCAAAACATGCATCACATTCTATGCATTGCATACTATAGGATTAAAAAATAAAAATGAATTCCATTAAGTTTTGACCAAGTTAAGGTGGTCAGACATACGAGTTTTTATATTTTTAAAAATTTGTAATAAAAAATTCATAATTAATTATTTATTTGAAAAAAAATTACAAAAAAATATGCATCACATCCGGACATGAGTCCTCTACTTATATCTAAAATCTTATAAAAAAATATTATGATTTTATTATGGTTAGGGTGGTCAGACAGACACCTACTTCTTATTTTTTCCCTGAAATTTTAGTACTACTGCATTGAAATTTCAAATTTTCACCAAATAGATTTTTTTTTAACAAAAATTAACCTAGTAGTTTAGAAACTACATTCAATTTTCCACATATTCTATTCTTACATATTTTTGAAATAATATAGATAAATTATTCAAATTTTTATGTCAAGTTGCCCAACTCTGATTTTCTAAATTTTCATTGCCACTTAAGGACCTATTTTTTCCATGATGATCCTGCACATACCCTACTATCTTATTCTTAAATTCACTCATGAATGCATGCACACTAACTTTTTCTATAACTAAATCACAACGCTTTCTAATTTTTCCATCTTTTAAAGAATAGTGAACATTCTTAAATCTTTTAACTTCTACTAATTATTGTCCAAAATCATTATCAACACTTTCATGCATACAAATTCCTAAGAATGAAATATTTCCATAGTCAATGCATTGTCTAGAAATACAACTTAAATAAAATAATTTACCATTATATCTTTCACAAAACAAACTTGAAATAAACTCCCTTATTGCTTCAGCTAGCATATTAATACCACATTCCTATATAATCATGTTAGTATGCAAGGTACAATGTATATATTGAAAAATGTCATAAAAATAATGAAATTGAACATGTGTTTTACAACAACAAGATATTTGTTGCTTGTTAATTTTTACATACCACAGTTTACATTTTTCAAAAGACCTTTGAATTATTTTAATATTACTGAGTAACACTAAATCACCACAAAATTTTCTATAAAATTTAGTTTGTGTTGTATCTAATAGGTGTTTTGGGTGAGGATCGCGAACTTTGGACCCCACCGTTAATTTTAAAACATCTCTAGCATTAGATGAAACCCTAGTATTATCATTCCAATATTTTTCAATCAAAAATTTAATTTCAACATTCAATTTCATATCAGACCTCAGGAGTCGACCACTGAAACTCCAACATTGGTTGATAGGATCATTTTCTATAATTTCTCTTCTTTTTACTGCTCTTAGCAATGTTTTAGGATGTATTTTTAAAACTTCACTAATATTTCTTACCATTCTTTTATTCAAAGATGCTTTATTAACTATAAAACTTTTTATAGCTCTTCTTACTGCATTTCTATCTCTAGATCAACTATTTTTTCCAATAGATTGAATGGCACTAGCAACAATACACATAGCATGTTTTAATGTTTGATCTTTTCTTTTTGGTCTAACAAAAAAGCCTAACTTTTTCATTATTTTTCTCATTTTTTGCATTCTCATCAATTGCATCATTAGTTGAGATTGAATTGCAATTTTTTTACGATAAAAGAATTCATTGTATATTTAATTTGCATGTGTTCTTATTTGCCTCCAAGAAATTTGACCAGGAAGATTATCAAAAACACCACTTTCAATTTTAAAAAAAGTATTTTCATTAAATTGAACATCACATTCTAGATTTTTATCTTCATCTTCATCTTCATCTTCATCTTCATCTTCATTTTCATTTTCATTTTCAACATCAAAACATTTTACATTTTCATCTTCATTTTCATCAACAAAATAGTTTTCATTTTCATTTACATCAACAAAACGGTTTTTGTTTTCATTTTCAACAAAAGGATTATTCTTAATTTCATTTTCAACAAAAGGATCATTCTCATTTTCATTTTCAACAAATTCTATAAAAGTTTCATCTCTCTAAATATTATCAATGTCAACATCGTTAAGTCCAACATCTTGTAAAATTTCTACATACGAATTTACCATTTCACTAACATGTGGATTTGAAGATGTACCTTGATTTGTGCATATTGAAACATTCTCCATAGCATTGAAAGAGGGATTTGAAGACATAGTAGGACTTTCTTGTATAATCATATTCTTCTCCAAATTGACTTCTTGCAAATTAGCTTCATCTACAACCATGGTCTCCTCTATGTTTTCATCTTCAATAGTTGTGGAATTGGATGCTCCCCCATCATTCATTGATTTAATTCTCATTCTTCTTTCTCTTTATCTTTGTCTCTCCTTCTCTATGTTTACTTCAATTTCTTCAGGAGTCAATGTCTTCCTACTCTTATTACGAGCTTTATCTCCCATTATTATAAAATTCTCAAGCACAAATGAATGTAAATAGTGAAATTCTTCAAAAAATTCAATTCAAATTGGAAGTTCAAGACCTATAAGGACTAAATTCTTCCTCTTGTGTTCCTCAAAACAAGTAGAAAATTAGCACAATTCCACTTTAAAACTAATTTCTTCACGCCTCCTTTGAAAAAATCAATTCATATTGCAAGTTGAAGACATTTTGTTCCTTCTTTGAAAAAATGAGATCTCTCCTTTGAAAAAAATATCAAAAAAGAAAGTCTCCACCTGTAAAAAAAAAAGTTTGAGATGAAAAATAATCCAATTTTATTGCTCTCAACCGTACATGCAGCAGACTTCACAGTAATTTTTTTAAAAACATAGTTAAAAAAGAAATGAGATCCCAATTATAGAATGAGATCCTACTTTTTAAAAAATGGGATCACGATTATAGAACAAGATCCCTCTTTTTAAAATGTGGGATCCCGTTCCATAATCAAGATCCCGTTCACAATATTTATTGTCAGGGCCATTGGTAGGGGAACAGGATCCCGTTCCCCTACCAACGATCACCACATTGAGTTTTAAGGAACGAGATTCCGATTGTAGAATGGGATCCCATTTTTTAAAATTTGAATTTTTTTTTTCTTTGTGGTTGGGTTTTTGCCTCAGATTTTGGTTCGAGAAAAGAATTGGGAGTCCGAACCTAGGCCTTCAACTTGGTTTGATATGCAAGTTGAAGGTTCTAACAATGTCAAAGAAAAAATTCAAGTTTGGACATATGGCTGGCAACTTTTTTTGCAATTTTTTTTGACGAAATTAAAACCCATTTTAGATTAAACAATATAGATTTTAAATATGTAATTTTTAAAAAATTGGATTATTTTTTCTATTTTTTAATTAATTTCTGATGAAACTAGTCCATAAACTTTAAATATCAGTGTTTTACACTATTTTAATAACTTTTGATCAACATAACATTTTGACGAATGGAATGCACAAGAAAAAGCTTCAGACAATTCTTTTCAATTTAAAAAAAAATGCAAAAAATGATAACTTGAGGTCATGTTATGTGTGTCGTCCACGACGATTTTTCAAAACGACAAATATGCCTGATAAAAAATTAACAAAAAAAAAATTCAATAAAAAAATATCCAAAACAAGATTCAGTGAGTCACAAGTCTTTTCCCAAAAGGATTTAGAAAAATATGATAATTTAGGTCAAAATATGGATGCCGTACACGTGCATGGTATGGTAAAACAAAAAATTTTAAATAGTGGTTTTTACAAAAGCCTATTGAAAGTCAATTTGTACAATCTAGGTATTGAAATAAATTACATAGTTGGAATCTAGACTCCAAGTACTACATTTTATGATTAGTTACTTTTTTGAAGATTCCATCTCTAAGTGCTTCAAATTTTAAGGTCAAATGTGTCAAATTCTGAAAATTAGGGCAAACACTTCCACTTTTTGGCCAAAAAATGGACTCAACTTCTTGCTAGCACCCATATAGAACATTAAAATAAATGCATTCATCATAGAATCATCACATCATCATATAGAACATTAAAATCAATGCATTCATCATAGATTCGTCACATCATCATATAGAACATTAAAATAAATGCATTCATCATAGAATCATCACATCATCATATAGAACATCAAATAAATGCATCCATCATAAAATAATAATAGGACCATCATAGATCAATAAAAATCAGCTGCATATCATATATATCATCAATGCCAAGTATACAATGAAGTCTGAAATAGAAGAGATACATCATCAAAAATGGCTGACTCGAAGTGTACATCATGTCTCAAAAAGTATATCACAGTATCATAAAAGCAACATCTAGGATATGTTGCTACCAGAAGGTACTGACATCATAGGACCAATACCTCCACCACCATCGGATAGACCAGGATCTCTGGGATCTCTCCATGGAGGCTGCATCACTCCCTCGCTAACTGTTTGGGTATGTGTCCTACTAGATCTAGAAGGGGCATAGCTCACTCTGCGCTCGATAAGAACTACATTATGATATCAGCCCCTGTAGAACTCTGCCTCTCAGCCAACACGAAGAACCTCCCTTATATAGTCAACAACAAAGGTACCATCAGCTATCCTCTATAAGGTCTCAGCAGTCCCCTATGCCCTCTCTGCAATTTGTTGGGCACTATCTCTCTCGGCTGTCAAAGTACCAACCTGTGTTTGAACAACTATAAACTAACCTTGAACCTGTGCCAAAGCTTGTGCATGAGCCTATGCCTGAGTCTACAGTTGTGTCTATGTTTGCACAAGTAAACCCTGTGCCTGAACTAGCTAACCCTACAAAGTTTGTACCTATTCCTATAAGCTGGCAATCTATCTCTACTGACCTACATAAGGCATCTCCACTACTCACCTCTTACAAGGCCTACTCAAAGCTGGACCTAAACTATCTGGCCCAACCCCTCTACCATTGCCACCACCATCATCCCCATCGTCGCTGCTACTATCCTCGCTATTGCTCATCTCAGTTTCATCACCACTACCCTCCTCACCCTCAATGACTATGACTGGATCCTTTGTAACATCCTCCTCAATAGGTAATGGTGTTGGCTCATCTGGAATGGTGATTTGAGGACATGAATGTAAAGCCAAAAATAGGGCATACTCTACAGTCATAGGTGCCTCTGCAATATCTGGGTGCATATCCCAAGCTGACAGCTGCAGAGCTTGGTATCCCTCCACTAATGTATCATCTGACAAGCATGCCCCCCAATCTATTGTATCACTCTGCCGTTAGGCATAATGTGCAACCCCCTGAGGCATGCACTAAATAATACCTTACTGTCTATAGACCCGTCACAGTAAAAATATCTCTAGGACAAAATGGGTCCTGTCCATCAAATACATGGAATCACACAAAAACCTGAGCACTACATCCTCCTCCTTCCAGTGCTTGCAATCTAGATAAGGATGCCATGTGATAGTCTCTAGGTCATCCAAAATATGTCTCCAATGCTCTAACTTACCCATCCTAGACTAGGTAAGTCGACCTTTGTAAAGAAAGACATATGGCCTACCTACAGGTCTATCTCATACTGGCAATGGTTGCGTGATGGAAAAATGCTCCCATGCCCAAACCTATAGCAAAGTGACCCCTGCTGATAAACTGCATCCTCCCAAGTAAACCACTAAATGTAGATCATGATAAAAGTGGGCTAGCATGCACATCCCCTATGTGTATCTGGTCCCATGCACAACCATGCTCTCAAGAATGCATCCCCAACCCATAGAGAATCCCTTTGACCTGCAATCAGGACAAAGGAAGCCTCCAATGAATCCAGCTAGTACGACTGGTAAAGTAGCATAGGTGTTAGGCATCATACGCCACTGAATCACCAATCTTGCAATATGGTCATCCTGGAATACTCCACAAAGAGCATCTCTCCTACAAGCCTCATGTGAATCATAAACTACAATCTCCCCCATAAATGATATCCGTAATATCCACCACATATCCTCTGGGGTGACTGTCATCTTGTTGGTGGGTAGGTGGAAGGTATTATGATCATTGTGCCACCGCTCGACTAATGCTGTGAGGAGACCCCGATTAATCCTAATCTGGGGCATGTCAAGTAGAGAAGACATACCACATTGAGAGATGATCTGAATCTCACTAGGAGTCAAATGTGGAATCAGATCAAAAGTCCATGGAAAATTCTCTTGCATCTGGAGGTTACCCAGAGGATCCTATCATCATAACAGGTTTACAAATCAGTGTACTATGTCAAAAGTCACAAGTCATTTTACTATTAGATCTAATCAAACTTCGGTATGAATTTTTGATCAAAATTCATGAACAAAGATCAACTAACCTCACCTATCATGAGGTTCATCACAAATATCATCTAACCTCACCTATCATGAGGTTTATCAGATATGAAATCATTCCTCACCTATCATGAGGTTCATCACAAATAAGATTACTTCTCACCTATCATGAGAGTAATTTTTATTTATCATCAGAATCAGGCATCAGGGTATTTGGATTATCAAATCATATCAAACCAAAGCATGTACATGATCAAAATTGACAAAATCAAGGTTAAATGTGTCAAATCTACAAATCTGACTTGGATGCGCTAAAATAGGCATCCTAAGCACTAAAAAATAAAAAGCGTCATTTCATCACATGGATGCGCTAAAACAGGCACCCTAAGCGCTAAAATACCAGAAGCGCTATTTCATCACTTCAATGCGCTATAACAGACATCCAAAGCGCTAAATTACTCGAAGCGCTACAATAGTCTATCAAAGCACCACTTTACTCAAAGCACTATTTCGGAAAGTCAAAGTGCCAAAATATTGCATCGAAGCACTAAAAATTTCTAGGCATTAAAATCAAATATCAAAGTGCTAATTTAGCCTATCAAAGCGCTAATTTTTCAAAGCCCTAAACTATCCTATGGAAGCGCTAAAGAAATTAGCAAAAGCGCTAATTAATCAAAGTGCTAAAATAGATCCTAGGAGTGCTACACTAGAGTGCAAAGCACTAAAACATGAACTTGATGCGCTAAAGCTACAAAAAACCTAAAATGCCAAAAAAATGGCACGAAAATTTAAAAAATGCACAAATTACGAGGTGAATTACGGGTACATACCAGAGGTCCATAGGCAGTCGAGCGTTGGTGATGTCACATATGCTCAAATCGGTGGGTGTGGTAGGGGATCGAAATCTTGCTCCAAGTGGCTCAAATGTCTCTCTCACTAGGTTTAGAAAAGTCAAAAAGTACAAAGTGAGTGTGAAAAGGACATTTTTGACTTTACATAAGTTTCTCAAAAAGGATTTTGAGGGGATTATTATTATTTTAATTAATTTTATTTGGGAAATTAATTGAAATTCATCCATTGGCTAAATTTTCTTGATTAATATCAAGAGATAAATTATTTCTTCATCAAATGTTCGTCAAATCATCATTGAATCATTGAAAAATCATTAAAAAATGAAAATTCTAAAAAATCCAAAAAATCATAAAATCATTAGTTTATCTCCCGAGGGGGCATATATCCATCATAATCTGAAAATCAATATCCGAGGCATGTCTGGGGCATACTGATTTTTTTTTCATCGATACTGGCAGTAGCAGCAAAATTTTCTTTGAAGCAATGTGTAAACACATCACTTCAAAGAGGGGCAAAATGTATACACCTAAAATTGGTCTGGAGAATCTGATTAATTAAATACAATTTATTTGATTAATAATCCTAAATTCTTCTACTATTGAATAAATATAAATATTTATTTATATAGTTCATGTTTAAATTCACATTTAAATTCTTCTAATTCTTCTATTATTTCATCTTAATTAAATAAACAAAAATAAATACTTTGTTTGATTTGATTATCAATTTCCCCAATTTTATTCTATCACATCAATCTAAATTAATTAAATAAAGGTTAAACACTTTATTGATTAATTATCATCATATTTACTATTCTAATTTAATAAAAAATTTCTATAGTTTGTTTTATTAAATTATTTATCCCTCTTTGGCTAATTTAAATAATAAAAATATTTAAATAAAGGCAAATAAATCAATTCCTCTATTTCCTCAAAACCAAATTAGATATCATATGTCTAATTTATGTCGAAATTATGTCTAAATTAATTGATTCAATCTTCACGGGAAGATTTGGAGATAAATTGGAAATCAATCTCTCAATCCTCTTCCATCAATCCTTCTTATCTTCTTGCCTGGTGATTTTATGGGTAGGGACAATTCTCACAATCTTCTCAATCTCCTCCATCTCTCACCATTCAATTCTCCAGATTGAATTGAAGCCTCTACTTTGTTGCCCCTGTGCAAAGTTGCTGCCGAGAAATCTATAAATACAACTTCATTCAATAGTAAAAAGATCTAGAATATTCATGTTTATGCAATCTTATTCTGCAAGAAAGCATCAAGCACCAAGCATCAAGCATCAAGCAATACAATAATAGATTTCATATCATGGCTGCATACTATAGCTTCATCTTAGCTTTCATGTCAATACATGTTATAGGTATGTGCAAGATCATCATGGAAAAAACAGTCCCTTAAGTCGAAATAAAAATTCAAAAAATAAGAGTTAGGCAACTTGACGTAAAAATTTGAATAAGTTATCTATATTATTTCAAAAATATGCAACAATAGAATTTGTAGAAAATTGAACGTAGTTTCTAAAATACTAGGTTTATTTAAAAAAAATAAAAATCTATTTGGTGAAAATTTGAAATTTCAATGTAGTAGTACTTAAATTTTAGGGAAAAGATAAGAAGTACGTGTCCGTCTGACCACCCTAAGCACAATAAAATTATTATATTTTTTATAATATTTTAGATATAAGTAGAGGACGCATGTCCCGATGTGATGCATATTTTTTTGTATTTGTTTTCCAATTAAATAATTAATTATTTTTTTTTATTACAACTTTTAAAAAATATAAAAACTCGTATGTCTAACCACCTTAACTTGATCAAAACTTCATGAAATTCAATTCTTTTTTTTTTTAATCCTATAGTATGCAAAGCATAGAATGACACACATATTTTGGATTCAAAAAATGTGATACCATTTGAAAGATTTTTTTCAATCAACCTATCAATCAAGACTTTAGTCATAATTCAAATAGAAAATGAATAATAATTATTTATTAAATTCAAAGTAAAGAATAATTTATATTGGTGGAAATCTAAAAATATCATTTAAAAACCCTTTTCATTTCATCAATTTTGGGTAGAAAAAAGTCGTTAGCCACATGGGCCATCATATCACTTACATATCGCCACTGTTTGGCTCATCATGATCCTGCACATACCCTTAGAGTAGTTTCTTTTATCATTTAGATATTAATATATAGGATTAGATCATTGTATCAACATCATTCCATTCTCTAGATTTTCATTTTAACAATCATAGTGTTTTACTAAATCTTTAGAGATAGGAAACATTGAGATGCTTTTAGTATATTCTTGCTTTAGATTAGTTTATTTATTGAATCTTTGATATAATGTTTCATTAAGAAGTGTATTCACCTTTGTTTACTTATTCATGCTTACAGTTTCATTTTCAGAATATTTTATTTGAGAGATTTTCAATCAAGAGTACCTTCACCCAAAGGTCTTTTGATGTCATCATCTTATTGCTCATAGACTTAAAGAAAAAAATAGTGTTTCATAGAAAGGGTTGAAACTTCAAGCAAAGTCACCTAAACATGATATTGTTGATTATGATAGACCTAAGTGTAAGCTTTCTAGAAAGTAAAACTTATTATATATTTTATTTAAAACATAAATTTTTTTACTTGATGCATGTGATATTTTCAAGGGTAGATGTTTTTGAAAGATGTGTTTACTTGCTATTGACAAGATTTTTTAATAATTTGGATATATACAAAAGAATGTTAGCAATTATAGAATAATATTACTTTAAATTATAACTGATCTAAATTGAAGTATTAATAAGAAACAAAATATGTATAAATTTTTCATGAATAATATGCATGCACTAGATATTAGTGTTAATGATCCATGTTTAATAAATTATTATTTTATTATATTTAAAAAATATGTTATAAAATAATAACAATCATTAAAAATATAGTTACAAGGTACAAAAATAATTTATTAATATTTTTTTTGAAAATGAAATAGATTATTTTAATTTTATAAGAAAATATATATTTTAAATCTATCCACAAAAACTTAAAAATCACTAATTATATTATCTTCAAATTATTAATTTTTTTTTGGCTATAAGTGATAGAAAGAGAAATTTTAGTTAAAAATGTTTACATAAATTTCCTAGTTATGAAAAAAAGTTGGACATACTACTATGAGATCACCCTCTTATTTTTTCCCCCTCCAAGGTGATTTTCAAAAGTGCTTATGTTACCCATGTGGAGGCATGGATACTATTAGTTTATATTGTTAATCTTTAGCATAACCATGACTATGGATCTTTGTAAGATATTAGACTCGATAGTGTATAGCATGCACCCTAGCCAATCCAAGATGTTCAAGGTTTTATTGTTGGTGATTGTGTTCCATTTATGTTCTCACCCTCATCCCCTAACTATGCCAAACTTTGAGATTTGTTCCTCTAAGAGATTGTAAAGTATTTAGTGGTTATGGGTGAATTATTGGTATCCTTGGTGACATATTAGTATCAACCAGTGCTTGAGGTGGTGTGATGTGCATGAAAGGGAGTTCTATAGTTTTGATTTAATATTCTACCTTTTTATTGTAGTTAATTTCCTCCATCTTTCCATGTTGTTTGGTACAATTTGTTTATATTTTATATGGATGTCCCTTATAAAATTTAAATGACTTGTAGTAACGTGTAAATAGAATAGGGTCATATGTTGATATGATAAAATATATGTGCATGATCATACCATATGTAATATCCATCAAATTAAAATATTAGTTCAAATTTGAAAATCTCCATTGTAATCAAACTTAAATCAGAGCAAATAGGGTATATCGAAGTGAACACTAAATTACACCAAACTAAAATGCAATGATATATTTAAAATATTATTATGGAATTACATCATTTTTTTATCATATACATCAGATAAAAATAGTGAATAATTACAACAAAATACATCACCAAATCTCTAAATTGGAAGCTAAAACCCGCACCGAAACTAAAGAAAACTCCATAAAAACTCACCCAAACTTCATAAAAAGTTATAAATAGTAATTCATATATTAATACTATATTAACATCAAAATATGCTGCCACAACATCAATATAATACAAAACTCAGATATCTACACTATACACTCCAAAACTAAATCAAACTCCTACAATCAAGTGGAATAAGAACACGCGACAAAAAGCTTTCAATACATTGGAAATACTTGAAAGAAAATTTTCTTGGATACCCTTAGAACCAAAATCTTTGAGCCTCAATCCTCTTAGTTTATCAACATTGGATATCCATCCTTCATCAGTATACCAACCTCTAAACAATAGTCACAACCTGTGAGAGAAAACAATGTATAGCATGAATACCAACTTGGAAGACAATAAATAATATATCAAACCACTACCGACACCAGTTTGGGTGCTCAAATCCCATGCCCAAAGGAGTGAATTTTGAATTTGAAATATTGTAACTCTCACTAACAAGAATTGGTCACCATAAAGATTATAACTCCCTCTACCAAGAGGAGAATCACCAAATTTGACCATTAACAAGCACAACTAGAAATATACACCCAACATTTTACTTGAAATGCTATTTACAAATATTAATAATTTTATCCCTTAGAATGATTTAATTTATTTAAATTTGAAGAATTATATTTTATGATTCATTCTCCAATGAAGGCTTATTATTTCAGGGTTACTTAAAATATTGTTTTAGAAAGGGGACATGACATTTCCTCCCTCCCAAAGATTGTTTGTCCTCAAGAAATTAAAATTTAGATGGTTATGAACTTCATATCCTTCCCATGTTCCATCTTTAATGTTAAAATATTTCCACTTGATTAAGTTTGAGCGATGATGCTTCTTTTTCTTAGCTTCTTCTCTCTTGTTTTCAAAACATTTTCAAATATCAAAATCAGTTTTCCTCATCATTTAATGGTGGAAACTTAGGAGAAGTCACAAATTTTTGTCCCACCACTTTCTTGAGACATGAAACATGAAATAAATTATGTATTTTATAGCCTGGTGACAATTCCAACTCATAGGCTACTTGTCCTATCTTTCTAGTGGCTTTGTAAGGTTGATAGCATTTTAGCTTGAGCTTTTCCACTCCACTTTTCTTAAAGGAACCCTTCTTATATGGCTACAACCTTACAAAAACTAGATCACCAACCTCAAAGAATCTCTATTCTCTTTTTTTCCACATACAATTTTTGTTGATTTTAAGCATGACACAAATTATCTTTGAGGGACCTCAGAATCTCCTGACTTTATTGGACAAAATCACTTTTTGTTGGGACTCTACATCTGAAAATAATAAATCAAGAAAAGAGAGAGCATCATAACCATAGAGAGCCTAAAATGTAGACATTTCAATGGACATGTGATGGGAGGTGTTGTAATAATAATCCCCCAAGTGCAACCATTTCACCCAAGAACCTTGCTGATTTGAAACATAATTCCTCAAGTATCCTTCTATCCACTTATTGATAATTTCTATTTTCCCATCTATTTGGGGATGATAGCTTATGTTGGGTGTGAGCTCTATACTTGTCAAATGAAATTTAAATCCTTCCAAAAATAGCTAAAAAACCTTAATGTCCCTATCACTAACAATGTTTCCTTGGCAATCCATGTAATCTAAAAAATCTCTAAATAATAATTACACCACTTGGGGTGCTTTAAATTTGGATGTGATAGGAAATAAATGTGCATATTTTGTCAATTTATCAACCAAAATAATTATTTAATCTTTAATTTTCTCTTTAGGAAAACCTATAATGAAGTCCATGGATATGCTTTCCCACTTGTTCTCAAGAATTAGAAGTGGTTGTAATAATCTAGCTAGAAAAATCTACACACCTTAGTTTTCTTGACAAACCATACATTCTCTGATGTTCTTGAGTATATCTTATTTCATTCCCTTCTTATAAAATCTCTCTTGTATTTTTTTGTATGTCTTATAATTTACCCTTGTTGACCAACCAAAGGGTTATTATTAAAAGCTCTCAATATCCTCTCCTTGGTTTTGGACCTCGATACCAGGTATATCATGTTCTTGTAATAGACTAATCCATCAATAATGGTGTACTTGACATATTCCATTTTCCCATCCAAGATGTTAGAAGCAAATGAATCCTTAGAATATTCTAAAATTATTGAAATTTTCCAATTAGTAGTGATGGTTGAGATAGAACATAAAGATGGATTCCTAGAAAGAGAATCAACAACAACACTTTTATTCCCCTTAACATACTCAATCTCAAAGTCATAATCTTACAATTTACTCACACATTTTAGTTGATGGTCATTCAAGTCCTTTTGATTCAAGAAGAACCTCAAAATATTATGATTAGACTTAACCATAAATTTCCCACAAACAAGATATTATCTGAACTTATCTAGTGCATGCATGATTGCTAATATTTCTTTGTCATATAGAGTATCCTTTTTTTCTAATTTTTTTATTTTCCTACAATGAAAGGCTATTGGATTTCCATTTTGAGCTAGGAAAACCCCAATACCTTCCCCAATACATCACACTCAACAATGAATGGAAGAAAAAAATCAGGAATTGCAAGCACTAGGCATGAACTCATTACCTTTTTGAGCTTTTCAATTAGTATTTAAGCTCTCTCAATCCAAATGAAATCTCATTTCATAGTAAAATCACTCAAGAAGGAATAAAATTGAGATAAACCCTTGACAAATCTTCTATAATAACTACACAACCCAAAGAACCCTCTCAACTGAGTAAGATTGGTGGGTCTCCACCAATCAATGATAGGTTGAATCTTCTGTTGATCAACTTGCACTCCCTATGAACTTATAACATGTCCCAAGTATAAAATTTTAGTCATCCAAAAATCACATTTTGATAACTTCGCATAGATATATTGCTACTTCAAAATACCCCACTCTATCCAAATGTTCCAAATGCTCTTTCCATGTCTTACTATAAATAAAAATATCATCAAAGAATACTAAAACAAATTCTTTGAGATACCTATTGTAAACCTTATTCATGCAATATTGGAAGGTTTCTAGTGCATTTTTAAGACCAAATGGAATGACAAGAAATCCAAAGTGGCCATAGTGACATAAACAAATAGTCTTTCCTACATCCTCTTTCCTTGTGTCGACTTGATGGTAACCTAACCTTAGATCAATCTTTGAAAAATATACCACTCCATCCAATTCATCAATAATTTCATCTATCCTCAGAATGGGGTATCTTTTCTTAATGGTTTTATTATTCAAGGCTCCATAATCTATGCACATTCTCATTGTGTCATCCTTATTTTTCACGAAAACTATAGAAGAGGCAATTGGACAAGAGCTAAGCCTTATGAACCCCATGCCAAGAAGGTCCTAGATTTTTTCTCAACGTCTTCCTTGTAACATCTTGGATGTTGATAAGGAGTAGTTATTATAGTTTTGGCACCCTATTCTAACATTATAACATTCTCAAATCCCTTATTAGGTGGTGACCACAGAGGAAAATCATTGAAAACTAGACTATGTTTATCAATAATTGATTGAATTTCAAAATGATTTGTACCTTGTTTCTTGAAAGAGCTTGTGTGTGGATAAAATTTTTTGTTTCCCAAGATAGTTTTCCCATTTGAAAAGTCCTCTCCATTCTCTTAGGAGAGACTACTTTGGGAGCTCCATTCGATATGCCTCTTAAAATGATTTCTTTTCCAAAGTCATGAAACTTGAACTCCATGGTTTAAGAGTTTATGTAGTACCATTTAATAGAGTGTAACAATTGGAAACCCAAGATAAAATTAATATCTCCTATTCCTACCTATAACAATAGAAATAGGATACCCCACCTTTTAGGAGATGGAGCACAATAATATGGTCCTATTTCACTCTTGTTTCATTCAATGAAACCCTCGAGTTTTCAATCCAATGATAGAATTAGAGAGAGATTGTCTAAAGGTTGTCCTAGGGTGTGATTAAAGGCTAAAAGGGGGTTCACCATCAAGTTAGGGCTTGGAAAGACAAGAATTGAATGTAACATGAAAAGTACCATGCAAAACCTAACTAAATAATCTAGAAAATGAAATTGAAATGTAGAATAAAAGACTAAGAAAGTATAGAGGTGCACCTAGGAGAGTGATGAGGTAAAAAAAAGTTCCAAAACCTTGAAAAATTGTTGTTGAATGCCTTCTAGGACTCATATGTCAGCCTGGGTGATTTAGTCCTAGACTAGGGTTTTTGTGCCAAAATTGATATCTCATAGTGGTTGATCTAAATTTATTGAAATCTAGAAAATGAGATGTATTGGGACTCATATGCCATAAGTGGTGTATCAATCTCACTCTAATTTTTTAATGGGTCAAGACTTAAATCTTCTCTCCTATCTCTGCTCTTCCTTACACACTTTGTTTCTAGATTTGAAACTCTGAATTCAGACTTGTGGGTGATTTTCCATGAAATTGACAATCTTGTGACAAATTGAAAACTTCTCTCAACCTTGAAATTTTATCTTCAAAGGATCTTAAAAACTCAAAGCCACCTAGATCTGAAATCATACATGTTGAGAGAGAAAAACTTGTTGATTGTTATGAAATAGGAGTTTTCCTAGGTCAAACCCCATTTAGGTAATTAAACCTTATGATGAAACAATGAAACATGAACATGAAACATGAAATATGAAATATGAACAATGATACCTTGAATGATGTCTTCAATGTGTGCTTCCATGTTAGCAATGTGGGACTCTGCAGAAAGACATGAAATGTCGGGTAGATATGTATCCCAATCAACAGTGCTAGGAAGACTAATATCTTGTTGCAAAGAAGTGTTTGAAGCTCTTGAAGAAATGACTCTAAAATCCGATGAAGCAACATGAGGAGGTGGAGGAATGGCAATTTCCTCTATGTCAACTAGATGCTCTATATCTGAATCATGATGCCAGATGTTAGTTATGATCATAGTGGGATCATGTGGGAATGGAGAAACATTGGAGTCTCCATTTATTTCTCAAATTTTGATCCATAATGCATGTGGACATTCAATATCCATTATGACATACAAAGAGTCATCTAGAATATGTAAACCGATTAATACACAAATATGATCATGATTATCAAACCATTTATCCTTCTGAGATTGTTTACCTGGTTCAAGAATAAGTCCATACAGATATGACATGAGATTATGGAACCTGAGATGTTTCAGGATTCCTTCAAACCAAGACTTATATTTCCCATTTTTAGGTTAATTACAGAAGAATGGGTTTCATATCCCATTATTACAAATAGGTTAATTCCTTAAGACAATAGAAAATCAATAGATTAAGAACCCTCCCAGATTAGATGACCCCCCTTTTGTAATATTGTTGATTTCCCCTTTGTTTGAAACTTTATTTTAATGCATATATTTGCCTACAAGAATGATGGTGAAAAAAGGAACTTTATATTTAGTATGAAATCACCATCATTGAATGGAGTTTGAAAATATAATTTCACTCTATTTGGAAATTTACACCATTAAAATTTGCATTTTCAAAGTTTGGAAAAATAAAATATTTTAAGAAAATAAGAGAGGACAAATAGAGAAATTAAGCCCTTGTGGGTTAAAAAAACCAAAAGCTAAATACCCCATAATACCAAGGTCTAAAGGCTTGAACAGTTCTATGCCCGACTAAGACTTGACTGTCGATTTGAATCACCCCAAATGGGCGCTAGTCTCTCACACCTCCCTTGCAGCAATAAATCTGCTCCTTGCAGATTTGAAGCTCTTATATGGAACACATAGTTGGCCAGGGTAGAATGCTAGCCCCCTAAAACAGAGGCCTCCACCCTCCAAATGTTGTCATTTTCCAACAAAAATCCAACCTCCCTATTTTAAATTGTTCATCCCACAGAAAATTGGGTCTTTGCACAATGATTTTGGAGCGGAACAAATTAAAATACAAAAAAAGAAGAAAATCAAAACTCTTTGCCTTCAATATTGGCACTGGGGAGTACGTCTAGTAGAGGCAGGGGAATTTGTTGGGAAGGCATGCTACATGCCTACAACCAACACAAATGCATGCACAGGTGTACAAGTTTGAGTCCTTTTTGGCAAGCATCCAAGAGTCTTCATGCAAGGATAAGTGGTGATTAAAAATCCCTTTCAATGTGCCATGAAGAAAGTAGTGTGAACGCTGCCCCTACAAATGCCTTTAATATTTTGTGGCCTCGTCACTTTATGCAACTTCTCAAAGAATCGGTGATTTGTGATTCATAACCTACAAATGATTGCCATTCACTGCAGAGAATTGACAAAAAGAACCATGGTCTTTGATGTCAATGTAGGAGGCTTGGTAAACAACCCAATCTGGCATACATGCCAGTGTGTAAACACCTTTGTTGCTGAGAAAATTGGGGCTTCAGGTAGTGGATGTGGGCTATGTTGGGCAATGACCAAACTCCACACAGATCCACAAATCACGTCTTCTTCAGCGGGTCGAGTAAAGCCAGAGCCTAGACCTTGGTGGCGTATTCACTCTTTGAAAATGTGATTCAGTGATGCATACCAATCAGAGCCACCAATCACAAATGTGTACTCTACAATGAGTTAGACGGTGAAGGGAAAATGCAAAAAACCATATGGCCTAAGAACTCTCTCTTCGGCTCTGATACCATGAAAGAACCATCAGATAGATATTTCACAAGTACATTAGAGATAGGATGCATAAACTCAACCTGCTATTATTAGACAGTCAAGGGTCTCCTTATAAAGGAGAAATATCCAAATGATTGAAAAAATATCAGGAAAATATCAGCACAATAAAATATCAAGAAAATATCTAGTCTATGTCAATGAGTCATACAATAATAAATGCCTAAATAGGCTTAGGTCAAACTATGTGTATGCAAGAATTTAATGTATACACTGACATATAATATAATCACCTACACCCCATTCTTTAGTAGGAGTTAGACTAGTAATCGCACCTTCGTGTGCAATGGGTACACCGAAGATTTATGGAGAGCAATATATTTATTTATGGTATTCTATTTAAAGGATAGAAATTGTAAAATGTGAAGAGTTAATTTTTTTCAATAAAAGTAGCACAAGGTATATTTGTAAAGCACAATAATCAACAATGGCAGAAATTTTTGAGGAAAAATTCACTATATAATTCATAAGCTCTGTAAAGAACAATGTATGAAGTTCAAGATATGAAGATGATTCAAGCTCTATTTTTCATTTTTGCTATTGCTGTAGCAACATCAACTATACATTGAAGAATAAATAATATATGGTTTGTGTCACACCAATCACTTAGTTTTTGACATTGGTTTTGAGTCTGGATTGGTTGTAATACATCTCAGATGAAGCTTATTATTTCCTTCAACCATTGTTTACTTCTAAGTATTAAATACATCATGCCAGTTCCAATGAGCATATCATAATCTTGTAATCTGAGGTTGATTTCTGAGTGCAACATACTGTTAAAATATTTTGTAGAAATATTTACTATATAATTTAGAAGCTCTGTAAAGAACAATGTATTAAGTTTACTGTATGCATTGTGAAAGTAGCTCTGGCAACCATTGCATTTGCACCATCAGCCAAATAGCCTGAAGAAGAAGGAAAAGAAAGTTAGTGAAAAATTTATAGTGCTAAATGAACATAAAATTAATGCCTTCATTTAGCAAATAACAACAAAACTGTAATAATGAAATCAAACACAACAAAACTGATGTGGCCGTGTAGAGACTCCCTTAAAATATTTCACAAAATTAATGTCAAGTTATGTTTCAGTCTTCTATACATGAATTAATAGAAGAGAAAGCAGAAAATTACAGACTTAATCAATAGCTTTCAGACTCAGAAAACACATAAAAATTAGACCTTTTTCTTGAAGTTTATAATAGTAGTAAAGTGCTGCCAGCTTGCAATGAAATTCACAAATAGATTACCCATGTCTCCTGATACTTTCAGCACTCAAGAGAACATAATCAAACCATAATGAAGGCAATGACAATCTTCAAATTCCCCACATTGAAATCTGGAAATACCCTTCAAATCTGGGTGGCTAGCTGAACTGGACGACTTGCTCTATAAAATCCATGAATGCTCAGAAAATTCTTTGTAGCCAAAAATGACACTTATATCAGAGTCAACCCCCTCTTCATTGGATCAGTTGATTGTTTAGAATATCTATACGCAGACTTACAGGGTCCTACACCTAGTAAGATTTACACCATGCATACAGGGTCAGACAAAACAGTAAACTGATATATGGTTAGTATTAATTCCTTGGCATGACTGTTATAGTTTAAAATTTATAACTATCCCAAAGCACCTCTTGATTCATTTTAAAATTTGTAATTTGATTTTTTTTGTGTGTATTTAGTTTGACTTCTTAGGCAATTTGAAGCATCCACAAAGGTTTCTCAAACACAAACCTTGTGAAAAAATTTAGGGCTTATGAATACAAGAATTTTTTTCTAGGAAAACACAACAAATCATTCACGAAAAGGGTGTTATAAGTATGTTTTGTTGGGGTTTTCCATATTAATTAGAATCCCTCTTTCTATTTTCCTCATATGATTACAGATCCTTGATATGAAGATTAAGGACCACTTTGCACACAAAAGAAGTATCCTAAAACACCTCATTATTTACTTTATGAAATGTAGTGGTTTTTGGTTTTGATTATTTCACAAAACAAAACCTGTTGTACTGATTTACTCCCGCTTATCAGGAATTGTGAAGTATACTTTAGGCCTCTTATGGGAAATTTGCATTACAAGAGTTTTAATGTTTTTTCAGCAAGATTGTTGAGTAGTGACTCGGGCACATATGCCATGATGAGATCCATGTTCAAATGTAGTTACATATTTTCTACAAACACATACTACAGATCTCCTATGCAATCACTAGGAAGAATTCCAATTCCTATGCAATTGAAAATAAGAAGAGAGAACAATACCAGAAATAGAAAGACTTTGTATTGCAGTATATTTTGATAGATAGTGGTGATCGTTTCCCCTCTTTTATGGGTTATGAACAAAGTTACAAATCATTTAAGCAAAATATCTACTTCCTATGAAGAGGATGATTTTAGTTGCATAAGTGAATTGCTGCATGTACTTCGGCAGAACCCCAAGGCCTATGTTAGATGTTGTTGTCTTATTCCACTTCGCTACGGATCAACTGATTGGTTGGATGGAGAAGAACAATGGAGATATTTTTTATATAAAGTTAGTATATACCTTTGGTGGCTGGCTGAAGGATGGAGACAAAGTGTTCATCCCAAATCATTGGATTGGTTCATAAAAGATAAGTAGACTGAGAAAATAGGTCAGAAAAGTGTCGAAGTACAAATTAGTTTGAGAACCAAAACCAAACCAGTTGTTCTGAGATTTGTGAAAAAAATAAAATTATGAATTCATCCAAACTATAAAGACATGTTAGACACCATACATTTGATTCCCCACATTTTCTATTAAATAATGATAATCATTAAATCGGTCAAGAAGAGAGGAAGCATATTGGAAACATATGCCAGATCATGTCAAAGCCCTTCTTGTAGAGATCAAATAGAAGTGGCTCATGTTTAGGAGCCTCCTTATCATGGGATGAAGTTTCTTTCAGAATATGGTGCATGTTTATATGCTAGAACCACCCGAAGGCATTGGGTTCTCAATTCTATCACTATGATATGACATACAACTTTATAGAGATTTGAACCTCTAGCTTTTCCCAAGGCATATCTACTTCAAATTCATTGAATCACCTATGATAATAGAGCCGCTTTACAAATAGGAACTCCCATTAAATAGGTATATGACCATCTGTTAAATGCAAGATTAATTATTTATATAGACATATATCAATTATACATTATTCTATCATTTTTTTTATTGAACCGTGCACTATAGCTTACAATGTAGAAAAGTAAGGTAAACATAATTTCAAAATTGTCATCACATCTATCTCCCCTTAGAATAGTTGATATCTTCATTAGTGCCAGACACTGTCTAGTTGAAATGTAGATGTGGGGGTTTCTATTCAGCTAATGAAAAACATGGTTTCTAACAATGTAGTGATTTTTTGGAGTGTGCTGACAGATATGGAAAAATTGACATTTTAGATGTTGGTAGAAGCAAATAAATGAGATCTTCTCAACTGATTTAATGAAAATTGTTCTATAGAACTCTTATTGACAGATTGATAGTATTTTGAAAGAATTGCTTACAATAGAATTGCCTCCAATGTAGTGATTTACTTGACACGTAAGCTTCTTGAAGGTACTGTGACTAATTGGCATGTTGCAATTTGGAGCACTCTTATCTTTAGGGTATATGTTGTAGATATATCCTGGATTAAATTTTGCAGTCCTAGTGGGTATACATATCTACGTAAAACAAACAATACAATAAGCAAATACAGTTGACTGAATTCTTCCTTTCAGAAAAACACGAACCAAACACTTGTACAAGGTTAGTTAAAGTGAAAAAAGAGTTCATTTTTATGTGCACAAATAAGAGGTGATTGAGACTGGTGTAAGATTACTAATGTATTAGGATAGATAAGATGGAGCTCAAATTATTTCTAACAGGAAAATGCTCACCTAGAACAAGACAAAATATGTGCTAAAGCTAAAAGCTGCAAATTACAGACAATCTTGCAACCCCAATTGTATGAGAAATGGAAAATTATAGACAATATATCATAGTTATCAAGGATACAACACTCAGTTGGATTTTTTCCTTTTTAAACCCTTAATTTAGAAAGTTATAAATCGGTTGGAGTGCAGCTAGCTAGTTCATTTTTGAGACATTTCTGATAGCAGCTCATTGTTCATGCATTTCTGAAACAAAGGGGTTTCTCCTATTCCGTGCAAATTACAATGCCCACTAATATCTCAATTCACACCCTCCAAAACAAAGGTAACAAGCTGTCAGCTAATGTGAGTTAAATTCTTTCCACCTCATTGTAGATAGTCAAATACTTCTAAATATGGGCAATTTCATTCTTGATGTTTAAGTTGAGAAGATAGTTGTGGGCCTATTAACTGCTGGAGTTTAATGGAAAAGAGAATACAAATGGCTACATGGTATCAATTTTCATTTTTGATTGGTTGCTATTATGTCATATGCCCTACCTTGCAACTCAATTCTGTAGATATAGACATGATGTTGGGTGTGGGTGTGTGGTTGTGATTGATGTATGTGGCATGTATCTTCTTATTTTGCAAATAATTCTGCAACTGGGCACAGTGAATTGAAAGGACATTTTTGTGGTTCCAGAAGCATTACAATTATAAGGACTCTTTATGTTACAAAGGAGTTGGTGTATCGATATTATTCCATGGAATTCATAAATGCTCCTATTATATGAAGTAGGTATATACCTAAAACATTATTGCTAAAGCCAAACTCTACAACCTTGGCCAGTATCTTCCCTGCCTGTGCCAAAAGGAGAGGTTTGGAACTGGGTATGGACATCCATTAAAGCATCATGGAAGGAGGATTTTGGTAAATTCGGATTTATTATTTTATAAAATCCATGAATCTCAAGAACAGTCTCCATCACAACAAAACAGGACTGAGCCAAAACTATAACCTACAGGGGTAAAGAAAAGCCCAAAACCACTTAGTTTCTTTATGAAACATTCTGACCATAGTTATTCTGATGTTTTTTTTTAGAAATCAGAAAATAAAAATTCCACCCAGGTAATTATTGTTCATGATGGAAAATGAAGAAATGCAAAAAATAATATCAGTAAAATGATGGGATCACACTAAAATTCAAAAGATAAAAGAAATCTACGAACCCTACCTCCACAAACCAAACAAATCATGAAACAGACAAAACATAAAATCGTTATGGAATTAAATAATGCATAATTCTGGATTTTCCTTTTGTTGCAGCAACAGCATGGAATCGCTGAATGAGACCATCAATTTTGGACTCGGGATTTTCTTTTTCTGCTACTTTTTGTATAAGCTGAGGAGCAATGGTAGAAAATTGAACTTGCCTCCTGGACCACGTCCATGGCCTGTTGTAGGAAATCTCCATCTCTTGGGGAACCTTCCGCATCAGTCTCTGGCTGCTCTGGCAAAGAAAAATGGACCTATTTTCTTTCTACGCTTGGGCTCCATCCCGTGTTAAACAACACTGCTCTATGTTTTCTTTATTGTCAGGAAGTAAATTATATCCTTGGTTTTGATTGTAATCTTGTGTCATTCGTTTGTGGTGGTGTTGTATAATCTAAGCATTTCATTGGGGGTTTCCCCAGGGATTTAATGGAAAAGAGAATACAAATCGATACAGGAGATGTTTCATGCAGTTGTTAACCCAAAAAAAACAAATTTCCTAGAGATTTATCCACAAAATTAAACATGAAGCAGTTTTCTGCAAAAAAAGAAAGCTACACAAATAATATCATACAAGAATGCCCCAGCCTAGTTCGCTCTACATTTCAAAACAAACCCACTGTTCAATGCCCAATGCCCTTAAGAAATCGATGGTCATTCTAAGGTTTGTATAGGTACTACAAAATAGTTAAAGTTCGGAAAACCCAAATGATTCTTCACTTGTACATCCTAGATTGATACATAACATGGAGTTGGTCTACATGAGGAATCTATAAAATACTAAATGAGGCTTAATCGCCACTTTCCTCTTAAATCCTATCAGTAAATCTTCCTAAGAAAGATTAAAGAACCCTCACACCAATAGTATTAACCCTAACCTTGATGAAACTTAAGGCATGAGCCCGTCACTTTAATGGAAGGAAAAATATCCAATAATACATTAAACTTTTCTGAATGAATATAAGATTAGATGTTCATATCTCCCTACCCACTGTAATTGGACCACTAGCCTAATTAAAGCATAAAGCCATGATTGTAATGGGAGTAAAGAAAACCTAAACTTTTACCAGAAAAATCCATGGAAAGCCAGAAAGAAGCAAGAAAGGTGAAATACCCATGGGCTGATTCTCTCATTCCTTGTCAATGTGGTGAGCAACGATATCCTCCTCCCTCTGCCATAGTTTTCTCTTCAAGAAATGCCCATTCCCATATCTGTTAAAATTATCTCAGGTAGATGATTTGCCACATCAAATAGAACATACAATGCATGCGCTTATTGAAAGACTCCTTTCGAAAAGATGACTTGCTGCATCGAGTGTACCATACAAAAATGCCCCAGCCTAGTTCACTCTACATTTCAAAACAAACTCACTGTTCAATGCCGAATGCCCTTAAGAAATCAATGGTCATTCTAAGGTTTGTATAGGTACTACAAAATAGTTAAAGTTGGGAAAACCCAAATGATTCTTCACTTGAACATCCAAGATTGATACATAACATGGAGCTGGTCTACAAAGGAATCTGTGGACTGCTAGCCTAATTAAAGCATAAAGCCATGATTTTAATGCGAGTAAAGAAAACCTAAACTATTACCAGAAAAATCCATGGAAAGCCAGAAAGAAGCAAGAAAGGTGAAATACCCATGGGCTGATTCTCTCATTCCATGTCAATGTGGTGAGCAATGATATCCTCCTCCCTCTGCCATAGTTTGCTCTTTATTTGCTCCTCGTCCACAGGGATCTTCACAATATTATGGTCACCACCTAAACTCTGGTTCCAGAAATAGCCCTGGATGCGAGTTAGTTGCTGATTTATGAGCACCTCTGTAGAAATTTGGTGATAAGACGCTCAAGTTGTACTCATGATTTAATACGTACTATGGAGTTTTCGGATCTCAACACACCGTTTAAATGCAAATTCCATTCCTGTGTCCAACAAAGTATGCTCAACACTGAACCTTCTTCAATCAATCGCCATGCTTAGCATATATTTTTTACCAACTCCCATCCAGAGTAAATGCTTGAGGACGATGGAAGGCAGCTACAACGCACTGGGTACACCAACTCCCATCAACAATAAATGCATGAACAAGATAGAAGGCAAAATGATGAACGGTGAAGATCTAATAAAGATGGTCTTGCATGCCTTTAATAACCGTCGATGTAAAAAATGGATTGGCAAACTTCATTGAGGGAACGCCTTCGGCATAAAAATATTGCTATCCTACATTTTGAATTCTACATAGAGATGGAATATTACTCCCTCTTTTACATTAGCAGCTAATTTCTCCTTTAGTTATTGACAAAAATAATGAATCCATTTCTTACCAATAGAATCCAAACTAATAACACCTGCACTTATTATTTTTTGTAATATATAACCAACTCCATCAAAATCATTGGGGCACTTAGTATGGGCTATATCTACAAAATACAAAAAAATAAAGTAGACATGAAAATCAACAATATAGTTAAGAATATCTAAGATCTATGCAACTAAAGGCTAAACTACCACCTTCATCTTATATTGTGTTATATATACATTATGTATTGCTTGAGCCTTGGTAAATTTAATTTAAAAATGGGAAGAAGATGCTCTATTACACCATGTTGCTATGCTATATTTTATTTTTTCCATACAAGTCAACAAAATATGTTTCACTTGGAAGCATTTCCAATGATAAAATGGTATATTATCATAATCCAAGATTTGTTTCCAAATTTATATCCTACCTAAACCATATATCAACAAATAATCCTTTAAAAATATCCAAATGGACACTTGGATTGTCACAAAAGTAGATTGTGCAAGCCTACTAGTGTCAAGATCTAATGACAAAAATCTAGCTAACTTATTTTTTATTGCATGAAAAAATTCATCAACCTTATATTGTAGAGTAAAATTGAAAAGATGTATCCAAAATGGTAAGAAAATAAAAGATTGCATCATGTGGTTAAAATATATAAAAACCAAGATTTTACTAAGCCCTTTGAATCAAAGAAAAGAGTAATATTTTTTTGCTCCTAATAGTAAAACAAATAATCTTTGAACACAAGTGAATATTTTGTAGTATTTTAAATGTGTAAGCTCTAAGACTTAAAGATCCAATAATGAAAATTCACTAAACCTAGCCAAAGGGAATTAAACTTATAGACCAAACCGCGTTTACTAGTTTCTCTTCCTCAATAAGAACCTTCTTCTCCAAGGACAATATAGGAGAATGTACAATAAATGAAACAAGTTTACTCCCCACCAATACACCACCACCATCCTACATATATAGTTGAGTATTAGACTTGCACTAATTAATACTCTTACCTATTACTAGATCTTTAGGTAACACAATGTTTTCTTTGGAGGACATTTTATGAGCCACATGACCTTTAGAACTTACTAAAAATTGGTCTAACATATTATCTCTATTAGAATATAGATTTCATGTATCAAAATTTCATCATATTCTACATATATTCAATTTCAATACCTATTTTTCTACTACAAAATTTTTATTAATCAAATTAAAATTTAACATTGTTTAATATGACATTTCTGTAAAAACTCTTTTCTTATCACATCTTACTACTCACAATTAAAAAAATAAATATTAAATTTAAATTTAAATATACACGATATTTCTTTCAATCATTGACAAATCAAAAAATATAAATAATATATTTTCTAAATGAAAACAACTAATGAATAATCACCTTAAAAAACTAAATATGTTACATCATCAATACTAATATCCCAACAATAGAAATTCTTCTTTATAAGGAAGATGGAAGAATATAAACTTTTTCTTGATTAAATATTCACTTGGTTAGGTTTGGACTTTTGAACGCGTTATTGCATTTTGTTTTGAAGATAAACTCCCCTTCAAAGAGGCTGCCTACACGAACTAAAGGTAGAGCTTCCTTTAACATGTAGTTGGCCTTCTTGGAATTATCATTATTTAGAATACTTGACCAGCTCCCCGTGTGTAAAAGAAAGTTCAACGTTCATAAAAAAAGAGTGAATGCAGATTTCTCCTACTATTATTGTTAGTATTTCTCATTTCCACGTCCTTACGTTCTATGTGATGGAAATACTCCCTCCTTTTAATAGTGTTATTTAACTAGTACTTGTATGAGGTTCAATGGATTCCTTCATAGGAAATTAAATATAAAATTCAAATGTATTTTAATATCCCATAGTTATTTGTATAATTATATAAATATAAATATTATGATAACAAATGTGAATTTTGATTTGGATAAACAATTATGGTATGATAAATTTATCATTATGAATCTAAAAATATTATGAAATTTGGGTAAGCTAAATTTTTAAACATATAAAGTGGAAATATTAAAAATCTTCTATATATTAAAAGATATATTTAATGCTTAGAATAGGAATCAAGTTCAACCTTCACAATATCTAGTAATCTTTTTTAGGATTCATGTTCATGTGTCCATGACTTTTTAAATCGTTTAAGAAACTCTATTTTAGACTTCACAATGAGCCCCTATGATGCAAAAAAGATAATGTAAAATTAGTGTTCCATTGTAGTAATTCTTCTATGTTGATAGATGATTTAACAATTTCAATACAAGAAGACAAAAAAATTGATTACTTCAATTTAGTAGCTTAACATATCTAATTTGAAATCGTGTAATAAAATAATTAAGATAATAGACATTTCAGTTTTTTGTGTGCATGCATCCAAGACATTTGGAAAGAGGGTATGTACAGAGGTTGAAAGAGACCTTAGAGTCCACCAACCATATCCTCTTGCAAGCATCATTCAATGAAATTTTGCCCTCTTGCTCTCCCATCATATTATTGTGCTTAAATAAATATGCCCCATTGTCTTTCCCTACACCTAGATATTTTTATTTTCATACGTAATTTTCCATGCAAAATCATTTATTCTAACCACGAGTCTAGCCAATGATTTGACGAATCTGCATGTTGAAATTGGTCTCACAATCATTCTTTTTAGCATAAAATATAAATCTTCCACTATTCATTGCAATTGAGTTGATTACAAAAAGGATTTGTTCTCAAGGTGTAGAAGATGAGAGCAACTTTTGATTAATCATGGTAAAGATTTACGTGAAGATAAAAAAAAATATGAGCTTTGTAAGCATCATTTGGGTATTAGAATTTATGCAATGTTTTAGAAATTTAAGTAGGTGTAATTAGATAAACTCTTTTAGTCCTATTTTTTTTTTTTAAGAAGTGTATGATATGAACAAGGTACAATTACTAATTTAAAAGTTAATAAAAAATGAGCTAATGTATGATGGTATTAGAAATGTCATAAAGAAAATTTCTATATAAGAATCGGTTAAGGTAGTTATTGCAAAGAAGAAAAAGAAGAAATTTATGATTATGCAAGAGATCAAATAAAATCTAAAGTCTTGTGATTTTGTTGCAATAGTTGGTAGCAAGGATAAGAACAATAAGTACGTAGTGAAGTGGGCATAGAAAAAAATGGGCTAAAGGTAGATAGATTGATTTTGCTACATGTGAAGTGCCCTATTGATACTATCCTAACACCTAGTAAGATCTAATAAGCCTACCTTGTGATTGATTAAATATCTTTTGTTCAAGTATTTTCAGGTCAGAACACTGATTGAATAGATTTAGAGAAAACTTATGAACTATCAAGTAGATATGTTTGAAGGAATGATTTAATTTAGGATTTTATATGCTATTATAGTTCTTAT
The DNA here is from genome assembly GCA_007115665.2 of Sequoiadendron giganteum. Taxonomy (NCBI): domain Eukaryota; kingdom Viridiplantae; phylum Streptophyta; class Pinopsida; order Cupressales; family Cupressaceae; genus Sequoiadendron; species Sequoiadendron giganteum. The sequence goes on along the minus strand of VCHN02000014.1, from coordinate 84,460,655 downwards.
GTTGAATATTTAACACCTTCCCATAAATTGAGACTTACTGAGTCCTCACAAACCCCTCTTTGTCATTTTATATGATATAATTTTTATGTTTAGTGGAGAAAATCCACACCTACATTAAATTATTCTCATGATTAATCTTTAGCACTCAAGTTCTCACAAAAACCCTCTTGTGGTTTTATCTCATAATCTTATGGTTAGTTTTGAACATGCACTCCGACATTAGGATCATGAAAGAGATTTATCTGATATTCTCAAAACTAATCTTCAACACCCATATTATGATGCTTCTTGACCATATAAATAGATATATATATACACATTGAATTACCTTTGAAAATCATGATGAAGAGAAACAAACATTAAAATCCTCATCCATCTATTCCTATTATAAATTGGCAGGATCCAAATTACAAAAGTTGTTTTATTTGGATAAAATTAGAGAAGACATAAGCATCAAAGTAGCTATATGAAAATTATTTATTTTACCTATTAAAAGGAGGTAGTAATGGTTTATGATTCTAGAAAAGTTATCAACAGATACAAATGTCCTAATTCCATATGTATTCTACCTTGAAGCTTGCTAATGTAACCCTTTTTATTTATCTACACTTTGGGTGGTAATTAAGGGTGGTGGTAGATAAAGCTTAACTCTAGATAGTAATGCATGCATTAGTGCAAAATTCTTGTGAAGGGGAAATTAAATATTAATAAATTAATGATTCAAATCTAGAGCACTTTTTTTTTTTTAGCAAGTGTAGATGTCAAAATTAATATGCAAGATTTTTGCAACCTTTTAAAGAATTTTTTTTTTTGTGAGTTACATCTTATTTGTAGGTGTGCAATTTTTTAATGGTGTGAGACAAATTTCATAATCACCTAAAGGTGGTAGAATGATGGGCTAAACTTGTTTCTAAGTGTGAGACAAGGCTATTGGTGATTTATGGATTAGAAAGTCCACTTAAAAGAAAGCCTATTTGCTAATATATCATCATTCAAACCTCAATGAGTTTTTGAGAATATTTAAATTTTCACATACACTAGTATGTATATAGGAGTATATAACTATATAGTATTATATTAAAGGCTTAATTCACTAGTCATCTTGAATCAATATAAATCAATGAAATTGCAATTGATTGAGCCTAGCTATAATTTATAATTAATTAAATGCATAAATTATTTGAGTAATTTATTTAAAATTACAAATGAAGAATTATATAGACTCTAATCATTTGAAGATAGAAAGTATCAAAATCTCTTAATATGTAAAATATAATATGTGACTTAGTGCCTTTTCTTGGTGTTTAGAAACTCATTGATTGTAAATGAGTGTTCAAATTGAAGATCAATTTTGATGGAATTATTAAGAAGTACTAGGATACACTAGTTGAAAATGGATATTCAAAGTTTGTGGAAATTGATTATGGTGATTTCCCCCGATTACTAGAAGCTAACATTCATTTGATTTTTATTATATATTGCAATAGCCTCTGGTCTTGATATTGAGAAAGCACATGTGAAGGTACCTTTATTTTATGGTGATTTAGAATAAGAGATCTACATGAAACAACTATAGAACCACATGGGAAAATGTAAAAAATATTTGGTTTCTAAGTGAAAAATATTTTCTCTGGTCTAAAATAGTCTCAAAGAACATGTGATGCTAGAAGTTTTATTTATTTGTGTTATGTTTAGTATGCTTTATATTCAAAATATATTATTGCATCTATTATAATATGGATCCTAATAAATTCCTTATTAATGAATTATAATTTGATAATATGTTTTTTTTATAGTAGTAAGGATAGGAGGTGCCTTGAAATATCACCTTTAAATTTTTATTAGATGAACCTAGAATTAAGGGATTTAGATATATTCAAGGATATAGAGATTAGAAGAGATGGAGTGAGTATAAATCTTCAGTTAGGCCAGAGAAAGTATGTGAACTCAATGTTGCAGAGATTCAAAATGAAACCTTGTAAAACATTATGTATTCCTATTTTAGTGGGAGGAACATTACGTATAGAGTGGTGTTTGATTTCCTTGAGTGATATGGAGGATATAGATCAAGTATATTTATTCTAGTGTTGGTGTGAGTTTTCTGTATAATTATATAGCCTATACTAGAATAGACATTATTGAAGTAGTTGGAGTCTTGAGCTACTATATAGCTAATATTGGATGAAATCATTTGGATGTCATCAATAGGATCTTTAGATATTTGTGTGGTACCTTCAAATAATCTATTTTTTATTATCATGGCGATTATATGAGGTACTACCATTAATTGATATTGTGTATTTTTAGATTCAAATTGGGAATGTGATGTTGATAGTAGGTTCAATGAAGGATCATGGGGGCCCAAACTAGGCACCTAAGTGGCAATGAAAATTTGGAAAAATAGAGTTACACAACTTGACATACAAAATTGAATAGGTTATTAACACAATTTGAAAAATATGTAAAAAAGAAATTTGTAGCAAATTGAATGTAGTTTCTAAGCTACCAGTCTTTTGTTAGAAAAAAATAAATCTATTTGGTGAAAATTTGAAATTTCAAAGTAGTAGTACTAAGTTTTCAAGAAAAAATAAAAAATAAAGTGTTTGTCTGGCCACCTTAATTGGGAGAAAAAATATATTTTTTGAATATTTCAATATAAGTAGATCCTTGTTTGTAGACATATCGATGACAACTATAGTTACTGTAGGGAAAATCTCGAAGAAGAATGAGATCGTCACACGATTGACACATGCCTAGATGTGACAAATATTTTTTTGGATGATGAATGAAATAACCTTGTGAAGCATAGTGTGCAATGCATCTTTCAGATTAAAAAAATGTTTAACCATATTAAAGTTATAGATTTTTTTCAATCATCCTATAAATTAGGACAATAATTACCTATTAAATTCAAAATAAAGCATATCTTATATCAATAGAATGCTCTTAATTTGTTTAACAAAACCTTTTTATTTCATCAGAATTGGATTAAAAAGATGTCAACATGAAGGGTGGAGTTTGAAAATCTATTTCAACCCCTGTAAACATGTTGGAGATGTTGAATTTTTAGCTTGGTAACCCCAAGCCAAATATTGAAGCAAAATGGATATTTGTTAATATCAGATATCCAATAGAAATAGATATCCATTTTTTAATAGAAAAATTGGATATCCAATAGGAAACAAATATTTTTTGCTTAAGGATGCATTCTAGATATCCATTATTAACACCTAAAACATGGATACCCATTTATTAAAACAAGAAATATGAATATATTTTTTATATTAGTATATATAATATATTAATATAAATTATATAAAATATATATAATTAAAACATGGTAAAATATGAGGTTATACAAAAGGGGGTTCACCACAATGATAGTAAATAACCCTATTCTCCACTATTTCATTCTTTGAAAGAAATAAGATCCAAATAATGAAGTGACTGTAAACAAAAAGGTGAGTCAAATCAAGGTATGAATATGGAAATTTTCCTTCTATGCAAGGATGGGGGTATGAGTCAAACAACACTTTGGGGAGAAAGATTAAAAATAGGAAAACAACTCCAAAATGCAAGTTGTGTAATGCATCTGGAAGATTAAGCTCAATTTTGATGGAACCAATAGTCAAATTGTAGATCTAAGAATGGGAAAGTGATGTGTACCAGTCACCAAAAGATTTTTTTTCAAAGCTCACTAAGGACTCATTCACCCTATGGAAAATGTGTCCTAGTTAGGGCTCCTTAAAATCAGTTTATGGGTTTTGTTTGGTTGTGTCTGCACTCCAAAATTCTTAAATTCTTGAATATCACAGTAAAAAATAAATCTTGTAGGTCAGTTTCTATGAAATTACATGAATGGTGACAACAAATGCAACTTTCACAACTTTGCATTTTTTCTCTTCAATAGATCCTCCACCTAAAAGCTATAATCAAACATCAAGAGAGAAAAATGTTGTTTGTTAGGTGAATGGGGGTTTACCTTGGTCAAACCCTATTTTGGTAATTAAACCTTGTAATGAAATAAAATATCATGAAGGAATGATGAATAAAAAAATGCAATGTCACAACTCACCAAACTCTAGTTTAAACTTTGCAATATGGATCTGCAACTTGCATGAAACAACTTCAATGGATGTGGATCTTGATGATGAAACTTGACTTGAAACAATGCCTTTGAATGCTTGAATTGATCTCGAACACTACATCAACATATTAGCTCAAATAACATTCATGATCTAAGAAAGATTTGCAATGATAATGGAATCTTGATTGTTGCAATAATATTATTCAAATATGCTCTTGAATTCCTTGAAAATGCTCTTGATCACACTTGCTCATCAATTTTCTAGAATTCTTCAAGAAAAAATTGCTAGCTTGAAAAATATTAAGATAAAACATAGTGAAATGACCTCTTATTTATACATATGTTAACATTAATTCCTGAAATTCAAATGACACAAGATGACATGTGAATATACTCATTTTAAATCATTGAAAAACTACCAAAAACATTATTAAAATTTAGATCCTAGGCTTAAGTGAGGACCCATTATCCCTTGGGCAAATGGGTCCTAGTGTTGAAATGCACAAGACAACTAAGAGGGGGGGGGGGGGGGGGGGGTGAATCCGTTCTATCAAATTCCTTTACCACTAAACTTAATCAATTTAGCTTTAACCTAGCTTGTTATAAAGTGTAAACATGAAATGAAAATAACTGAAAGTAAACACTAGAGACACTAGATTTATGTGGAAAATCCAATGAGGAAAAAAACACGGTGAGGATTAGATCACAATATAGTAATAATGCAATACCAGATACAAAGGCTTAATGGCAGAGGGCTCACTCTCCAAATACAAAGGCTCGCTGCCTACAATAGGACTCACTATCCAAAAGGAGGCTCACTGCCTACAAAAAAGGAAAAGATAAATAAAGATACACCACAAAGATTCTACACATTCACAGCTTGATCAAAAGATAGTAGAAACCATCATCTCACTACCTTTAGGAAGCGAACACATCAAAGTACTGCTACCTTGATTCACTCTTACACACTCTGCTTTTCGTACTTTTTCACACACTACTCTTTCTTGTTCTCATACACCTCATAATTCTCAAGATCTTAACTTGATTTTATACCATCTTCAACCCTAGAAGAATTCTCAAGGTCGGCTAAACATCCTTCAATTTAAAAATTCAAATTAGGTCGGCTACTCAACATTACCGCAATGGATAAGAATGAAAGAGGACCAATTACACATTTAATTAGGACCCAAAAAATATCTTGGATCAACCACATGCTTCCTTAATTCAATGCAAATATTTATGTAACATGTAGACACCAGGTTGGCCAAACCTAATGAAAACACCAATGATCTTTGAAGTACACACATCTCTAGCAAGATGGCCACACCTGGATTACACAACACATTTCACCAAACATTTTTGCATATCTAAGAAACCTTCAGGTTCATCCACAACAATTGCAACAATCCTCTAACATAGAATATTCTTTAGCAGTCCAATTAGACCAACCAACACACATGAGCTTTGGAGCAAGTATTCTAGAGTGCCCAATCACAAGCATGTTTGACAGACCACATAAACTAACAATATGAAACATCTCCCAAATCCGTAAGATCTGAAACAACACACCAGAATACTGTGGAGCCAAAAAATTTCTCCCAGTTCACACACCAGTGAACACATCTTTCATTCTCCATTGATGCATAAGCTAAAACTCGGGATATATTATCCATTGAAGCTCATTAACAATACCATAAATCTGCATAGGCATATGATCAATATAGAAGAAATGTAGAGCACAATACCAGGGAACACTCAACACTGCCTTCATTATTTCTTAATTTTCTCAAAAGAAGTTGGCAAAACACAACTACAACTTCATAAATATAGCTTCATGTATTCTAAGCACTTTTATAGTATCTCAACTATACAAGTACTATCTGCAAACAAACTGAACTGCGTTGACATCAATGACAACATTAATGACAACACCACCAAACACATTCATACTTGCAAAAATCCTCCCCTTTTTCATTGATGGCAACACATGATGTGAAAAACCATTAAATATAGCATACACAATATCTTGCTTCTTCTTCTTTCTTCTCCTACAAGACTTTTTCAGATTTTTCACATGAACTTCTCTCCCCCTTTGACATCAATGGCAACAAAATTTTTTGCATGAAAAATTCTTTCCATATAAATATTTGATCACTCCCCCTTATGAGTGCACTCACATCACATAATAGAATAATTCATCTCTTTATTCCCCTTGAGGAGTAGACCACAATCATTAGTTCAGATCAAAATAATATGCGAAGCCACTGGATTGATGCACCTCCATGTGCACTTAGTGCAAGGTAGGAGGGGCAACAACCCCTAACTTCCCCCTGAGATAACAAAAGTATCCTTCGGAAGGGCCTTAGTGAATATGTTCACAATTTGTTTCTTGGTAGGTACATATTCAATTCTAACTTCATTCTACAACACCTTCTCTCTCATGAAGTGATATCTGATAGATATGTGCTTTTTCCTAGAATGTATCACTAGATTCTTTGAAATTTTTATAGAACTTGTATTGTCACGAAAGATAGAAATAGGCTCATCACGAATCACACCTATTTCCTTCAAGGTTTGCTTCATCCAAAGTACTTGTGTACAACAAGATACTGCTACAATATGGTAAACTTATGTAGTGGATAAAGAAATTGAATCCTATTTCTTACTCAACCATGAAACCAATCTTCCTCCAAGGAAGAATGCACCGCCACTTGTACTCTTTCGGTCATCTACACAACTATCCAAATATACACCAGTGTAGGTATTCAATGTGAAATCATTATCCTTTGGATACCATAGCCCATAATTTGGAGTTCCCTCAAGATATTTGAATATCCTCTTCACAACTGTAACATGTGCTTCCTTAGGTTCTAATTGAAATCTTGCAACTAAGTATATTGCATGCATGATATGTGGTCTAGTAACAGTAAGATAACACAGTCCACCAATCATAGAGTTGTACATGCTCTGAGAAACTTTAGAAGATTCATCATCCTTGCTTAGCTTACATTCGGCTATAATAGGAGTATAGACAGGTTTGGAGTCATCCATTCCAAACTTCTTCAACAATTCCTTAACATACTTAGATTGTGAAATGAATATCCCCTTATCAATTATATTTAATTGAAGTTCAAGGAAGAAATTCAACTCACCAATCATAGAAATTTCAAACTATTTTTGCATCTCTTCTTCATATTTCTTACACATAACCTCATTTCCACCAAAGATAATGTCATCAACATATACCACAACAATCAACATTTTATTTTTCTCAACTTTGAAGTAAAGATTGTTGTCTATAGATCCCTTACTAAATCCTTGTTTTGTCAAGTATCTATCCAACCTTGCATACCAATCTCTAGGAGGTTGTTTAAGTCCATATAGAGCCTTCTTCATCTCGCAAACCATGTCAAAAATTTTTTATAGTTGAAATCCTTTTGATTTCTCCATATACACTTCTTCTAATTCACCATTCAAAAAAGTAGACTTGACATATGTTTAGTACACTTTGAAGTCTTTATGACCTAAAAATTCCAAGAACATCCAAATGGCCTCCATTCTTGCTCTAGGGAGAATATTCTCTTCAAAATCTATTCCTTCAACTTGTGAATAACCTTTGCATACAAGTCTCAAGTTATTCCTTACTACTTCACCATCTTCATTCAACTTATTCTTGAATACCCATTTTGAACCAATTACATTCTTGTTTACAGGTCTAGGGACTAGTTCCCATGTCTCATTCTTCTCTATCTATTGTAGTTTCTTTTTCATTTCTCTAATCCAACTCTCATCATTACATGCTTCACTCACAATCTTAGGTTCTATCTTAGAAAGTAAACATAGGTTTACCTCAACCACTTTTCTCCTCATCTTTACACCTTCACTTACGTTTCCAATTATATTTTCCTCTAGATGATTCCTCTGTACATATTTAGGAGTCTTAGGTGCAGGTTCTAGAATCTACTCTTCATCACTTTGTTCTTTCTCTTCCTTTTCTTCTTCTTGCACATGCTCTAATATAGGATCATCTGATTCATCTTCAATTATCTCAACTGGTTTGTATATAGCTTCATCAACCTTTACATTAACACTTTCAACTATTTTCCTCAGTCTTTTATTAAAGAATTTATATGCCTTGTTGTTATTTAAATATCAAAGAAATATTCCTTCATCACATATATCATCAAACTTTCCAAGATTGTCATCATCTCTTTTAATGTAACATTTACTTCCAAACACTTTAAATTATTTAACAGTAGGGGTCTTACCAGTCCATAACTCATAAGGAGTCTTAGTGATGTTACCTTTGATCTAAACTCTATTAAGAATGTAAACAACAGTATGGATTGCTTCTCTCAAGTACACATCAAGAACATTCACTTCTTTCATCATAGTTCTAGAAGCTTCCTAAATAGTTTGGTTCTTCCTTTCTATAACTCCATTCTGCTGAGGGGTTCTAGGGATAGAATAATGTCTCTTTATGCCATGTTTTTCACATAATGAATTAAACTCACCAAAAGTGAATTCTCCACCTCTATCAGACCTTAAACATTTTACTCTCAAGTTTACCTAATTTTCTACTCTTGCCTTGAATACCTTGAATCTATCAAGAGCCCGAGCTTTTTCTCTAAGAAAACTAACCCATGTCATCCTAGAGTAGTCATCAATCAAGAGCATAAGTACCTATACCCATTAAGGCTTCTGGATTTTGTAGCTTGACCATAGAGGTCTGTATGAACTAGTTCCAATATTCTGGTAGAATATTGTTCTTTTCCTTAAAAACTATTTCTTGTTTGTTTTCCCAGTTGACAAATTTTGAAAATTGAATTTCAAGGCCTTGCGATTCTAGGTAGATCTCTAACAACTTCCTTAGATTTGATCCTGATTAGATTGTTGAAATTTAAATGTCCCATCCTCCAATTCCAGAACCAAATTTCATTAATCTGTGAAACAAAACACTGACCAACACCACTCTTAAGCTGATAGATGTTTCCATGAGTTCTTGTTGCTATCACAGTTTTAGATACTTTTCTGATCTCACATGTGTTATAATGAAACACAATCTTAAATCCTTTGCTACACATCTATCCAACACTTAAGAGATTATTCCTTCAACCCTTAACATAATAGACACCGTTAGTACTATGTTTTCCATTAAAACTAATTGTTCCTTTACCAACAATTTTAGCACCAGAGTCATCTCCAAACATAACTATTCCCCCATCATACTTTTCAAGTTTGGTGAACTTATTCTTATCTCCAACCATGTGATTTGAACACCCATTGCCAATTAACCAAAAGTCTTCATCCTGTCTAGCAAGAAAAGCAGTTACCAGAGTACCTTCCATCTAGGTATGTGCACGATCATGATGGGCCAAAAAGTGGCAATATGATGGGTATGTGGCTAATGACTTTTTTTCTACCCAAAATTGATGAAACGAAAAGGGTTCTTAAAGGAGATTCTCAACTTTCCACCAATATAAATTATTCTTTACTTTGAATTTAATAAACAATTATTATTCATTTTCTATTGAATTATGACTAAAGTCCTGATTGATAGGCTAGTTGAAAAACATCTATACCTTTCAAACGACCTCACATTTTTTGAATCCAAAACATGCATCACATTCTATGCTTCACATACTACAAGATTAAAAAAGAAAAAAATGAATTTCATGAAGCTTTGACCAAGTTAAGATGGTTAGACATACGAATCTTTATAATTTTTAAAAGTTGTAATAAAAAAATTATAATTAATTAATTACTTGGAAAAAAATTACAAACAAATATGCATCACATCGGGACATGATTCCTCTACTTATATAAAATATTATAAAAAAATATTATCATTTTAATGTCATTAGGGTGGTCAGATAGACACCTACTTTTTATTTTTTCCCTGAAATTTAAGTACTACTATATTGAAATTAAAAATTTTCACCAAATAGATTTTATTTTTTTGTAAATAAACCTAGTAGTTTAGAAACTACATTCAATTTTCTACAAATTCTATTCTTACATATTTTTGAAATAATATAGATAACTTATTCAAATTTTTATGTCAAGTTGCCTAACTCTGATTTTTTTGAATTTTTTGCCACTTAAGGGCTTGTTCTTTCCATGATGATCCTGCACATACGCATCTCATCTTTCTTACTCTTTAGACCAGATTCCTTTGCACTTTTGCCATGATTAGTAGATACAACATTACTTTCTAGGGCTAGAAATAAAAATTCATCTTTATCCTCCTCAAAATTAGACTCATCATTAGAAATTCTTGCATCTTCTTTGACATAATACAATTTCTTGAACTTTCTATCCTTCTTATCTCTGTAATTGTTATTATCATTTTTGCTCTTCTTGTGTGTAGCTCTATTTGGACATCTTGATGCATAATGACCAATATTTCCACAACTGAAACACTTAAATGGAAACATACCTTTGTATTTACTAGTACCTTTCTTCAATTTACTTGTGAAGTATGCTTCCAACTCTTTTGAATCATCATCATCCGAGTCATCTCCTATCTTCATTGCTTTAAAGACACTTTCAGTTTTCTCCTTATTTCTTGCAATTTTTCTCATCTCAAATGCAGTCAAGATACCAAATAGGTGCTCCTTAGTAAATTCCTTTGGATCATATGATTCTTTAATAACAGAGACTTTGTCACTGTAATTATCCGACAGGGTCATCAAGATCTTCTCAATTAATATATATTCATATGGCATGGTACCACCTTGATTCTTGATCTCATTTGCTATAAGTTCAACTCTCTGATAATAACTTGCAATATCTTCACCCTCTTCCATTATCAAGTTCTCAAATTTTTGTTTAGCTGTTAGTTTCCTTGACAATTTTACTCTATTATTTTCTTCATAAATGTCTTTCAATTTTCCCCATACTTCATGAGTAATGCCTAAAGAAATAACATTTGTCCTCTCAATTCTAGATAAAGCACTAAATATGGCATACCTTTCCTTTTCATTCTCTTGATAAGCCGCAATCTCATTTGCAAAGGAAGGACTAGTGGATGGTGAACATACTTTTTCTCCATAGCTTTCCAGGTCTTGAAACCAAGAGAAACCAAATAAACTCTCATCTATTCTTTCCAGCCACTGTAATCAACTCCATCAAAAATAGGGATTTGTAACTTGTGCACCATCTCACCTACCTCAAGCGGTTAATAATTTCACCTATGAACCAAAGCTATGATACCAATTGTTGCAATACACAAGACAACTGAGGGGGGGGGGGGCGAATCAGTTGTATCAAATTCCTTTACCACTAAACTTGATCAATTCCACTTTAACCCAATCTATTATAAAGTGTAAATATGAAATGTTAATAACATAAAGTAAACACTAGAGACACCCAATTTACATGGAAAAACCAATGAGGGAAACACCACAATGAGAATTACCTCACAATACAGTAATAATGTAATACCATATACAAAGGCTCACTACCAGAGGGATCACTGCTCGGATACAAAGGCTCACTACCTACAATAGGAATCACTGTCCAGAAGGAGGCTCACTACCTACAGAAAAAGAAAATAAAAATAAAGATCCACTTCCAAGGTTCTACACATTCACAGCTTGATCATAAGATAGTAGACACCATCAACTCACTGCCTTTAGGAACCTAACACATCAAATTTCTACTGCCTTGATTCGCTCTTACACATTCTAATTTTCACACTTGTTCACACACTAATCTTTCTTGTTCTCATAGACCTCACAATTCAAAAGTTCTTGACTTGATTTTATACCATATTCAACCCTAGAAGAATTCTCCAAGGTTGGCTAAACATCCTTCAATTTACAAATTCAAATTGCTTCAGATACTCAACATTCATGCAGTGGATAAGAATGAGAGGACCAATTACACATTTAATTAGGACCCAAACAATATCTTGGAGCAACCACATGCTTCCTTAATTTGATGCGAATATTTAAGTAATGTGTAGACACCAAGTTGGCCAAACCTAATGAAAACACCAATGATCTTTGAAGTACGTGCATCTCTAGCAAGATGATCACACATGGATCACACAAAATGCTTCACCAAAATTTTTACCATCTCTAAGAAACCTTCAGGTTCATCCACAACAACTGCAACAATATTCTAACATAGAATATTTTTCACCAGTCCAACTCAACCAACCAACAACACATATGAGCTCTAGAACAAGTCTTTCGAAGCACCCGATTACAAGCACATTTGAAAAACCATAGAAAACAATAGTATGAAACATATCCCAAACCTGCAAGATAAAAATAAAAAACCTAAAGACTGTGGAGCCAAAACATTTCTCCCAGTCCACATGCAACTAGTTTTGTCAAACCAATTCACACACCAGTGAACACATCTTTCATTCTCCATTGTTCCGGAAGCTAAAATTTAGGATATATTATCCATTGAAGCTCATAAACAATACCACAAATCCACATAGGCATAGGATCAACACAAAATAAATGTAGAGCACAATACCAGAGCACACTCATAACACACACTCAAGACTACCTTCATTATTACTTAATTTTCTCAAAAGAACTTTGAAAAAACACAACTACAAATTTATAAATATAGCTCCATGTACTCTAAGCATTTCTATAGTATCTCAACTATACAAGTACCATCTACAAACAAATTGAATTGTGTTGACATCAATGAAAACATTAATGACAACACCACCAAATGGATCCATACTTGCAACACCTAGGTCACTCACCTAGGACACACATTCTCCAATGTTAAGTGTTATGTCATGGCATTGATGAATATCGGGTTTTACCCTTCAAAAATTGCAATTAATTAGGCTTGGATTTGAATTAAAGGGTCCTATTAAGGCATGACTAACCTCAATTAATTAATAAATCCCTAGATTGTTGTGAAAGTGTAAAGGTACACCTTCTAACACCACAAACAAGGCACAATTACGTCCATTTTAATTAAAAGGTCCTAAATTTATGTGAATATGTAAAATACATATTACAAAACTAAATCAAGGCATCATTTAATCCTTTTAGGGATACTTTTTCCTACATTACAAAAATATATAATATAGTATACTATTATATATAATAAGATGACATATAATATTATTATATTATATATAATAATATAATATGTAATATTAATATATTATATATGACAATATTGTAGTGTAGAAAAATGTACTCCTTTACATTTTCACACTTTGTTTGGGCCTTCTTAATTAAATTGGACTTAATTAGGCCTTAATCAGCCCTATTTTACATCTACAAGCCTAATAAATTACATTTTTTGAAGGGGAAACCCGAAAATAATTAATGCCAACACATAACACTTTACCTTGAACAATCTATGTTCTAGGAATAGGGACCTAGGACACATTCACCAATGTGAAAATGGGTCCACCTTAGGCCTTTGAACTTGAATTCAAATTATTTTTGGCAGCATTTTAATGTACGCAAATTTAAATTTTGATGTCGGTTTCTAATGTTTAATTTTCGGGAAATTAAGTTATACATACCTATAAATACAAGCTTATTTCATAAATTCAACAACTAGAACTTAATGAGAGAATTAATTCTAGTTTACAAGAGCTAAGTTTATAATCAAGGGCATTTAAGAGAAAATTTATTAGTGATTTATTGCAGCAATCAAGATCTCAAGCATCATGTCAAAGTCCTAAGAATCACACATGTTTTTGGAGCTAACATTGTGATGTAGATTTCAAAGATCCAAGCAAGAATTCAATTCATATTTCAAGCATCAAGATCCACATCCATTGAAACCATTTTCATGCATGATCAAGATCTATATCTAATATTTACAAAGGCCTATTCAAAGGTTTGGTGAGTTGCAACATAAAATTATTCATTCATCATTCCTTTCATGTTTCATTATTTCAATTCAAGGTTTAATTACCCAAATGGGGTTTGACCAAGGAAAACCCCATTCACCAAAAACAAACAATTTTTCCATTTTCTTTTTATGTTGTAGATCTCGGGTTGAAGAAGGATTGGATATCTCTTAAAGAGAAAGATTGGAAAAGTTGTCAAAGTTATCATCACGCCATGAAAGCCCACCTACATATCTAATTTCTATCTTTCTGACATTGAAACCTGGATCAAATAAAAGCTATAGATTAACATGAGAGGCTCCTGAAAGTTGTTTGAAAATCCCTAAGAAGAGACCCATTCACCCATGGGTGAATGCGTCCCAAACAACCTCCCAAAACTTTCTTTTGGTGACTGGTTCATAGTGTTCTATCCTTCTCAGATTTGTAGAAAGTTTCCTACTTTTTTTAGTATTGAGCTTTAAATTATTGTTTGAAGTTTGAATTGGCATAATTAAGTAGATTTTCTATTTTTAGTTTTTCTCCCAAAAGTGTTGTTTAGGCTTAAACCCCCATCCTCAATCATAAGGAAATCAATAGACTCCCTAATTAATTTGACTCACCTAAGGGTTGTAAGTCAATTCTTTGTGTGGATCTATTTTCCTAATGAAATAGTGAGAAATAGGTTCATTTTCCCCCATTTCAAATTAAATCCCCCAAAACCCAACCTATTTCCCATCATCTCATTTTTAGTGAACCTGACTTTATACAACAAAACTTTGAAATTTGGAGTCCATTCAAACCCTAGATCTAGGATTCACATTACTTTGCATTGCATTGCATTGATTTGCATCTTATTCAAGGTTGTTTATATGCATTAGTTTGCATCTCATTTAGGGTTTTAGGTTTGCATTTTTGCTTTCTTTAAATTTAAAAAAATAAAAAATATCATTCATTTTATAGATTTTTTACATAACATTGCATAATCAATCACACAAATCAGAAAATTGAATCAAAATTGCATCTCAAATTTGTTCTTTTTGCTTGTCATTTAACATCATTTCACACTTTCATTTAGATCCAATTTTCCAAAAATTTGAAACTATAACTGCCTGTTTGCAACACGAATATGAAGGCATAAATATCAACTTAGAAATATATAATTTAATTTTCCAAAACCTTTAAACAAGACCCATTCTCCCATGGGCGAATTAGTCCCTGATCAGGCTTGTTTTTGAATTTTTTGGCATTAAATACCCTCTATATGCATTTTTTATTTCTGTATTCAGGTTCCTATTTCAATTTCCTTTTAAATACCCTTTATCTTTGAACAACTAATTGCTTTGATACTTGCCATGTGATAGTTGTAGGATCGTAGTGTACTCACTATCACGTCTTACATTCATTTCAAATAATTTTTATATTGCAAGGAGCTCATTCTCATCACCCATCTTGGCCCATCCTTGTCCTACACTTAGTGGGGGGAAGGAGTTAGCAAGCCTTGTCCTAGTACAACACATGTCCCTTTGGCTAGTTATCTGCCTTCCACATTTATTGAATAAGATTGGGATGTGGATGACCTGCTATAGGGATGATCCTGCAATACTAGTTTACAATTTTTGGCCAAACTGGACATTGAATTGATTTTTTTAACTAAATCTTCACTTTCAGGCTCCTATAGTGACTAAACCGCGAGGAATTTGAAGATGATGCAAATTAGTGATTTCTGAAATTTATGTTTGTAGATTCTAAATATAATTTTTTCAAAAAAAATTGGATCAAATTGCACTTATATTTCCATATCCTTCAAAAACTAGTGTTTAATAGTAAACACCATTTTTAAAGAGTGACATCACTGGCTAACACATAATTTTTTTTCTATGGAGGATAAAATTCTATTTTTTTCGAATTTAGATTTGTAACTATGATATATAGTGCATGAAATTGGTTTCATATAATTTCATTGAATATTTTTTTCTTAATTAAGTTTCAAAGTCGAACCTTTTACAATTTAGACATGATCCACTAGCTAAAGCATAACTTTTTTTGTATGTATTTAAATTCAATTTTTTTTGTTGGATCAAGGGTATCAATATCTAGTTCACTTTTTTTTTTTATAATTTGCTATTTTTCCACATGTGCAAAATAGAAAGCATGATTTTCAGTGAAAACTTATTTTTAATCAAACTTAAAAATAAAATATATAATAAACCAAAACATATTAAAATTATATTCGATGGATAACTCATTCCAAGGAATACCATCATCTAGTTGGGTTTGTGAAGTCTCCTCCATTTTCATTGTCAACTCAAGCTTGGAAGGGAATGTTTTTGAAAAAAATTGGTGCAAGAGGGGGAGAAGGCAAAAAGGGGGTTTTCTAGAACCAGGGTTTGAATGAACCTTGGTTCGAGCGAACCCCCCCTTTTATTCAATTTTCCATGTTCTTCGTTATAAAAAAATGCCAAAAAAGTGATTCCCATCATTTAATAGGGTTTGCTTGAACCAAGGTCCATTCAAATCCCTTTTGGGTTCATTCGAATACCCCAGTATGTGCAAACCCCTAGAAAACAAAAAAAAATTCATAGGAGCATTTTTTGCAATTTTCCTTCCTCACCAGAATTATAAACTAGTATTGTGGGATTACCCATAGGTTGACTCACGTGTGATTTATGAGTCTTTTCTTTGTCTCATTTTATTGTTCTTTTGTATGATTGTATGTGATATTATTTTGTTTGACATGTATTTATGTTCATTCCTCTATTTGTACCTACATTCTTCTATATGTCGTAAACCTTTATCTTTTCTTTTGTCTTGTGTTTTCCTTTTGAGGATGACACAAGGCATTGAGAAATTTAGGTCTCTTCCATGTTGACTGAAAAGATCTCCTTTGTTTTCACTTTTTGAGTATTTGGGGAATGATGAGTTTTTTGAGCTTTATAATATCAGTGTAGTAAAGTCATACATTGACGCAAAATCCGTGGATCCCTTTTGTGTTATTTTGGGATTTCATTTTGGGGGAAACCATTTTTCATGACGTAGCTTCATTTGGAAACATATGCTTGGAATAGGGCTTTCTGAGTAAGCTCTCATGTCTTCTTTATTATTTAGTGTTGACCATTTGCTAGTTTAAAGTAATTGCTCACAACATGGTGTTTAACAATTTTTTAAAGTGGGGGCATACATTACTATCATTTTTATTTTTTTTGACTATATTCATGTTTCATAGTGCGGTCTTCTTATTAATGTGATGTGTCTTCTTCTTGGGTGTCATTGGGTTTTGTGAAGAAATTTTTTTCCTTTGTCTATTTTTAGTTTTTGGCTTTATTGTTGTCTTCAGGATGATCCGCGCGCAAAGAGGTTGTATTTCCAACAAACGCGTAATGTGACACATGGTGGATGCATGTGCTTTAATAATCGCTTCCTCCTCAGTTGGAATTCAGACCATGTGTCAGCTTGGTAGATGTTTTCTTGAATCTTCTTTTCATGAATCTGAGATTATCCGCCTGTGTTACATATCATCCCTTCATGCAAGGGAGTTGTATCTTGGGAGTGTTTTCTCGAAGACTGTGAGAATGCATTTTTCCTTTTCCAATGAAGGGACATGGGTTGGTGCTACCAAAGCCACTTGGGTGATCGACATGACCTTTTTCAGACTATCTTTCTAGGATTAGAGTGATTACAAGGGCTAATCCTATTAAAATATCTAAATGATATAAATATGGTAGTTGAAAGTTGATGAGCAGGATTCTAGCAACCAAATAAAAGATCTAGGATCGATTTTCCAAGTTATCAGGTGTGGACATCTTGTAGTCATTAATACTGAATGAGGTCAATGTTTCTCTCTTCTGGGCCGCTATATATTGAGAAAAATAGCATAATGAAAGATATCCTGAAGTTTTCTTGTTGGAAAAAGTTTCCTTAGCTTTCTTAGTTAGTAGAAATATTTTATTTTAAAGTTTATAGAACACTGACTCACTTTGGCATGTTATGTCTTTTTTATGATCAAACTATTATTGGATTGGAATCTGATCTCTGTTTTAAAGTTCATATATATTTGAAGTACAAGTTATTTTGGGGAAATATTTGAAATTGTGCATGATATGGCCTTTTTCAGTATTTCTTTCTTTATATCTCTGTCTAGAATATAACAATTTGTCTTGCTTAATCTGAATAGTTTGATTATCAGATTTACATGTTTTTGTATATGATTAAATTAGAATCTTTAGAGACTAGACTATGTCATTGGACTTCTTCATTTTCTTTGTAGGGTTATCATTTCTTCATGATATGCACTATATTAGGAGGAAGGGTTTATGTTACTTTTTCAAATGTTCTGTATTAATTCTAGAACTTCTATGTTTGATTCGAGTCTTAATATGCACTTCCTATGGGTCGATTGAATGACTGCATCTATGCTAGTATTGAGCCTTTGTTGTTCATTCTCCTCCCAAAAATGAAGGGAAGTGGTGTTCTGTGTCTATTATATCACTCATAGAAGGAAACTCATGGTTTTGAAATGTTGTAAAAGCGTTGGCACATCACCAATTTTTTATGTTTTTTTGTTTGCATTTCTTTCTACCCTTTTCCAAAATTCAGAGAAGAGTTGACTTTCTATAAAAATCCCAAAGGTATTCAATGAGGCACATATTGTCCCCCACTCGTTGAATTTCCCATAAGACTGTTAGAGAGGCACAAACTTTGAGGATCAACAGTTCTTTTTCTGGCATGCTCGGTGGGACTAATTCCAAAGGCCTTATTAGAAGTCAGAAATATTTCTAGATCAGACCAGAGGAAGGAAACTAGAGGTTTCATGCCCAAGGTTCAAACAAGAGTATCATCGAAGAGTAACTTTCAGTATTCTCAATTACTAGCCTCAGTACCTAGGAGAAGAAGAGTCATAGGTTCTGTATCACCTGTGAGAACTAGTAGAGTAAGGAGTAAGAGTCTGGAGTTTAGAGCCTTATCTACTCCACTTGGAGGCCAAAGTTTCCAAATAAGAATACCAGTTTACTCGATATATAGGAACCCTTTATCCATGGCCCATGTACCCCTTTCTACTCCAAAATTTTTGTAACTTGGGATAGTGGTAGTCCACTACTACCACCTACTCCACCCAATGTTTGGCCTACCATACCCACTAATGCTCTCAAGGCTATTCCAAAATTTTCTGGGGATGAATTTAAAACCCCTTCCGAGCACCTCCAGGATGTAGCCAAAGTATGTAGGCTACATAATATAGCAGAGGAAAATATTTCTATGAGATTTTTGGCCACTTCTTTCAAAGGGAAGGCTCAGGACTGGCACAAATCTCCGACTTCTGGTTCAATCAGCTCATGGAATGACCTCAGAGAAAATATTTTCAAACACTTTTCAAAGAAAGGAGATCGCTCCTCACTATTACATCAACTGATTACCATTAAGAGAGCCCCACAAGAAGCTATGAGTGATTTCAACACTAGGTATAAGAAAACCTGGCAGAGGATCCCAATTACTACACGACCTCCAATTTCTATGGTGTTCATGTTCTACTTAAAGGTCATTAATTGAGATATTGTATTCCTGATAACTTCCATGGGAAGAGATATTCTACTCAATGCCTATGGGGTGATGGTACATGCAGATAACAGTTTGATAGATGCGGGAAAGATTCCGCCACGACCTCTGATATCTATTTTTGCAGAAATCTTAGGCACCCCACTCCAAGAAGAGTCCTCTCCAAACACTTCCGTGACATAGATGACAAGCTCATCTCCACCCCAGTCTATGTACATATACCCTACCACACAACCGAGCACATCAAGTTCTTCCTCTGTAGTAGTAGACCTTAAAGATATGAAGAGCTTGATGTGATCCTTTGCTAATGAGCTAGTTCTCATCAAGCGACAATAGGAAGCTCCTTTGAAGCAAGGAACTCAGAAATACCAAGGAGGTAGACCTTTCTATCAATATAATGAACAAAGTACATATCAAGGACCTTCGGGTCGAGGAGGTTAGCAAATGGCTTCCACCAACCAAATAGTTTTGGTTACCATGCCATTACAAATGGTCAAGGATATCCATAGCAAGGAGTTGATTCTAGGTCAAAATGCATGGTGTTTTCTTTGCAATGATATTATATGCCTCAGAATTGCCCCAAGGGAAATCTATAGAAAAGGATAGTGGAGCAAAGGAAAAAGGTGACCAACCAAACATGGAAGGGTATGAATCATCTAAGATGGAGAACGCTTGATTGAGAGCACAAATCTAAGGGATGTCCGTAGAGAAAGAGTTGGACATTATACTTGTGTAGACATGGAAAATGTACAAATTCGGTTTGGCACACCTGATCCTGATTACTAACATTGTTTTATCTTGAATCATATTCTTAGCTTTCATCACATTTCATCCCTTAATTGAATAAATCATTATTTATCTGATTAAGCCATTCTATCCTATAAATTAAATTAATCAATTTAATTTAATTAACCTTATATCTCTATTTAATTAAATAATACATTTTATTTAATTAATCTCTAAAGTCCTCTTATTAAATTGAATAAATTAAACCTTATTTAATTTAATCTAACATTATCCTCTTTGGTTAAATAAATCAAACCATTTATTTAATTAATCATTTCCTCTCAATTCTGATTTAAATTAATTCATCTATTTAAGTCAAAATTGTCAAATCATTTAATCCTTCATTAATTTAATCAAAACCTTGATTAAGTTAATCCCTCTCACTAAAATTCTCTAGAGAATGCAACTTGCACAATAAATCAATTTCTTTGATTTATTAAATCTCTATTTTCTCTCAACATTTAATAAAGAAGGAATATTCCCTCAAATTTGAATGGGAAGGGTACTTCCAACAAGGAATTGAAGGCCTCTTACATGTCCTTTGCCTTGAGCCAAGTGACATTAACTCAATTTCTCTTTCCCTCTCACATGTCACATTCAAATTTCAAATTTGAATCCAGTGGCATTTATCATGCACATTGACCAAAATGTGCTCATTCCTCAACCATTCACATCTTGGCCATTGGATGTTGAATGATCCCACATCACTTAATTTCATTCATTTTTTCAATTTGAAAATCTATAAATGAGAGACTCTTCCTCTCATTTCAACATCCATACTCAACTTCTTCCTCAAGCATATCTAGTTTCATCCATTTCTTCACATTCTTAGCTAGGTTATATATATTTTTATCATGAAGCTTGATTGAATCTTTATCAAGGTGGATCACTCATCAAACCATCAACAAAGCTTACAAAGGAGTTGGGAAAGGGCTGATTTCGACATACCAATCGACACCAACTCCCCAATGGGATCAAGAGTTTGCATTGTTTAAATTAGGATTTGATTACTTTCTTATTACTTTCTTCGTTTTTCCTATTTTTAAGCATTGTAAATGGATTTCATGGGGAATACTTATTTTAACCTTGCATATTGATCTAATATTGTGCTTGTTTTCCTTATATGTGCAGGTATCAAATTGGGGTTCACAACTTGATCAAGCACTTTTCTCTTGGATGGAAGAGGATGCAACTTTCATGAATGAAGCTTCGACAACTAGAACCCCGCAGATACAGTTGGAATACAACACTAGATCCAAGAGAAGACTCACTAGGGAATATGTGCCACAAGCTCCGCCTCATTTCCTATCTCACCAACCACCCTCGGATGAAGGAAAACTGCCCCAAATGATTTCTTAGCCGACTGTTTAGCCAACTCAGTAGCAATGGATTCGACCATTACCCGACAAGTTGCTTGATAAGACATCAAACCCGTTCACAACAGATCATCTTCTTTCGAAGTCGAGAGAGATTCTTCCATTTAGACCAAAGATTCAACCAGTTGAAATGCTCAATGTGGTGCAACAATTGAAGAAGGCACCTACTAATGTGTCTCTATGGGATGTGATATCTATCCCTGAGCAAAAGACATTGCTTTGGGAAGCACTAAAAAATGAAGAACTAAGGCAATAGATGGACAAAGTTTTTCCATGTGATCTTAGTAAAGATAAAGGGCCCACATCAGAACCTCATATTTTGAAGGCCGCAACTTATACAAACGATGCGAATGAAGCAAAGAGAAAGAGGTAAGCAAGACAAATCCCACTCCTTTCTTTTTAACTTTAATTGTGAGAGATAAAATTTTGCACAATAATATGATTGATTCGGGAGCCAATACAACAGTCATGCCAAATAAAGTGGTTGATGCCTTAATGCTCAAGTATGAACCTTTGGAAAATGGAATCATGTAGCTAGATAGAAATAAGGTTCTGATGGTTGGTTGGATAAAAGATCTATCCTTAACCCTTTTTTTGTGCCCAAGCTAGATAGTTTAGCAAGAAGTAGTTACAATAGACATTCCCCTGATTTTTAGGATGTGTCTTTCTAGCGATTTCACCATAAAGTTGGGTGAATATTTGGCACTAGATTAGTTCCATCTGATATTAAGAACCAAGCATGGGGCAAAGATTAATATTCTTTCAGAATCTCTGCATCCTGAACTCATAGCAGACATTGCACTCCTCTGTTTTGAAGCAACGCATACTTATTTTTTTAAACAAGAAGGATACTGTGTGAAAATGTTGGAAGATGAAGAAGACACAAGCAAGAAGACCCATGAAGAAAAGGTTCTCCTCATGGACTCTGACCCATTCAACAATTTCTATGAAATGAGACTAGGTACTTATGTCATAATTTATGATGACATGGTCCATCTGAAGCTGATAAAAGATCAGGAAAGCTATGATTATCTAATGGATAATCGCCTGTGGACCTTATAATTTGATGGTGCTAAATGCAAAGCTGGTTCTAGAGTTAGAGTCTGATTGTTGTCTTCGACAAGATCAAAGACTCTCAAGGCCTATCAATTCTAGTTTTTGTGCTTAAATAATGATGTAGAATATGAAGTATTAAGCTACGATCTATTTCTTCTTGAGTGGATGGGTGCAAAGAGGTTACAAGTATTTGGAGATTTTGAGTTGATAGTAAGTCAAGTCCATGGGCAAGAAGTGAAAAAAACTTTGAGGATGAAGGCCTACAAACATCAGATATGGGATTTAATTGAGGGTTTTGAAGCTTTCAATGGGCAAGTTATTCCTTGATCCTAGAATACTATAGCAGATTAGATGGCTTCTATCAGGTCATAGTTTGATCTAGATTCCAACTTAAAGCAAAGTGTCATTCACATTGTTTTTCGATCGTCAATTCCTAACAATGATCAGAATTGGCAAGTGTTTGAGGATGACACCTAGATAGCCACTTTTATTTCAAAGTTGGAAGGACCTTTTGACCATTTGGAATCAGAGGTTCGATCATCTGAAGGGTAGGTCATTCAGCTAAAAGGAAATAAGCTCCCTCGAGAACCTTTTTGATTGTGAAGATGTGAGGAATGGAAAGAGAAGGTTCACAACTGACGAAAAGGATTATGAAGAGTTGGATGTTGGAAGTAGAAAAAAGTTGAAAGTTGGGAGAAATGTCCAATGGGAAGATATAGAAAGGCCAAGAGATCTATGTTCTAGGTAGAAAAGAGTTATAACATGGACCTATGACGATCTCAGAGGATATGATCTTAGCATAATCCAACATACCATTTATTTGGTGGAAAGGTCAAAACCAATCCAATAAAAGCAAAGGCCTATTAATCCAAAGGTCAAGGCACTGATGGCACAAGAGCTCACTAAATTGATTGAGTCCCAAATCATTTACTTGATTAAACACTCAACTTGGGTGTCTAATCTGGTACTGGTTTGAAAGAAAAATTGTGATATCAGGCATTGTGTATATTTTTGAGACTTGAATAAGGCCTTGCTAAAATATCATTATCCTTTTCCATCCATGGAGCAGATCTTGCAAACAATGACAGGTTCAAAGATGTTCTCATTGCTTGGCAGTTTTTCAGGATACAATCAAGTACTTGTCAAAGGAGGTGACCAACATAAAATGATGTTTACCACTAAGTGGGGGATGTTCGCATATGAAAATATTCCATTCAAACTTTCAAATGGCGGCATGACCTTTCAACAAGCTATGGACATTTCTTTCATGGGTTTGATTACTTCAATCATTTTGATTTATCTAGATGACCTAACAGTCTTTTCAAAATTGAAGGCTAATCATTTTGATCACCTAGAACAGGTCTTCCAAAGATGCCAAAGGTTTGATATTTCTTTAAATCCCCAAAAATGTGTTTTCAGATTACCTCAAGGTAAGCTACTTGGTTTTGTAGAGTCCAAGGAGGGAATTGCAAGAGACTTCAAAAGAGTCAAATCTATAATAGATTTTCCCTTACCAATAAATCAAAAGAGGTTACAATATTTCTTAGGAAAGATCAATTTTGTCAGTCGGTTCATTTCTGACTTTCTAGGCATCGTAAGGCCCATCACATTGATACTAAAAAAGAATTTGATTTTCAAATGGACTCCCGAAGGAAAGGAAGCTCTCGAGCAGATAAAGAAGGCTATCTCCACTACTCTAGTACTGGCCAATCTAGATTTTTCTAAGAATTTCTAATTATATGTGTATAGTGGTCAGCATAGCATAGATGCCACACTCACTCAGAGGGAGGATAAAGATAATGGGGAGCATTCGACTACCTTTCATTCAAGAACCCTCAAAGGTTACAAAACTAGATATAAATTTGTAGAGAAACAAGCTTTTTCCATTGTAAAGAGTCTCAAGAAGTTTCGACACCTAGTGGCAACCAACAAGATCACCATTTTGGTTGCCCACTCGAGTGTAAGAGAATAAATCACCGAAGGAGAAATAACTGAAAAGTGAGCCAATTGGATCACAAAGATCCTAGAGTACAACATGAATATCAAGCCGACTAAGCTAGTGCAAGGAAGAGGGTTGTGTGAATATCTTACACAAGAGTCAAGTTTTGAACCCGACAAGGTGATTGATCAAGTCTTATCAAGTCCGTTTGAATCCGATGAATCTTGGGTGATGGATCAAACATTATACATGCAAAAAGGACACTAGCGGACAACTCTCTCATCCCAAAAATGAATATACTACTAGTCGGAAGGAACCAAGTATGTATTGGTTGAAGGAATTTTATTTAAAATGAACTATGATGGAGTATTGCTTTGATGTTTAGACAAGTACCAAGGAGAAAGGTTTTTATCAAAATTCCATAATAGTCCTAAGGGTAGAATTTTTTTGCTAAAACGACCACTTTGAATATCATGTGAGTAGGATACTATTGACCCTCAATGTTTTCTGAAGTGCATTGTTTGGTACAGAAATGTACCTAGTGCCAATTCTTTGTTGGCAAGAGAAATGTTTTTGCTTTTCCTTTAAGTCCCATTGTAAATAAAGAGCCCTTTGCTCAATGGGGATTAGAATTTTTCGGAATGATAAATCCTATCTCTAGTGTTGGCCATAAGTGGATCCTCACAGTGACTGATTACTTCATAAGATGGACATAGGCTATCACCCTGAATGGTGCTACAAAAGGCAAGATTGTTAATTTTTTGGAAGGGTTGGTGACTAGGTTTGGTTCACCAAAGACTGTCATATCCGAAAATGTTAGATCCTTCGTAGGTTTGAAGTTGTTAGATTTTTCTATTAGGAATGTGATCTACCTCAAGACCTCATCAAATTACTACCCACAAGGGAATGGGTTAATAGGGTCGACAAATAAAAACCAATCAAGCGAATTGGGTCTGAAGAACAAATAGAATGACATGAACATTTGTGAGTTGCTTTGTGGGTAGACTGAATCATGTCGAAGCAGATCCTGAAGACATCTCCCTATGAATTAGTATATGGGAAGGAAGTAGTCTTACTTTTTTCTATGGAACTCCCTACCTTACAATTACTAAAAGCCTTAGAAATAAAGGAAAGTGATGGAATGGAGGTATAGATAGCTGAACTCCTCAAACTGGAGGAAGACAGAGAAAATTATTTTCAAGCCATGGTTGGCCACCAAAAAATGGTCAAGTGATGGTTCAACAAAAGGAATATTGACCCAGATTTCCAGGAAGGAATCCTAGTACTAAAATATGACAAACGCATTGCGAAACTATGGCAACACACCATATTCAGAGCATTGTGATAGGGCCCCTTCTGACTTAGTGTGTGTAAGGAGAAGAATTCATATGAGCTAGAAGATATGGAAGGTAATGCTTTAGAGATACCGGTAAATGCTATTTATCTGAAACTATTCCATTAATGTGTGACATTCTTAAAAAAAAATTAAATAACTTTTTAAGTTTTAGGATAGGGAATAAAGCGAAGAAACAAAAAAAGTATGGAAAGCTATATTATATATATTGTATTTTCATTGAATATAAAGTATAGGGTAGTTTGAGGCTCAAATTTTTGACAAAAAATGCTCTCTCGAGCAAAATCTAAAAAGGTTCTTTGAGAAAAATACAAACAAAAAAGAAAAATGGAGGCATTTTTACAAAAAATGAAAAGGAAAGCCTCTAGCCATTGTCACAGGGGCTTGTTGCCCATAATATTTTTTCTTCTTCTAATTCTTCTTCTTCTTCTTCATAAGCAAGAAACACAATTCATGACACATGGAACATAGACACTGACCTCAATCTCTATGGCTAAAGACAACAAGCTCGAAGTGCTTTTTTAAGTCATATGTAGGAGCTTCATCGATGCCATACTCCTGAAGGAGGTAGCTGGTGGCGGGCATAGAGAAAGCGTGGTGGTTGGTTAGGGCCATGGTGCAAAAGTCGCTCAGAAAAGGAAGCCAAGGCACATCCACACCATGATCAATGAATCATCGAAGGTCCATCACACTTGAAATGCCGATGCCAGGGATAGAAACTTACACAATTTTGTTGATCCCTTCTAGTAGAGATACGTCGAACATATGGTGACACAACTCCACTATCTTGGTTTTGGCAACATTTAGGTCTAGTGAAGGATACTGTGGCCTTTTTGGGAGAAGACGAATAGGAGTACCTAGGCTAATAGACATGATAGAAGTAGTAGAGCAGAAGATAATATGCAAACAAATAGGAAAATAGCTAAACTCCAAAGTCTCACTTTCTTGAATGATTATAATCTTAAGGTGGCATAGCTATTTATAAAAAAAGGGTGTCGGTAAGACCAAATAGCAGAAGTTCTATTTTTGGTCGAATGGTAATGGGAAAATATTAAAGCAATCGGTGAACGAATAATAGATCATACAAAAACTATGACATGAGGTCTCAAAATTAATGTTTGGGCGTTGGGAGTAAATGCTCGCATAGGCTAATTTGTGACATGTTTCCTTGGCCATCATTATCATCATCAATTAGCTCACGTAAGTGAATGGACATGGATTAATGTGCTAATATCTAACAAATCAATGAGCCCATCGTTTCAAGGGTACTTTGTATCACTAAGCAAAGATTGACACAATTAAGGACACTCTCCCCAAGGCAAAGAGCTTATTTGTGAAAAGAGTCAGCGAAAGGAATGTACTAAATCCATTCTTGTAGAGTTTTTGGCATTCCTGAGGGATATGGATCCCCCACCCACACGTATCCCCTCGTTAGTAACAATTAATGGACCAACACTAATGACATAGCCTTAATTGCACATAGTTATTGAGCAAATTAATTACACCAAAACGTAGATTTTTCCCAAGGAAAGAAAAAAGCAAGTGGCCATTTCAATGAAAAATCTCCGCAAATTTTGAAGTAGACATGGTAGAACCATCAACAACTGGAAGAAGAATAGAATCTACACCAAGGAGGCCCATTTTCGTCAATATTTTTTGGAGAAGATTGTTTGCCAATGCCCCAGTACTTGAGGATCGACCATTTGAATTTTGTAAGGTTTTGATTGATAGGAGTGTTAAAAGAGAAGCGGTGTGAGATGTTGTCGATAATATCTTTGACCCAAGGTTAGAAAAAGAACCCTAAAAATCTTAGAGAAGGAGTGTTTTAGAGGGCAAAAGACCATGATACCTCTGAGGGTTTTTCTTCTCGGCTCTAGAATTATGGTCTACCACAGTTCATGTTTCCTTCCGTACACTCATTCCCAGAATTGGTGGACACATGTGCCAAAAGATTTGATGAAGAAACTAGGACTATAACATGCAACAAAATTAGGGTCACAATCTTTGCCCCAACTATATGAGAAATGTTGTGTATCCCTTTCAACTAGCGTGTTGAGGAATTTATTGAAGAAGATATGGAGACCTATTGGGAAGAATCAAATGAAAGGGATGGTTTATATTATTGTGAGATAGAGGAAACGTTGACTAGAGGCCATTTGTTTTTCCCTTGAAATTCAAGAATTTCCCATAAAACACATAGGATCTTTTCTCAATGTTAGCATGGGTTTTCAACCTAGATGATGATGAAGAGGTCCATCGTTTCTAGATGGGTTTAGCTCTAATACTCAAGCATGAGCGAAAGAAGAGCTACTTTTATTTTTTCTATTTGGAACCTCCAAATATTTTGCTGTAGTTGAAGAATTACCAAGTTGACTCTAGATTTAGGTATTCTTCTTTCTTGGTTCATTTGATCCTGCATCAGAACTTTAGGTTTCTAGAGAGAAATTTTCCTATATCTAGGTTAGATGAAGAGGGTTTAATTTAGCCAATTTTTGTATGGACCTATGTCATGTCAAGAACAAGTAGGTATTACTAGTTTTTACATCTCTTTTAGAGACCAGTGTTGCAAGAGTTATTGCCACAATTAGGTGATCATTTGTCTCCTGAAGTTTTTCTATTGATAAAAAATTTATTGACCCCAATAGATTATTTCTTCAGGGAAGATTTTACATCATCATATATTATGGTTTCACCAAAGAACCTTTCTGACTCCCAAAATTTGTGATGGATTGATTCTTTGCATTGGAGGCATGCCAATAGGAAACTCTTGCCGACAACGTGTATGGAAGAGGAAGGAAAAAAACAAAGTTATATTTGCTTCCTCTCTACATTGAAAACAATAGGGTAGTGCTAGAGAAGCATGAAGCACAAAAGGAATTGATCAACTTGTTGGTGGCTCTAGGCTTAGTCCTTATATGCGACGAATGGGATTATAATCCGTCAAAGCAACTTCCACTGAAGCACGAGACATGAGAGTGTGTGGAATCTAAGAAAAACCCAACTTAGGAGAGGTCAGAATTGTACGTCAACTTGGCCCTCATACCGATGAAGAGGCCAAAGTGGTTGAGTTTCTATACACAGTAGGAAAGATATTAGAGGGAGGTTCTGATAAGGAAAACCCTAAAAAATCAGATGAAATGACAAGGTTAGACAACAAAATGGTAGACTTTTGGAGGTTCTAACAGGATTTATGGGAAACACTCATAAGTTTCTTGAATACTTTCAGCCATATGATGAATAGTTTGAGGACATTTATGGCCGAGAAGTTGATTCTAACAATAGCAACCCAGAGTCTAGGAATGGAGTAACAAAAGAGTGGCTTCCACGCCATACTTCCAAACCATAGGAGTTCGAAAAGGGAAAGAGCTCTAAGCAAAAGGACTCGTAGGCTGTATCTTCTACCAGTGTCTGAAGCAAGGGGAAGAGAACTCGATGGTCCCCAAGAGAATCAACCACAAAATAAGAAGGTCAAGCTTCAACAGGATCATCCTCAAAGGGGTCAAAATGCTCTAGTTCGAGTCTGAAAAAGATACGACGAGTACAAGATCTGGACATACCTGATGCAACAATCGAAAATGGAGAAGAATTAGAGTCTGCTCATCAGAATGTTTGAACAATCATGGTTTAGGTAAGTCTTGCTCCCTGTCTTCTTCCTGCTTCTGCATCTTTGTCCAATTCTCTGCTCCCACCTATTGAAAAGAATCCTCCACCTACTAACCCTGAGTTGTTAGTTTTGAATGAGCCCTTTTCCATTTTTAATAAAACTGAGCCTCGTGCCATTTTTAATCTACCAAGTAATGGGCCACTGCATGCTGAGCAAGCAACATCCACTTTGGCTTCCATTGAATCCTTAATCACTATATCTAGGGCCCAAATTGAGAAAGTCGAGTAATCCATGCTACCTATAACCCCTGGCCCGTCCACATTCAAACAAAAATTTCCTATCTCGTCTGTTAGTCTTTTCACTCTGACTGATACTCTTGGTGCCCAATCCCAATTTGGCATCCCACCATTCTCAATGATTACTCTCCCATTTTCCTCCTCACATGCCCATACATTTGAAGTGTCCCTCTCTGTCACTCTTTTTAGTCTACCCCCTGGTGCTTTTATGGCGGCATAGAGTATTGATACCCCACAAAATCTCTAGAAGGATTCCGATGCAACTAGGTAGGCCCAAAAAAATAGAAAGCAAAAAAGAAGAGAGAAGAATGTCGAGCTACCAACCACTAAGAAGATTCAGACATGTTTTAATGAAAAGAAAAATTCTCTATGGATCACGACAATGAGGCCACTCGCAGCCTGACCCAAAGGATACATGAAAATGTAAGATGATGATATTCAAGTAGTGGGTTTGGATTTGAATGAGGTTCATCCATGTGACAAGGTAGATCTAGCCAAAACCACTCAGAAGGTGGCATATAAATATTATGAGTTGTTGGATCGGAGGTTGAGAAAGTGCGAGAATGAGCTGGAAAATGTAAAACAAATGATGAGCCATTTGTAATTGGAACTCAAGGCACAAAATGATGAACTGACCCACATACTGTAGGTGCAATACTAGCAAGTAGAAGCAATAGGATCTCTTGCAGCACTCCAAGATGAGTAGATCCAATTATACACTAAAATAGATAGGTTGAAAGGTGAACTTGTACTTGAGCACCAATTTGGTGTAGATCACCAATGTGTTCGAGAAAATATAAGGAAGGAACTACATAGTACCCAAACTCAGGCTTCTGACGATCTATAAAATATTTGACAGGAGATCGAAAAGCTGAAAGATGAGATATGGGGAGTTGAGGCTGCCTTGCACGCTCGGAACCAAGAGGCCAAAAATTTGGTTTAGGAGCTAGCAGAAGCCCTAGAGAGAAGAGATTAACTAGAGTAAAGATTGAAAGCAAAAGAGGCTCAAACATAAGAGGAGTTAGTTGTTGCTCAAAGGTCTATGGCCCTTCCTATAAAAAGAAATTTGGTATCCGCCTATTGGGAGTGAATCATTATTATGCTCGTCATTTTAAAACCAACCTCAAAATTTCTAAGGGATGCTTGAGAAATAAATAAAAAATTTGGCCCATTGGTTGACCAAACTCTTCAAGAATATGCTCCTCAATTGGCCAAATCACATAATTTGATCTCCAAGATTTGTGTGGTGATAGATGAGGCCCTAAGAAGTGTAGGTATTATAGATTGGAGGGATTCCTCTATTAAAGCAAGAGAATTCACTTACTGCCATAAAGTAGCATCCAAGACAAAGAATAGTCAGGCGGTTTTAAATAAGAGGGTCGATGAAATTAGGAAGGATTTAAATATTTTGTACAGTTACGAGTTGCCTCCCTTCATTTCAGAAAATGGAGATGTATTGTCAGTTGAGCAGATTACATAAGAGGTCAAAAAAAAGGTTCAAAATTCTATAGACCTTCCAGGACCGAGTTCGACACTAGCAACAAATGATATCGAGAATGAGGTTCTTCAGCTTTCTCATCTTTACTATTACCTAGGAGTTGTTTCAGCGAGATGGGGATTTGTTTCTTTCAAAGAAGTCTTTGAGATGGATCAGGCATATAAATCCTTCTGTAGCCTTATTTGACCAACTAACGTAGACTAGGAGATGTTGTATTCTACCTTTCTTAAACTCCAAGAATGACCAGAGGTCTAGGTTCACACCTTTACAAGTGAATCCCCCCTTGTGAGTCACTAGAACTATGAAGCAAAATTTTTCCTTTGTCCTTTTTTGGTTTTCGGCTTTATTTTTGTCTTCAGGATGATCCGCGTGTAAAGAGGTTGTATTTCTGATAGACGCAAAATATTCCACATGGTGGTTGTGCGTGCTTTAATAATCTCTTCCTCCTCAGTCAGAATTTGGACAATGTGTCAAGTTGGTGGACGTTTTCTTGAATCCACTTTTCATGAATCTGAGATTATCTGCCCATGTGACACTTCATCCCTTCATGCAAGGAAGAGTTGTATCTTGGGAGTGTTTACTCAGAGACTGTCGGAATGCATTTTTCCTTTTCCAATTAAGGGACATGAGTCAGTGCCACCAAAGCCACTTGGGTGATCGCCAAGACCTTTGCCAGATTTTCTTTCTAGGATCAGAGTGATTACGAGGGCTAATCCTATTGAAATATCTAAATGATACAAATGTGGCAGTTGAAAGTTGATAAGCAGGATTCCAATGACCAAATAAAAGATGTAGGATCAGGTTTCCAATCTATCAAGTGTGGACATTTGGGAGTCATTAATATTGAATGAGGTTGACATTTCTCTCTTCTGGGAGGCTGTATGGTGAGAACAACAATATAATCAAAGAGTTCCTAAATTTTTTATGTTGGAAAAAAATTCCTTAGCTTTCTTAGTTAGTAGAAATATTTTCTTTTAAAGTTTACAAAACACTGCTTCACTCTGGCATGTTATGTCTTTTTTATGATCAAACTATTATCGGATTGGAATCCAATCTTTTTTTAAAAGTTCATCTATATTTTAAGTACAAGTTATTATGAGGAAATATTTGAAACTGTGCATGATATAGTCTTTTTCAGTATTTCTTTCTTTATATCTCTATCCAGAATAGAACACTATGTCTTGCTTAATCTGAATAGTTTGATTATCGGATTTCCATGATATCTATGTATATGATTAAATTATAATCTTTAGACACTAAACTATGTCATTGGACTTCTCCATTTTCTTTGTAGGGTTATCTTTTCTTCATGATATGCTATATTAGGAGGAATGGTTTATGCTAGTTTTTAAAATGTTCTCTATTAATTCTAGAACTTCTATGTTTGATTTGAGTCTTAATATGCACTTCCTTCGGATCGATTAAATGACTAAATCTATTCTTGTATCGAGCCTCTATTGTTCATTATCCTCCCAACAATGAAGGGAAATGGTGTTTTGTGTCTATTATATCACTCATAGAAGGAAGATTGTGGTTTTGAAATGTTGTAAAAGCGTTTCCGCATTGCCATTTTTTATGTTTTTATGTTTGCATTTCTTTCTACCCTTTTCCTAAATTCAGAGAAGTTCCGACTTTCTATAAAAATCCTGGAGGTATTCAGTGAAGTGCATATTCTCCCCCACTCATTGAATTTACCATAAGACTATCGAAGAGGCTCAAGATTTGATGATCAATAGGTTTGATGTCCTTCAAGATTGTGACCTTTCTAAGCATATGGCATTCCTCTTAGTGGTGATGCTATAGATTGCATTCCCTAAGTTGGGAATCTTTTATCTTGAAATTTTCCTCTCTTGGAGACATTAGGCACAATGTTTCCTAAGAGGAGACCTTAGATGAATTTAAAAAAACCCCTTTCAACATACCTTATCCTATTTGAATGTTTGTTCATTAGTTCCTATAATAACACAATTTTCTATCCTTGTGAAGATCGAAGTTACAACCTTTTTCATGGCCACCAAGCATAACACACCTTGCTTGCTAGTAGTGCCATGTTTGTTAATAAGTGCTTAGCATAACACAACTTGCTAAACCTTACGAAGTGCGAAGTTCATATTGTGGGGCACCTTATCAAAGCTAGTAGGTATAACTTTTGTATGGTTTTTTCAATGGGAGCCTAATAAGACTCTCTCATTGGCCACTTCTGGGGCTCACGTAGTGGGCGTCAGATTTCACTAGCTCGTATGAGTGTGCATTGCTATTTTCATAGTGGATAGTGGGTTTCACTTGTAAACATTTTTGGATGTAAACAACTAAGGCTTGATCCACATTGATTTGGAAAAACATCTGAGGCTTGATCCACCCCATTTTTTTTATTCTTTGACATTGTATGATTGAGTATCTTGTCATTGTTTTTGTATATTTAACAAAGGTATGTGTCTCTTTGTGCCTTTGTTGGTTTTCGTGAGATCTTAGATCTTGAGGGCTTGATCATCCTCCTTGATCTTTGTAATTTTATCTTTCCAACAATTGTACAAACAAACCTCTCTTGATTGTCTACTTTAGAGTGAGTTTGATGTGGGGTCATCCTCTCACTAAAGTTGGGGTTAAATGTAGTATAGAAAAATGTACTCCTTTACATTTTCACACTTTTTTTGGGCCCTCTTAATAAAATTGGACTCAATTAGGCCTTAATAAGCCCTATTTTACATCTACAAGCCCAATAAATTACATTTTTCAAAGGGGAAACCTAACAATAAATAATGCCAGCACATAACACTTTACCTTGACTAAAGTGTATTATAAGAATAGGGACCTACGACCCATTCACCCATGGGTGAATGGGTCCAACCTAGGCATTTGAACCTGAATTTAAATTATGTTTTTGGTGGTATTTTAATGTACCTAAATTCAAATTTTGATGTTGGCTTGTAATGTTTAATTTTCAATAAATTAAGGATATATACTTGTAGTGTAGAAAAATGTATCCCTTTACATTTTCACACTTATTTAGGACCTTCCTACTAAAATTGGGCTTCTTTATGCTTTATTTGGTCCTATTTTCCATGCACAAACCTTATTTAATGCATCTTTTCAAGGATAATACCGACATTTATCTAATAACCAATCATAATTCATGATTTTGGGTTGTGTGTTCTAGATTTAGTGATCTAGGACTCATACGCCACCTTGGGCATATGGGTCCCACCTAAGTCTTGGGGCTTCATCCTGAATTTGGCATAAAACTTAACATTTCTTGAAATTTGTGTCCCAGGATTAGGCTACTTGGATTCATACGACCCAAATGGTGTATGAGTCCCGCTTTATCTTCGACCTATTTTGAATTCAATTCTGGGTAGGATTTTATTCTCCTAGATCTAATGTCGGCTTGTAGTGTTGTAATTTTGGGAAATTTGGCATAAACAATTATAAATACAAGGTTATTTCACAAATTTTTCCCTAGCAATTTTTATGAGCAAGTTTGATCTAAGAATTCAAGCATTCTAGCATTCAAGAGCATTCAATCAAGAATTTTGGAGCTACATTCAAGATTCAAGTATCATGTCAAAGTCATCATGCATCATGTGTGTTCTTTGAGCTAACATTTGTGATGTGGGTTTTCATGATTCAAGCAAGCATTCAAGTCAAGATCCATATCATTCAATCAAGAGTCAAGATCTACATTCATGCTAGCCATTTCACATAAGATTATAGCTTTTTTTACAAGTGTTTGGTGAGTTTCAACATAGAATAATATTCATTCATCATTCCTTCATTCTATTTGATTTCATTTCAAGGTTTGATTACCAAAATGAGGTTTGACCAAGGCAAACCCCTATCCACTAAAAAATCAAAAAATTTCTCTCTACATGTTTTGAGCTTGAAGATCCTTTGAAGACAAAGTTACAAGAATGAAAACAGTTGTCAAAGTTGTCATCTTCATGGAAAGTCACCTACAAACCAAAATTCAACCTTTCAAAGTCAAAGATTGAAAGGGAGAGAAGCTACAAAAGATCACTAGAGGATATCAGAGTTTTAGATAAGCTCTAATACTAGGACTAAATCACCACCTTGGACGTATGAGTCCTAGGACACCACTTTTCAGTCATTTTTTGTACATCCTAGTTTACCAGTTGTAGATTCTAGATTCAACCCGAAACCCTAAACTGGGACTAAATCACCCAACCTAGCATATGTGTCCCAATTCATATCAAGAGTCATAATTTTAGGATTACAGACCGTGTTTTAGGTATCTCCAATCTTCCAGGTGCCCATTTGTTCATTCTCCATTTATTATTATGATTTAAAGTCTCATTTCATACGTTACATAGTTAGACATGCATATTACATTCATTTCCTTCTTTCTAAGCACCTGTTTAGTGGTGAAACCCCTTTGTTTAATCACACCCAAGGAGACCTTGTAACCATCTATTTTCCTAATTCAACCATTAGATTTAGATCTCTAGGGTTTACTTGAATGAACTAAGAGAAAAATAGGAAGAGGATCCCCCTCTCTCCTTATGTGTTCCCTCTCCTAAAAGGTGGAGCACCCTATTTCCTTCAGTTTAATACCTATAAATACAAGGTTATTTCATCAATTCAACAACTAGAATTCCATGAGAGAATTACTTCAAGTTTACAAGAGCTAAGTTTATGATCAAGGGCATTCAAGAGAATACTTATCAGTTATTTACTGTAGCAATCAAGATCTCAAGCATAATGTCAAAGTTTAGAGCATCATGCATGTTTTTATAGCTAACATTGTGATGTAGGTTTCAAAGATCCAAGCAAGCATTCAAGATCAAGGTCTATATTTCAGATTTCCAAAGGTCTATTCAAGGGTTTGGTGAGTTGCAACATAGCATTTTTCATTCATCATTCCTTTCATGTTTCATTATTTCAATTCACGGTTTAATTACCTAAATGGAGTTTGACCAAGGAAAACCCCCATTCACAAAAAAAAAACAATTTTTCCCTCTTGTGTTTGTCTTATAGATCTTAGGTTGAAGAAGGATTGGAGATCTCTTGGAGAGGAAAATTGTAAAAGTCATCAAAGTTGTAAAAGTTGTCAAAGTTGTCATCAAGCCATGGAAATGCACCCACAAATCTTATTTTTTACTTTCCAAAACTGAATCTTGGATAAAAAATAAGCTACAAATTAAGTTAAGAGGCTTCCAAAATTTGTTTGAAAATCCTTGAGTAGAGACCTATTGTGCAATGGTTGAATGAGTTCTAGATAGCCTCCTAAAATTTCCTTTTGGTGACTGGTACATAGTATTCTATCCTTCTCATATCTACAATTCTTTTTTTTGTTTTTGTTAGTATCGAGCTTTAAATTGCTGTTTCAAGTTTGAATTGGCATAATTGAGAAGATTTTCTATTTTTAATTTTTCTCCCCAAAGTGTTGTTCAGGTTGAAACCCTTGTCCTCGATCATAATTAAATAAGTAAATTCACTCATTGATTTGACTCACCTAAGAGTTGTAAGTGAATTCTTTGTGTGGATTTCATTTCCTAACAAAATAGTGAAAAATAGGTCCATTTTCCCATTTCAAATTAAATCCCCCAAAACCCTATTTTTCTTCATTTCAAATATAATATATAATATTAATATTTATAAATTTATATTATTTTTTTTTCTAGATAAGTGCTATCATGGGGACATCTCCCTTTTCATTAAATTCAAACAAAAAATTACATAAAGAGTGAGTCAGACTAGCTATTGACCGTTCATTTATATTGCATACATAAAACCTTCTGAGAAGGAAATTATCCTATCAATCTAAGAAGAGGAGAATAGATCCCTATTCATAAGATTTTGTCAAGATATATATTTACGGGCTCAACAACGGGAAAGGAATATATTTTATATTCATCAAATTAGAGACAAAGACTCATAGAGAGCTATTGGCGCATCCCATTTTGATGAGCTATTGTAAAAGATGATACTTTAAGGAGAGGCCATACAATCCCTACAACATCTACACTAGACCTAATGAGACAATCCTTTGCCCAAACTTGTACTAGAGCATGTACTCCTACCTGCTATGTGGGATCTTGTAGAACAATGAGGTGCTTTGTGTGGGTACTGTATTCACCTCAGGCTTCATCTGGGCCATACACTTCCTCAAAGATAATTTGTGTGATCTCTATCTCAAAATAAAACCGAAACACTCAAAAAAGAGAAAATGGACCGCTCGATGCGAGAAGTTGTCATGAAGTTTCTAGTGCCCAATACATATTTAGCTGAGCTAATGAGAATTGAGTGCTCAAGAGGGTCTTGGTAAGGAATCATGTAGAGGTTTGAAAACTAATTAAAAAAAAAATCGACAATACTTAGAATAAATTCCATTATATTCCAAATAAAGTCATCATCTCATCATTCATAAATCAAAATACAAGTTGATTACATACAACGACATAAAAATCGACAATATATCTTTCATTACATTTCAATCTAAATCATACAAGTGTCAAATTACACATTTCAAATAATAATTACAAAGGATGATACATATCTAGTTTACAAACTCGAGACTTAGGCATTCAGCCACCATAAGCTCGTCAATATGTACATTATGAATAACAAAGCATTAAAAAGAAGATTCAGTCTGTCAATCTTCCATCCATAAGAAAATCTTCAAAAGAAGATGAGAACAAGAATCCGGTGCTTTTCTACCCAACCTCGAAGCTTACGCTTCCTCAGAATTTCTTAGTCAATCAAGAAATACTCGACCCTGCACAAATTGCTTAGCAAAAAGTAGTCTACGAGCAAGCTGGAATCTGGTGCATGCCTAGTACTACTAGTAATCCACAAGCATTTTCATTTTTCTAATTCAGTTAAGAAAGAAGCAAGTTCGGTACTAGGATATGGTAGAGAGCATTAATAATCCATCTATTTCAATGGTACAAATATTACTTGGCCAAGTAAAATGTCATGCACGACAATAAAAAGTAGTTTTGGAAAAAGAAATACTACACTCTCTATTTACCCATATTCGGCACCCGTCCCAGAAGGTAACTTTCCCGAAAACAACACATGCGAAATTATCTATCATTCATGCATGGTTCAAACAGTCAAACACAATCTTTCACAATCTTTCAAAACATAAACTGAACATAATAATTAAAATGAAAACATTTTATCAAACACCACTTTCCATTGTTTCAATTCGCATAAAGACATAAAATTAGTATTTTAATTCAGTCATTTAAATAATCAATAAAGTTTCAAAAATGAAGGTGTATCTCCAGTATGTCAAAATACATATAAAAAACATAAATTAAAAGAGCACACATTGAGTTGTTTCAAACTCTTATTTAATTTGAGTTATTTAAAATTCGTTGGGATATTTTATAAAAATTGACTTAAACTCAAGTTTAAGCATTTTGATTCAAGTTCATCCTATTTTCAGTGTTTACATGTCCATTATCTATCAAATTTAAACTAACTATTTTAAAATTTTGAGTTTTGACAGTTTTCCTAAAAGGTGAAATAATCAAGTTAAAATTCTTTTTTCTTTTTTTGTTTTTCTGTCAATAATTCCTTAAATTCTGTCAAATGATTTAGCTAATCAACATATTTTGTTTCTTTCAAAATGATCATTTCGATTCTAAGTTTAAATTGGTTTTCTAATTTTCTGTTCAATTCTTTTATGAATGATTTAAAATGAAGTTTATAATATTCTCAGCATAAATAAAATTAAACTTCTATTTATGAGCTTTCTAGTTTTTTGGAAAAATAAAACACAGTTTGATTTTTCCCTAGCATGAAGATTTATCTAATTGTTTTCCATTTAATCTACATCTAAATTTTTGTCTATGATTTTGGAAATTAACTCAATTTGTTTCTGTTTTCAGTTTTGGTAAAATGCAAATATTATTTCTAACAGTCATTGTTTTCATTTTGATTCTCTATTTTCCTAATTTCTTTAACAATCAAGATTTTCTTAAATTTCTAACATTTATTTCCAGAATTTGTTGAATATCATATTGAAGGATCTAATTTATTATTTCCAAAATCACAAGTTCCTACCTAGAGAATTCGTATCCTATTTCTCTCTGCCCTTTTTCCTCTGCTCTTTATTCTCTCTTTCATATTGTTGTTTGCGTCATATTCTGCCTGTGGAGGGAGTGGGAATTAATTCCCTTACTGCAGCTAACTGTGCAATACACAGTGGGAACCTGCGTATAGACTCCTAGGCGCATGGGAGAGAGGATAGAAGCCTGCGCAGGGTGGTGGAGATGCTAGCCGTGCCTTTTCTTTCTTCCTGTTGCTGCTATGAAGGGGTCTCCCTTATGGACTGCACAAGGAGTGGAGTGAGGGGCTACGTGGAAAGGAAGGAAGGTGCGTGGTTTTTCCTTAGGTTGTGCCTCTCCAAACTCTGCCCTTACCTACTACCAAAGGATAGGGAGCTGCATATGGAGCATGGCAAGAAAAGGAGGATGACTGTAAAGGCACGTGAGGGGAGCCAAAATAATAAAAAGACTAGTTTCTATGCATGGGAATAGCAGATTTCAATGGTGAGAATGGAGAATCACACAAAAAATAACAATGCTCTCAGTTGAATCCTTGAGTATGCAATTTCAAATTTTCTTCTCTAAGTGCCTAAATTCTCTCTATGTTTTCAATTTTGGATTTTCAACCAGATATAGATTTTATTCTTTCATACATTCATGCATGCTCAGATCCACCATTCTCTCCAATTGATCTTCAGATCAATTTAAATCTCTTAGTTAAAGATATTTCTTCTTCAAGTTTAAATGAAGTTCATATTTGGAATGAAATTTCAATTTCTAATTCTGAACGAAACTTTGATTTAATTTCTAAATTTTCACTAAGTTTGAATATGAATTCTATTTCTAAATATTGAAATTCATTCATTTTCACTATTTCTAATTTAAATATCATTTAAATTTAAAATTACTTTATTTAACTAAATTTAATCAAATTTTAAGTACATAACTCTATTATATTTAAATTTTAAAATTTCAACTTCATATTTGCAAAATAGGAATAAAATATCAAACAAACATTCTATAAATTTAAATTACATTAATTTTCATCACTTAACAAAATCATCATCTATGGAAATGCATTTTTACAATTTTTAGGAAATCACACCAAAACTAAAATTTTCGATTCGCAAGCATAGTATATGCACAAGACATTTAAAATATCAATCTACATGAGTGTGTGAGATCCCATCTATTTGCAAATGTCAATCGGCTAAACAACTCTACCTGATCATTGTTTTCGCCTTCAACCTCGTTCACTTGTTTCCTATGTTCACTTGCACTCAATTTATCATCAGTAATGACAAACCCCGAAATAACATAAATACATCAATTTGCATTTGCATTTCAATTCAATTTCATCTTCATTTCATTTTGAATTTCAATTAAACTATCTTCTAAATAATCATTAAATACTCTAACTTCGACAAATCAAGTAACATCTACATTTAAATAAGTGAAAAATCCATAAGTGACATCCTTCCCCTCTTGGAAGAGACATCGTCTCGATGTCTTATTAGTCATTCAATAAGCATAACATCATCATCATTATTAAAACCTACTATCTTAATCAATAACATAGTATCTCAATAAGTAAAGCATAGTGTCTCAATCAAGCATAAACATAAGCAAATATAGTAGCATCCACGCTATCAAAGTTCACAACATGTGAATCAAAAACCAGAGTATCAAGTATCTCTGCACAAAACAAATGCTAATCTATGACAGAAAATGAGGAAAATGACGATCTATCATCTATGAATCCTCCCATGTAGCACTATCCTCAGTATACTAGTCCCACTGGACCTTATACTGGGTACTATCTCTATTATGTAGCTTAATGCTATGCCTGTCTAGGATTCAGATGGGCTCCACTAGCACCACCCCTCGATCCTATACCTGTAATGAACGCCAATCAAGAATATGAATTGTATCATGATGATAAGGTTTCAATAAAGAAACATGGAAAACATTATGGATTCGAGCAAGAGCAAGTGGTAATGCTAGTCTATATGCAACTGGATTTATAACTTCTAGTACATCAAATGGTCCCACAAATCTTGGTGCCAACTTTGATGACTTCCCAAATGAGATAGAGCTCTTATGAGGCTTAACCCTCAAGAATACTTTATCTCCTGTAGCAAACTGCCTGAAAGTCCCGTTCTTATCAGCATAACTCTTCTATCTATCAGCTGCTTCCTTCAACCTACCCTTGATCAACTTCATCTGCTCATCCATTTCCTTGAGCATATCTGGACCAATAATTACCCTGTCTTCTATCCTGTCCCAACTGATGGGTGTGCGACATTTCCGTTCATAGAGTGCTTCAAAAGGTGCCATACCCAATGAAGAATGGTATGAGTTGTTGTAGGAAAACTCAACCAATGGTAAATATTCTTCCCACTTGTATTGCTGATCCATGCAGTACATCCTCAGTAAGTCCTCCACAACCTGATTGACCCTTTCAGTTTGGCCATCGGTTTGTGGGTGATATGCAGAACTAAAATTTAGTTTAGTTCCCAATGCTGCATTCAGTGTAGTCTAGAACCTAGATGTCATCCTGGTATCTCTATCAGAGATAATGGTCTCTGGTACACCATGCAACCCGAATATCTCTTGCACAAATTTCCTTGCAAGAGTCAATGATCCATCCTTCAAATTCCCAGGCATGAAATGTGAAACCTTTGTCACTTATCAACAAATACTAGGATGGTATCATGCCTATTTCTGCTCAATGGTAATCCCTGAATGAAATCCATACTGATTGCTTGCCACTTATACTCAGGTATATCTTGGGGATACAAAAGTCCTGCTGGATGCACATGCTCAGCCTTGACTTGTTGGCATTCTAAACATCTAGCCACGTACTCCATGACATATTTCTTAAGTTTAGGCCAAAAATATAAAGCCTTCAACTCTGCTACCATCTTTGTAACTCCTAGATGCCCTGAATAAGGTGCATCATGAATTTCCTCAAGAATCAACTTTCTCAAATCTCCACCCTCTGGGATATACATCCTTCCCTGATATCTGACAATACCATCATTCTCCATCACATAACCATCAAATCTATGATCTGAAGGATCTTCCGCTAAGGCTTGCCTTACTCTGTCATAATGCTCATCACCTGGAAGATACTGCAACACTTGCTGCCTCAAATTTGACCTGGTGGTCAACATAGTAGATAGGTGTCTTCTCCTACTAAGAGCACCAGCAACTCTATTTTCCTTACCCTTGATATATTCGATACCAAAATCGTACTCACTCAGGAACTCAAGCCACCTCCTTTGTCTTGCATTGAGGTTCAGCTATGTGACGATGTACTTAAGTCCCAAATGATCAGTCTTAATCTCAAAAGGCTTCCCTAGGAGATAATGTCTCCACATCTGCAATGCATGCACAA
Source organism: Sequoiadendron giganteum (assembly GCA_007115665.2). Taxonomy (NCBI): domain Eukaryota; kingdom Viridiplantae; phylum Streptophyta; class Pinopsida; order Cupressales; family Cupressaceae; genus Sequoiadendron; species Sequoiadendron giganteum. The sequence continues at coordinate 84,417,865 of VCHN02000014.1, read as the reverse complement.
TAGTTGTAAGCTCAAGATCATGTGGCGCATAGTTCAACTCATACTGCTTCAGTTTCCTAGACTCATATGCCACCACTTTACCTTCCTACATTAGCATAGCTCCTACACCTTCACCTGATGCATCTGTAGATACAATGAAGTGACCATTAGGATCCGGTATAGTCAACACTGGTGTTGATGTCAACTTCTATTTAAGAATTTGAAATGCTTCCTCGCACTTCTTTATCCACTCATATTTCTTTCCCTTCTTCTGAAGAGAAGTAATAGGTGCTGCAATTCTAGAAAACCCTTCAACATACTTCTTATAGTAACCTGCAAGTCCCATGAAACTACGAACTTCTATAACACTTCTCGGTGTTGGCCAATTTACAATTGCCTCTATCTTCGTAGGATCAACTGAGATTCCCTCAGCAGATATCACATGCCTCAAATAGTGAACCTTCTTTTGAAAGAAAGTACACTTTGAAAACTTGCCAAAAAGCTTTCGATCTCTCAAATGTTGCAAAACAATTCTCAAGTGCTTCTCGTGTTCCTCTTCTATCTTAGAGTAGATCAGAATGTCATCAATAAATATGAGCATGAAATCATCCCAACAGTCTTTGAAGACACTGTTCATAAGGTTCATGAATGCCACTGAAGCATTCGTTAGGCCAAAAGGTACCACGGTGAACTCGTAGTGACCATACTGAGTTCTGAAAGCTATTTTCGGAATGTCCTCATCCTTAATCCTCAACTGGTGGTAACCTGATCTAAGATCAATCTTAGAAAACACACTGGCCCCTTTCATCTGATCAAACAACTCATCTATCCTAGGTAGAGGATACCTATTCTTGATGGTAACCTTATTAAGCATCCTATAATCAATACATAGTCATAAGGTTCCATCCTTCTTCTTAACGAAGATTACCGGTGCACCCCATGGTGATACACTCGGCCTTATGAATCCTTGTTTTAGCATCTCCTGCAACTGAGCCTTCAATTCATACAACTCAGTGGTAGTCATTTTGTAAAGAGCTTTGGATTGAGGCTCCATTCCAGGTAATAGTTCAATCGAGAAGTCAAATTCTCTCTTCGGCGGTAATTCTATAAGTACTTCTGGAAAGATATCCAAGAACTCCCTGAGAACTGGATAGTCCTTTGGACTCTTCTGGGCATTCTCCAAATCACTCACCAAAATGGAAAAAATGGAACATCCCTTCCGATGTGCTTTCTTTAGCTACATAGCTGAGATGTGTCTCAACTCAAGAGGCTCTCGGGACCCTAGAATCTCTACTGGATGTCCAAAATCATCCAAACAACTCACTACCTTGTCCTCACAGTTCACTATGGCTTTATGCTCAGTTAACCAATTGATCCCTAAGATCACATCATAAGAACCCAATGGTGCTACAGAAAGGTTAACTTGGGTTTGGAAGTTAGGTAACTCTAAATCGCTGCATGATAAACATGAATCTACCCTCTTCTCTGCTCGATTTCCATACTGAACCATCCATGATTGTGATATAATACCAGGTCTAACAGGTAATTTATCAACTACTTTAGGGTCTATAAAACATTCTGAAGCTCCAGTATCTATCAAAATAGAAATAGATTGACCAAAAAGCTTACTCGACATCTGGATATGTGTAGACTGAAAGTCGGCTTGACGATTGTCAACCGCTGCATGTATCTGATGTTGCGGTGCTCGCCAATCATTACCACCTCACTGATTTCCTGAACGTTGAGAGCAATAGGAGGCATAGTGATCTCCTCCACAAGTATAACACCCACCTCATGGCCCTTTCTGACCACCTGTCCTATTCCTAATATTGGAGAAGTTGGTGTTATTATTGTTCACCTTCTTGTTCCTGCCAAAATTACCTTCTCCTTTATCCTGGGTATTGTTCCCCCTCTTCAGATTCCTGATTTGCTGATTACTACCACTACCCCTCTAGTTATGGTTGTTATTATTTTGGAACTTTTTGTTTCCAAAACCAGATTTTGCATTCACACTCTTCTTGTAATTCACTACCTATTGCAGCTTCTATTCCTGTTTCATGGCCTTCTCAAAAACCTCATCCATTGTCAATGGATTGTGAATGTCTACATCAGCTTCGATCTTTGGCATCAACCCTAAAATGAATTTATGGATGCAAAACCGTTCATCCATCTGGTACTGCGGTACGTACTTAAGGAGATTGTCGAACCTCTCCCAGTACTGGGTAATTGTAAGACCACCCTGTGCCAAATTCTGAAACTCAGTCATTTTCCTATCAAAGAATAGTTGTGGAAGCCACCTCTTGTTGAACAGGTTCAAGAATGCTTCCCATGTAGTTCCACCTGGTAGTAATTTCTTCTCAATCTTTTCACTATCCCACCAAGTAGCAACTTCTCCAATAAGCTGGTATGCAGCCCAACCTGCCTTGGTTTCATTGGACATATTCCTGAGCTCGAAGTATTTCTCCATCTCAATAATCCAAGCTTCTGCTCCATCACCTATTGTTTTACCATCAAACTTGGGCGGTGCTACCCTGTTTAGATCCTTAGCTAACTCCCCTTCAATCCTGGCTTGAGGATTAGGTACTTCAACCCTTGCATCATCATTGTTAGGTTGTTCCTAATTTTGGGGAATTTCAACTTGAGGGTTCTGCCCTTCTCTGATACCTTGAACTTCCTATTCTAGATTGTCCATTCTAGAACCCTGCTGATTTAAGAGACCGTGAATTTGGTCCAACCTATCAGTCTTATTGCTTGTAGTAGCTTTACCTCTTGTACCCATTATGTCTCACAATTCCTGCATCAAGGAATGTTCATTTAGCATAATGGACAAAGGACCCTAGTGTTTAAACCTAGGGCTCTGATACCAAATGTAGAGGTCGAAAAACTAATTAAAAACAAATTCAACAATACTTAAAATAAATTCCATTATATTCCAAATAAAGTCGTCATCTCATCATTCATAAATCAAAATACAAGTCGATTACATACAGTGACATAAAAATCGACAATATATCTTTCATTACATTTCAGTCTAAATCATACAAGTGTCAAATTACACATTTCAAATAATAATTACAAAGGATTTTACATATCCGTTTACAAACTTGAGACTTAGGCATTCAGTCGTCATAAGCTCGTCAATATATACATCATGAATAATAAAGCATTAAAAAGAAGATTCAGACTGCCGATCTTCCATTCATAAGAAAATCTTCAAAAGAAGACGAGAACAAGAATCAGGCGCTTTTCCGCCCAACCTCAAAGCTGACGCTTCCCCAGAATTTCTTAGTCAATCAAGAAATACCCGACACTACACGAATTGCTTAGCAAAAAGCAGTCTACGAGCAAGATGGAATCTGGTGCATGCCTAGTACTACTAGTAATCCACAAGCATTTTCATTTTTCTAATTCAGTTAAGAAATAAGCAAGTTCGGTACTAGGATATGGTAGAGAGCATTAATAATCCATCTATTTCAATGGTACAAATATTACTTGGCCAAGTAAAATGTCATGCACGACAATAAAAAGTACTTTTAGAAAAAGGAAAACTACACTCTCTATTTACCCATATTCGACACCCATCCCGGAAGGTAACTTTCCCAAAAACAACACATGCATAATTATCTATCATTCATGCATGGTTCAAATAGTCAAACACAATCTTTCACAATCTTTCAAAACATAAACTGAAAACAATATTTAAAATGAAAACAGTTTATCAAACACCACTTTTCATTGTTTCAATTCGCATAAAGACATAAAATCAGTATTTTAATTCAATCATTTAAATAATCAATAAAGTTTCAAAAATGAAGGTGTATCTCCAGTATGTCAAAATACATATAAAAAACGTAAATTAAAAAAGCACACATTTAGTTGTTTCAAACTCTTATTTAATTTAAGTTATTTAAAATTCGTTTGGATATTTTATAAAAATTGACTGAAACTCAAGTTTAAGCATATTGATTCAAGTTCATCCTATTTTCAGCATTTACATGTCCATTATCTATCAAATTTAATCTAACTGTTTTAAAATTCTGAGTTTTGAGAGTTTTCCTAAAAGGTGAAATAATCAAGTTAAAATTCTATTTTTTTTTTTTAATGTTTTTTTGTCAATAATTCCTTAAATTCTATCAAATAATTTAACTAATCAACATATTTCATTTCTTTCAAAATGGTCATTTCGATTCTAAGTTTAAATTGGGTTTCTAATTTTCTGTTCAATTCTTTTATGAACAATTTAAAATGAAATTTATAATATTCTCAGCATAAATAAAATTAAACTTCTGTTTATGAGCTTTTTGGTTTTCTGGAAAAATAAAACACAGTTTGATTTTTCCCTAGCATGAAGATTTATCTAATTGTTTTCCATTTAATCTACATCTAAATTTTTGTCTATGATTTTGGAAATTAACTCAATTTGTTTCTGTTTTCAGTTTTGGTAAAATGCAAATATTATTTCTGACAGTCATTGTTTTCGTTTTGATTCTCTATTTTCTTAATTTCTTTAACAATCAAGATTTTCTTAAATTTCTAACATTTATTTCCAGAATTTGTTGAATTTCAAATTGAAGGATCTAATTTATTATTTCCAAAATCACAAGTTCCTACCTGGAGAATTCGTTTCCTATTTGTCTTTGCCCTTTTTCCTCTGCTCTTTATACTCTCTTTCCTGTTGCTGTTTGTGTCGTATTCTGCCTATGGAGGGAGTGGGAATTAATTCCCTTGCTGCTGCTGACTATGCAATACATAGTGGGAACCTGCGTATAGACTCCTAGACGCATGGTAGAGATGATAGAAGCCTACGCAGGGTGGTGGAGATACTGGCTGCGCCTTTTCTTTCTTCCTGCTGCTGCTATGAAGGGGTCTCCCTTATGGACTACGCAAGGAGTGGAGTGAGAGGCTGCGTGGAAAGGAAGGTAGGCGCATGGTTTTTCCTTAGGCTGCACCTCTCCAAACTCTGCCCTTACCTGCTACCAAAGGATAGGGAGTTGCATATGGAGCATGGCAAGAAAAGGAGGATGACTATAAAGGCACGTGAGGGGATTCAAAATAATAAAAAGACTGGTTTCTATGCAATGGAACAATAGATTTCAATGGTGCGAATGGGGAATCACTCGAAAAACAACAATGCTCTCAGCTGAATCCCTGAGTATGCAATTTCAAATTTTCTTCTCTGAGTGCCTAAATTCTCTCTATGTTTTCAATTTCGGATTTTCAACCAAATATAGATTTTCTTCTTTCATGCATTCATGCATGCTCAGATCCACCATTCTCTCCAATTGATCTTCAGATCAATTTGAATCTCTTAGTTAAAGATATTTCTTCTTCAAGTTTAAATGAAGTTCATATTTGGAATGAAATTTCAATTTCTAATTTTGAATGGAACTTTGATTTAATTTCTAAATTTTCACTAAGTTTGAATATGAATTCTATTTCTAAATATTGAAATTCTTTCATTTTCACTATTTCTAATTTAAATATCATTTAAATTTAAAATTACTTTATTTAACTAAATTTAATCAAATTTTAAGTTTAGAACTCTATTAAATTTAAATTTTGAAATTTCACCTTCATATTTGCAAAATAGGAATAAAATATCAAACAAACATTCTATAAATTTAAATTACATTAAATTTCATCACTTAACAAAATCATCATCTATGGAAATGCATTTTTACAATTTTTAAGAAATCACACCAAAACTAAATTTTTCGATTTGCAAACATAATATATGCACAAGACATTTAAAATATCAATCTACGTGAGTGTGTGAGATCCCATCTATTCGCAAATGCCAATAAGCTAAACAACTCTACCTGATCGTTGTTCTCGCCTTCAACCTCGTTCACCTGTTTCCTGCGTTCACTTGCACTCGATTTATCATCAGTAATGACAAACCCCAAAATAACATAAATACATCAATTTGCATTTTCATTTCAATTCAATTTCATCTTCATTTCATTTCGAATTTCAATTAAACTATCTTCTAAATAATCATTAAATACTCTAACTTCGACAAATCAAGTAACATCTGCATTTAAATAAGTAAGTGAAAAATCCATATGTGACAAATCATTACTCGGTTGTGGCCCAACATAAAATATATCGATATTATTATGACAAGAACCATGGTCTAATATATCTCTACCTTGGAATAATACAATGGTTGCCTGCCCCATGTCTGTACCATGTACGCCTTATTTGAGTGTTATTTCAACCTCAATATCAAGCCCATCTGTAAACCTTCTGAAGTTTCCTACACCCTACTCCTAAATATGGCTTATTTTGAGTTCCTTCCCATTCGTCATAATGATATCTTCCCCCTAAGTTTCCACAAAAAATATGAATTAGCAAGAGCAATAAGAATTAGTGGAACTCATTGACTTCAAACTCATCCAAGAGTACCAACTCATGGTCACAACATAGGAAGGTAATGATTACCCAAAAAATATATGAATCATTTTAAGAATTGTTTAAGCATGGGTGGAAACATTGCATGAAAATTAATGTGCACTGACAACTTATAGTTTCATTTGGGCTAATAGTATTCCATTTGTTGAGATATCTATTCAAGTCTAGATACATGCAAAACAATATTTTTTTTGTATGGAATACAAGCTTTATTTAAAGCTCTTAGTTGTATAAATGTATGTTTGGTGATTTGTAGGCTTATATTAGTACAAGGTAGGAGATGTGTTGTGGTTCACAGGGTTCAAGAATACGACCCCCAAATTTCACTTCATGTGTAGGAATTTTTTTTTGCTAAGAATCAGATCTGACAAGAATGACGAAGAAGAGCTTCAAAATATTGTGAAGAATTCACTCAAACATCTAGAGCATTAACAAAAAAATATGGTGAATAAAAATTTAACAAAAAAAAATTCAAAAAAATATCGTGAGCATTCTTCAATGTGTTGCAAATATTTTTCCAAAAGGATTTATAAAAATACAATTATTTAGGTCAAAATATGGATGACATACACGTACATGGTTTTGTAAAAGAAAAGTGACTTTTAAATATTGATTTTTAGAAATACTTATTGAAAATCAATTTTTATCATCTAGGTATTAAAATAAATTACATATTTGGAAACTAGACTCCAAGTACTACATTTTATGATTTGTCACTTTTTTTAAGATTCTATCTTTAAGTGCTTCAAATTTTAAGGTCAAATGTGACAAATTTTAAAAACCAGGGAAAACACTTCCATTTTTTGGCCAAAAAGTGGACTCAACTTCTTGTACACACCCCACTATAATGCCATTGGAGCTAATACATATTGACCTATGCAGACCTACAAGGAAAATGAATCAATAAGGTGAAAGGTGTTTTATTTTTCTTGTAGATGACTACAGAATGACTTGGGTTACATTCTTAAGAGTGTAGTAACAAAAAAAAATAAGCCTTTTCCCTTACTTGGCTTGGGATAATTGATATTAAAAGTGAATTAATGGTGTCTTGGAATAATGTTGTAATGTGTTGTACACATTCTCATCATTCTAGGATATTTATTTGATTGAAATGTACCTTAATTGATCCTTTGCAAAGGTGTTGTAACACACTTTCACACTTTTCTAGGATTTATTTGCTTAATTAAGCCTAATGGTCCCTTTTTCAAATAAAATATATTTAAGTTGTACCTTATTTAGGTGTTGTAAAGTGTTGTAACACACTTTAAAATTTATCTAGGATCCCTTGAATTAATGGTGGTTAATTGAGTTTAATTGACTCTTTTAATTCAAATTCAAGCCCCCTTTTCAAGGATCTATGGACTGACACCTAATAATGATATTATATGTCAATTAATTTGGAAAGTTTGGTGACTTGAAAAGTGCTGCTAGGACCCATACGCCTTTACTGGTGCAAGGTGTCCTCTCCACATAGGACACCCCTTTCTTTACATTTTTGAGGTGGGCTTTTGATGTTATTTCACCTCCCCAAAGATTGGTCCTAGAAATTGTGCCAGGACCCATTCGCCTTTAGTTGAAAATGGGTCCTACCTTAATAGGACTCCTCATTTTGAATTTAACCGTGGAGGGATCCTTATAATTTTAATACCCAGATTTGAGTTTGGCTTGAATTATTTGAATTTCGAGGTTAATCTCTCAATTTAGTATAAATAAGGGGTTAATTCTCATTGTTTCACATAGCAAGTTTGAGAGATCAACATCTTTATAGAAATTTTGAGTCTACAAGAAAATTTCAAGAGAATTTACAAGGCATTTCAAGGCAGATTAGAGGAGTTTATTGCAGCAATTCAAGATCATTTCATCATGTCAAGGATCTTATGCATTCATGCATGTTGTTGAGCCAAGATTGCTGATGTAGCATTGAAGATACTTCTTGCAAGAATTGTCTCATATCCATTTGAGATCAAGATCTACATTCTCCATGACCACTTCATGTTAGTTTGTAGATTTGTACTCCAAGATAACATCCAAGGTATCATCAATTGCATATTTCATGTTTCATCCTTCAATTTAATTATTTCATCAATTGGTTTAATTACCTAAAAGGAATTTGATCGAGGAAAACCCCCATCCCCTAACAAACAACATTTTTCTCCTCTTACATGTGTGATGCAAGTTTTAGGTTGAAGAGCAAGATTTGGAGAGAAATTGCAAAAGTTTTGAAGTTGCAAGATTGCCATTAATAGTGCAAGAAAAAAGAAAGGATGCTATAAAATTTATTTCAAAATTTTTGGAGCTGGTCATCAAGGGTCTAGAAGTGCAAACACCAAGGAACAAAACCTAGAAATCATTTTTTTGAAACCCTAAAAGGACCCATTCACCACTAAAGGTAAATGAGTCCTTTGTAGGTTCTGAAGTAGTGAAAATATGGGATCTAGGAGTGTTGAATGAGAGGAATAAATCCCAAAAGTCATTTTATACAACCCTAACAGGGACCCATTCACCACTAAGGGCGAACGAGTCCTTAGTGAGCCATGAAAAAACACTTTTTTTGAGAGGTATGTAACATTTATCCCTTCCAACCTCTCCCTAAAAGGCTATAGGTTCCATTAGTTTTATGTTGAAGCTTCCAAATAAAATTTATAGATCACAATTTGGATTTTATTTTCTATGTTTAAACTTTCTCCCAGATTTCCTATTCAGTCATTTCTATTAGGACACTTTACGCCAAAGTGGGACACTTTGCGTCAGAACATAACTGTTTTTGAAATAAGTTTTAAGTGTCCTCCACTCATTTGATTTGCATGAAATAAATTGTGTTTGATAGATATATGTTTAATCTACTCAGATCTGGTCTTACATTTAAGTTTTGAGTTAGTTTTCTATTTTATTTCCATCTCCCAAGAGTGCATTTCAATCATATTTAACCATTTTATACACAAGGGAAATTGCAAGATTCCTCACAGAATTCACTCACCCAAAGGTTGAACATGGATTTTAACTTGAGGGATCTCATTTCTTGAATGAAATGGAAGAGTGATTAGGTTCATTACACTCATTTTTCCCTTTCTATAGTAAGTTTTATGAAATAGCCCAAATTTGGTATAAACCCCATGTGTAGTGAACCTTAACGTTTTTTTCTATGTTTCAGAGAGAAATCAAAATCCTTTGATAAGTTTAAGATTTTTTTTTTAAAAGTTGATAATTAAATGGATGTTAAGATTAAATGTTTAAGGTCTCATAGAGGAGGTGAGTTCACTTCAAATGAATTTGAATTTTTTTGTGAAGATCATGGAATTACGAGATATGTATCTACTCCTAGGACCCCTCAGTAGAATGGGGTAGTAGAAAGGAAGTTCATATAATAGTACAAGATATGGATATGAAAATGATGAAAGATGTTGATCTATTAGATATATATTGGATGAAACTAGTTCACACTATTGTCTATTTTCTTAATAGAGTGCAATTGAGGGTAAAGAACAATAAGAACCCTTATGAGCTATGGTATAGAAGACCTCCTACTATTAGATATTTCAATTTTTTTGGTAGAAAATGTTATATTAGACTTGAGATGAAGAAGAACTTGGTAAGTTTGACTCAAGGTGTAATGAAGGAATATTTATTGGTTACTCAACCATGAGCACTTGGCCTATAGATGTTATAATAAGAGATTGGGAAGGATGATTGAAATTAAAAGTGTTAAATTAGATAAAGATTTGTGTCTAATCTCACAAGAACATGATGTTGTGGATCTGATATACCTCCTTGGATTGAAGAAGAAGAAGATGAAGAAGTAGAAGAGAAAGAAGAAAAGGAATGAAAACCAATGAAGACTCTAGAGACTCTAGCAAAACATGTGTAAAAAAACCATTGTAGATCAAATCATTGGAGACAAAAATGATGGTGTGATGAAAAAGGACAAAGTTTGCAAGAGAAAATGAAAAAGGAAATTTGTGTCTATTTTCAAAAGTAGAGACTAAGAACTTTGTTGATGCCAACAATGATGATAGTTGGATAAATGTAATGGAAGAAGAACTAGATCAGATAGAGAATAATTGGACTTTGGAATTGGTTCCTAGACCTACTGATAAGAATGTGATTGGAACTAAGTGGGTGTTCCAAAATAGGCTGAATGAGGTTGGTAAAGTTGTAAGAAATAAGGCCAAATTGATATGTAAGGGATATTCTCAAGTTGAGGGTATTTATTTCAAGGATACTTTTGCTTTGATAGCTAGAATGGGGGCAATAAGGATGTTTCTTTCTTTTTTTGTTCATAAGAACTTCAAATTATATCAAATGGTGTCAAGTTTGCCTTCTTGAATGGTGATCTGGAGGAAGTATATATTTAGAAACTAGATGGTTTCTAATTATCAAAACATCTAGTTATGGTGTGTAGATTGAATAAATCTTTGTATGGTCTCAAGCAAGCTCCTAGAGCTTGGTATGCTTATTTGGATAAGTATTTACTTAAGAAAGGATTCAAAAAGGGTATTGCTGACAATAATCTTTATATTGAGATTCGAGAAGATAAGTTTTTGACTATGGTAGTTTATGTTGATGACATCATCTTTGGTGGAGATGATGATATATACAAGAGATTTATAGTAGAGATGTAGAAATAGTTCAAGATGTATATGATCGGTAAGTTGTCTTTCTTCCCTAGGCTTCAAATTGTTTAGAAATATGGTTGTATCTTTATTTCTTAAGCTAAATATGTAAGAGAAATGTTGAAGAAATTTGGGATGGAGGATAACAAACTAGTGGGTACCCCTATGGTGACTGGTTGTCACTTAAGCAAATCGAATGAGTATTTGGACATTGATCAGACTCTTTATAGGTCTATGATTGGAGGTTTACTATACTTAACTACTTATAGACCTAATATTATGCATGCAGTATGTTTTCTTGCCAGATTTTAAGCTAATCCTAATAAATCTCATGGAAGGGTGGTGAAAATATTTTTTAGATACTTGAAGGGAACTTCAAACTATGGTCTATGGTATAAAAAGCATAATTTTTTGTCCTTGAGTGCCTTTACCAATGCTAATTAGGAAGGATGTGTGGATGAAAAGACAAGTACAAGTGGTAGTTCTTTATTTTTTGGAGATAGATTGATCTCTTTGTTCAATAAAAAAAATGACTTAGAGTGGGGTATGTGTAGGATCATCATGGAAAAAATAGGCCCTTAAGTGGTGAAAAAATCAGAAAAATTAGAGTTAGGAAACTTGAGGTAAAAATTTGAATAATTTATCTATATTATTTCAAAAATATGAAAAAAATAGAACCTATAGAAAATTGAACGTAGTTTCTAAACTACTAGGTTTATTTTAAAAAAAAGAGAAATCTATTTGCTGAAAATTTGAAATTTCAATGCAGTAGTACTTAAATTGCAAGGAAAAAATAAGAAGTAGGTGTCTGTCTGACCACCCTAACCATATTAAAATGATAATTTTTTTTATAAGATTTTAGATATAAGTAGAGGACTCATGTCCCGATGTGATGCACATTTTTTTGTAATTTTTTTCCAAGTAAATAATTAATTATGAATTTTTTGTTACAACTTTTAAAAAATATTAAAACTCGTATGTCTCACCACCTTAACTTCATCAAAACTTCATGAAATTACTTTTTTTCTTTTTTAATCCTATAGTATGAAAAGCATATAATTTTACAAATGTTTTGGATTTAAAAAATGTGATATCGTTTGAAAGTTATAAATATTTTTCAATCAGCCTATCAATCATGAATTTATTCATAATTCAAATAGAAAATAAATAATAATAATTTATTAAATTCAAAGTAAAGAATAATTTATATTGGTGGAAATTTGAGAATCTCCTTTAAAAACCCTTTTTTTTCGTCAATTTTGGGTAAAAAAAGGTCGTCAACCACATACCCTACACATACCCATCATATCGCCACTTTTTGGCACATCATGATCCTGCACATACCCTGTGTCTTTATCCACAACGGAAGCTAAATATATTACTATAAAATATTGCTATACTTAGGTGCTTTGGATGAAGTAGACTTTCAAGGATGTGAAGGTGGTTTATGATGAACCTATTCTTATATTGTTGATATTTTCAAGAATTCAGTAATGTATTCAAGAACCAAATACATTTCTATCTAGTATCACTTTCTAAGAGAGAAGGTTGTAGAGAAGGAAGCCAGATTAGAGTATGTGCCTACCAAGGATTAGATTATAGAAATTTTCACTAAGGCACTTTCAAAGGATAATTTAGGTTATCTTCGACAAAATTTATGGGTTATTGCCCCTCCTTATTTTAACTAGATGCAAGTTGGTGTATCTATCTAGGGGGATAAATTCATGTATTATCTTTTTCTCCTAGATTGATGTGTGCTACCTCTCAGGGGGAGTTTGATGTAATTATGTAGGTATCAATAAGTGTTGTTGGTCAAAGGGGGAGTATGTGATGTCTCAATTGAAGATCTTTGGCCCTTTTTCCTTGAAGATATAGAATTTCCTATTATTTTGTGTATGTATGTATGTCCATTTGTCCTTGATGTCAAAGGGGGAGAGTAAGTAGTGTGTGTTGTCACCAATGCTAAAGGGGGAGAATGTTGGCATTGGTTGTCATTGATGGAAACATTTATTGTTGGTTGTATTTGATGTCAACACTTGATGAAGATTGTTAAATTTTTGACAATGGTTGTCATTGATGAGCTTGTTGTCATTGATGTCAAAACTTGAGGATTCTGTTGCATATGCTTAGAATATTGTTGACATTGGTTGTCAACATTTGAGGAGATTGTTGTGATGTCAATAATTGATGTGTTGTTTGGAATTTGTTGTTAGCATTTAGTTTGTGCTATCATTTATATACGATGATGTTTTTCTGATGTTCGTGGTTGGATTTTATGCCTTGTATGATGATAATTCAAGTTGTATGAAGTTTAGTTACTGCCAATAGAGATGATTTTATGATGATACATTATGGATGATGATTAGAAGCATTAAGATGAGGATTAGAAGTATTGTTGAAAGTGGAGAGATTTTTTCGAAGGTCTACAATATGTCTTATTCTCTCTCCAATTATTCCTATTGAAGCATGTGTTGCTAAAAGAAGGTTCTATCCTTCACAAGTTATTTTCCTTTGGAAGCTATTGAGAAGACTGTCTAGGAGAATGTTATGCATTCCTATGTTATTGAAGATATGGTCTTGTAGTTTGGGATTAAATGATTTTTCTCTATGGATGTTGCATTCCTATATTTTCAAGTCACCTATACATTTTCAGAGAGCTTTCTATGAATTATAAAAGGTTAGCAGTATTGTTGGTTGTTTGGATTGGTCCAAGAAATGCTCCACATTTCTCTATATTGATGTCTTTGCTCTTGCAGTTTGGTGAATGTTCTGTCAATATCTATGCAACATCTCAGTTCCAATTTCATGTGTTGAAGTGGTTCACAAGTTGATCTGTTAATGTTAAATATCTTTTTGTTATGTATTCTAGACTTCTAAGACAGAGTATTCTAGTTTTTTTTAGTTTGAGGTGGTTGTTGGTGACATGAAAGTATCAAAGTAATGTCTAGAAGTGTTGTTTGATGTTAAAGGAAAATATCTTTGTGATCCACATATTTGTTGTTGATCTCTTTGGTGTTGCATTATGTCTTGAGTTGGTATTTTGGGTTATTTGTGGATATCTAGCCAACAGGGCTTGTTCTTTTTTTGTACCATGTGCTTGAGGGTCTGTGCTAGCAATTGAAGTTGTGTTAACATATATTTGGGTGTTGACCTATCTTGTTTGGGAGAATATTGAGTTAATTCAATTAAAACAATTTTTTTTGGTTGATTGGTTATGTGCTACACATTTCATCTATGTGTTTCCTTATTACCAACTTAAGTTGATGTGCGTCAACATGTGAGTTGTTTTGGATAACATTGGAAGATGTAATAATATTTTTTGGTCCTCTCTATCTTTTGGATAGGACTGCATTATGTTTTCCATGGTCAACCTATTGAATTTATTGATTGTATTCTTTCTAGTTGACTTAATTGTTGTTTTAAGGTCTTATAGTGGATATAAGTGGGTATGTGCAAAATCATCATGGAAAAAACAGGCCCTTAAGTGTCAATAAAAAGACAAAAAATAAGAGTTAGACAACTTGACGTAAAAATTTGAATAAGTTATCTATATTATTTCAAAAAAATGTAAAAATAGAATCTATATAAAAATGAATGTAGTTTCTAAACTACTAGACCTTTATTTAAAAAAAAAAAACTATTTGGTAAAAATTTGAAATTTCAATGCAGTAGTATTTAAATTTAGTGGTAAAAATAAGAAGTAGGTGTTTGTCTGACCACCCTAACCACAATAAAATGATAATATTTTTTATAAGATTTTAGATATAAGTAGAGGACTCATGTCCCGATGTGATGCATATTTTTTTATAATTTTTTTCCAAGTAAATAATTAATTATGAATTTTTTATTACAACTTTAAAAAAATATAAAAGCTCGTCTATCTAACCACTTAACTTGGTCAAAAATTCATGAATTTTTTTTTATTTTTTTTTAGTCCTATAGTATGTGAAGCATAGAATGTGATGCATGTTTTGGATTCAAAAAATGTGATACTGTTTGAAAGTTATAGATGTTTTTCAATCAGCTTATCAATTAGGACTTTATTTGTAATTCTAATAGAAAATGAATAATAATTATTTATTAAATTCAAAGTAAAACATAATTTATATTGGTGGAAGCGGAGAATCTCCTCTAAAAACCCTTTTTGCTTCATCAATTTTGGGTAAAAAAAACGTCGTCAGCCACATGGGCCATCATATGGCTTACATATTGCCACTTTTTGGTCCGTCATGATCCTACACATACACAAGTATAAGATCATTTTAGATGAAAGATGAATGAACAAGTGTGAAAAAGATAGCGTGAAAGAGTGGATTTTATTTGAAGATCTCACAAAAGTAGTGTGAAAGTGTCTGAAATGTTGAATCAAATGTGTTATAATGCCTTAGTCAACAGAGTGTTGTGTTGACAAATATTTAATTTCTCTAATTCATTTTCTATCATGCTCTGGGATAGTGAATCTCATCAAGTCCTTTGTATCTTTCCCTTGGGGTTGTTTGCCTCAAAATTTCAATTTCCTTGTATCTTCCTCTAAGGTATCGTGCCTTGGTTTGCAAGTCCTTTCTGGTAGTGAACCTTTATATTGTGAGTTAATTCTCACAGTGTTTTTTCCCTCATTTAGTTTTCCATGTAATTTTAATGTCATCTTGTGGATGTGTGTTTCTTGTTTCATTCTCATTACTACTAATTTAGTTAAGGTTATAATTACTATACATATCATTCATTACTGAAGGTTTTTGAATTGTTCAAAGGAATAAATTGCTATATCTATTATTGTTACTGGTATGATTAACGGTTTTGATTTGAAGTGGTTTTTGAGTTTGTTTTGAAAAGTTTAAGTTTTAGAGGGGTTAAGTTTTTGTAGATACTGATTCACCTTCCCCTTCTCAATATCTGATATGTTAAACAATACTCATGTCTATATGGAGGCCATTTATCTTAAGAAATTACGTTAAGAAATGGATTGAATCAGGTAGTTATTGGGTTATTTATGTATTTAGAATGCCAGATTTTTGGAAAAGAAGCCAAAATTTTATATGAGGATAAATAATATTGATGTTCTATGCTTTTCTCATGACATGATATAGGATGAAAGGGTGATATTAGAGAAAGTTGTCACTTTCTATAAAATTGTAGATGCATTGATGAAGCTTGTGAGCATAGATAAATTTAGGTGGTGTTGTGAGTTTATGGGATCCTTGACCCCTAGGATTTAGTTGATAGTGTCGGGTATGTGCAGGATCATCATGGAAAACATAGGCTGTTAAGTGGCAATCAAATTTAGAAAAATTAGAGTTAGGCAACTTGACGTAAAAATTTGAATAAGTTATCTATATTATTTCAAAAAAATGTAAGAATAGAATTTGTAGCAAATTGAATGTAGTTTCTAAACTACTAGGTTTATTTAGAAAGAAAAAAAATCTATTTGGTGAAAATTTAAAATTTCAATGTAGTAGTACTTAAATTTCAGGGAAAAAATAAGAAGTAGGCGTCTATCTGACCACCCTAGCCACAATAAAATGATAATATTTTTTTATAATATTTTAGATATAAGTAAAGGACTCATGTCCTGATGTGATGCATATTTTTTTGTAATATTTTTCCAAGTAAATAATTAATTATGAATTTTTTATTACAAATTTTTAAAAAATATAAAAATTTGTACATCTAACCACCTTAACTTGGTCAAAACTTGATTAAATTCATTTTTTTTAATCCTATAGTATGTGAAGCATAAAATGTGATGCATGTTTCTGATTCAAAAAAGGAGATACCATTTGAAAGCTATAGATTGTTTTCAGTCAACCTATCAATCAAGACTTTACTCGTAATTCAAATAAAAATTAAATAATAATAATTTATTAAATTCAAAATAAAGCATAATTTATATTGGTGGAAAGCTGAGAATATCCTTTAAAAACCCTTTTCGTTTCATCAATTTTGGGTTAAAAAAAAAGTCGTCAGCCACATGGGCCATCATATCACTTGCGTATCGCCACTTTTTGGCCCATCATGATCCTGCACATACCCTGTCAATTAATTTATTTTTCTCTTGAAAGGTGTTTCAACCTTGCATCCAAATGTTAAGAATTCAAAAAATGTAAATTTTGAGATATACAACTAAAAACTAAACATTAAGGTTAATCATATTGATTTCCTATGTCATTTTGGTCATGAAATAATGGAGGATGGAAGCACGATACTAGATAAAGATGATAATTTGTAGAAAATTGTAGATTCTTTGATGAAGTTAGTGTGTTTATAGAAGTTTATGTCGTGTTGTGAGTTTATGGGCCCTTTGGCCCCTAGCAATTAATTGATAGTGTCAAGTACTTCCTTTTCACTTGAAAGGTGCTTTAAAAGTGGATGAATGTTAGTAAAGTTATCTTAACCTTGCATATTAATGTTAAGGTTATGGAGTGCGGGGTTTTTCTCCCAAAATAGTTTTTCCCATATAAATCACTCTGTTATGGTGTATTCCTTTTATGTTTTTTTTTGTATAACTATATGATTAGTTTAATTTTTAGACATACATATCATACATTTTTGTGTGAAGTGTATCTCATACCTTTTGATTATTTTTAGGTGTAAGTGTGACCAATGATATAGTATTGCTTAACTACACCCGATCCATACAAATTTAGAGCATATTTAATCCACTATATATCAGTCTCAATAAGATCATCCAATAAAAACTAAACTAAGAATCCATTAAAACTAACATATTAAAATGTGAAAGATTCATAAACACCTATTCTAATCCATTGAAACTTATCCTATTAACATGAAGAATGCTAAGATGATCGATATGGGTGTACGTAAATCTACTCTAAATGTATGAAAGCTTCACAATATTAAAACCCTAATTATAAAATATGCTAAATGTATGCACGTCTGTTATCATGGAATCCATTAATGAATGCTTTAAGCTAATGATGCAAGTAAATTAAGCTAAAAGGATGCTAAATAAGTTCTAAATATGATTGCAAATGAAATTGATTTTAATAGCATAAGTTTTATCTTAAAATATGGATCGATTTATCTCCAAATAATGCTTTATTTATAGGACCTAACAAATGAGAAATGAAGGGTTGAGATTAAAAAGGTTAATCAATGGTCAAACTTGGAGGAAAGATGAAACATGGATCAAGGATTCTCATCAATAGATGAGAATCAATGATCACATGGATCAAGAAAAGAATCAAGGGTTCATATTCTTCCAAACAAATAAACTTTTAACTTGCACAAGAAGTCTTGTAAGTTAACTTGCACAAGAAGTATTGTAAGTTTGTTATAAAAAGAATATTCTCATGGGTGAGAAAAATTAGATATTTATTTAATTAGAACCAAATAAAATTGTACAAAGGGGAATGAATATTCCATGAGAATATTCCTTTTGGAGGAATGTACAAAAGAGGAATATTCCCAAGGAATATTCCGTTTCAAGTGGGAGAATTAAATTTAATTAGTAATTTGATAATTAAAAAAAAGTTTGAATTATGCAAATTAGGGGAATTATATAATATTCATTAAATAATTGATTTAATGGAGATCAAATGAAAAAGCAATGGATGAGATTGATTTGATCTATCAATGGGCACAAATGAAAGGAGGATGAAACATGGATCAAGGATTCTCATCAATGGATGGATGAGAATGAAATATCACATGGATCGAGAAAAGATCAAGGGCTCACAATCATGCAAACAAAGATACTTTACAATAACTTTAAAAAGTTATTTCAAAGTTTGTTTGGAATAATCATTACCTTTTTTTGGAGGAAAATAGGAGAATATTCCTTTGGAATATTCCCTATCTATGTGGATGAGAGGAAAATTAGAAATTTAGTTAATTAAAACTAAATTTGAACATGAAAGATGAGGAATGTGATGATATTCAATAAATTATTGATTTATTTAATGAAAAGGGGATGTAAATATGATATTTAATTAAATAGTTTAGGTTATTTAATTAAATAAGAGGAATTAGGGTTAAAATTAAATAATTTGCATTTTTTAATTAAATCAGATGAAATGTTAGTGTGAGAGGGGGTTAATTAACCCAATTGGGTCAATTAGATTAATAGGTGAAAATGAGAAATTTAATTAAATAATTAGGATTATTTATTTTAACAAGTGAAAAAAAGATGGATTTTAGGATGAAGTGATGTTAATATAACGTATTTAAGTGTATTTATCATTCAAGACATTTTAAAGTGTCTACATTTTCCCCCTCTTTGAAGTGAGGTACCTGTTATGTTGGTTCGAAGATTGATGCTTTTTCGGATTAAACTGTTGCTTAGATCGAAACATATATATTTTTTAATTTTTGGATGCCTCACTATTGTCCCGATGGAAGGAATAAGTTGGTTCCATACCCCCTCGAGAAATCGTGTGGGGATTTTGAATTTTGGGTTCATTTCTCGATAAAGGTAAAATATAGGTTCAAGATCAGTTTAGCTCAAAGAGGACTAGAAAGCATAGATGTCTAAGGTAGACATATTTGATGATGTATAGACAATCATCAGCCATGGGTAGCCTCATGTACATTTTTATATATCACACAAATTCGATACTTGGATATAAATTTTAGTAAAGATAGAAGAATAAGAAGAATGGATTTGACCATTGATTTTGAGATTGATTCAGAATTCTAAAAAGTCCATGAAAAGTCCATGATGCATCGACACTTTATTAGATATGGTGACAAGAGAGAGATGATGATGATGATGATGATGATGATGATGATGATTATTATTATTATTATTATGAGGATTTTATCATATCTTGGGATTGGGATTTTCCATAACTCATTATGTTTGATATAACACATAGACACAATGCATCAGGGTATTAATAACCAAGACGATGTTGTATCTAGTGAAATGGAATTTAACTCTGCAAATAGATAGGATAGTTCTTATTCACACCTTGACATATGAAAACATCATTGGGATGTAAGTTATAAGCTTAGAATATATCGGAACAAAGCATACACAATAGTTAAAAATCTACTCCAAACAACTTCCCTAAACACAACTAAGAAAGTATGCACCAAGATTATTTTACAAGAACACCAACCAGAACAACAAATGAAAGATAATGTTTGATGCCCCATTCCTTTTTCTCTAAATCATTTTTATAGACATCAATGAGAGGTACTCATAATGGGTTAATAAGATAAATCATAAGAAAAAATCAAAGACAAATAATCAATGTTATCTATATCTCTTGCCAACGGGTGTGATGTGTTTTGAGGATAAATATCCAAAGTGATTGCCAATGAAAATGCCCATTGTAGGAAGGATGTATCCTAGGATGTGTTATTAGATGTTGGTGGGTTGATAGGTTGCTTGAAAGTTCATTGACATAAGGTTCAATTGACATATTTGATAATGATCAAGAGTTTGATTTATGTGTTTTAAAGGTTCCACCTTTGTTGATTATTGTACTTATTTTCCATTTGTTTTGCCAAAGGTTGAAGGAGATGATTGATTTATTATGGATGAAGGTTTATTATGGGTGAAAGCAAAATGGGATGGATGGTATTGGGTTTTTTAGAATATTTGAAAGTTTTTGGTGTTTTACAATATTTTGAGGTTGTTTTTGGTCTTTTTAAATTTTTATGTGAATGTTTTGATTTTTGATTATCTGAGGTTGTTTAGGATTTTCCAAGTTTATAATGTTTTTGTGTTTTTCTAAGTTTTTAAATTTTTTTGGTTTTTTTTCTAAGTTTTCAAATGTTTGTGGGATTTTTTGAGATCTAACCAAGAACCTAACCTAAAAGACTATCCTAGGGGCCTTAGGGGCTTATCAAATATAAGCCTTGCCTATGTTATACACACATAGACCACATAGTTCGACAAGGTTCTATATTTGGATTTTGAATGTTTGACCTGTTTAGGGATTTTGATGTGTTTTGGATGTTTTGGATTTTGAAGATGTTTTGAATGTTTTGGATTTTTCATAGTTGATGAGTGTATGGATATGTGATTATTTTAGTGATCTATTTTTTGATTTTGTTGAAAACCAAGCTAGGATTGATTGATCGGATTGATAGATTACTAATAGTGATAACATTGTTGAGGATGCACAACAATGCAAGGATAGTGTTGAACAACACAAATATTGGGAAATGATATATCCCAAGACAATGATGGATTGATCGGATTTGATTGATCAAGATTTTGAAGCTCAGTTTGGAACAAAATCTATTGGAATGATTTGATGTGACGATGAAGTGCAAGGTAGATTCAACTGATATTAATTGTTTGGATTGATGTTTGATAAAAGATAAAGCTTGATAAGGAACATCTTCTTGTCAAAATGTGCCATGGAATAGTGATTTAGATTTTAGCTTACAAATGATTTGACCAATTTAATTTTGCATTAGAAAATGTTTTAGATCACCACATTAGTTATAGGATATAGCTCAAGATTTATTCTCGAAGCAAGATGTAAGTATCTACCTCCAGTGTCTAGCAATGTATGGAATGATATGGGTGGATGTATGGATAAATGAATGGATGGATGGATATGAATTATCTTGTGATAGGATAACATGTTTGGATAGAGTATGCCTCTTTGGACAATTCCTCATGGCTTGGATAATGCTGGTTAGGATAGGAGCAATGATAGTGACCATGTCAAGATGTTTAGCATAAGCAAGTGTGAAGTACATACCAAACCTTTTCCAAGATCAACATGAGTTAGATGGGATGAAAATGGATTGGATAATGAAGGGTTCCTAGATTTATTATGGATAAGATGGATGGAATGTGGGATTTATCATGGATGGGATGAGATTCTTCTACTTGAAATGGTGCACATAGATTCTTGATTCTACTCATGATGTTTGTTCTCCAAGTTTTCATCATGGTACTTGTCCAAAGCGCCATCGAAATGGTTTTCACTAGAGGATGATTTTTCTTTTGACTATTTTCTTGATTTTTTGATGTTTTTGAAATTTTATGATCATGTTGAACCACCTCATGGTGTTGATGTAGATGCTACTAGTGCTGATATAGATGTTGATTCTATCATGATATGCCAATGATATCCTTCTTGGAGGAGTCTTTTTGCTAAGATACAAGATCTTGAATGTAACCCCTGGATCTTTTTATCTTCTTTATCGATACTAGAGTTAACCTTACCTAGATGTGCACATCGTGATAGAGTTTCCTTAGAGTCCTTATGATGAAGAGTTGCTTCTAATACATGGTCAATACGAGATTTGGATACCATGGATGTCGAAGTGGATGGTGGAATGCAATGAGGGATACAAGATCATGTAGATGGATTGGTTGAAATTTTGGAATCTTTGTTTTTCCAAACTTGGGATGATGAGAAATTATGAGTGGATATGGAGATTCGACTAGGACCAACCTCTTGATATACCTTGTAGGTCTCTTTTGAATCTTTCTTTTGTATCGATGGATAGTTTTGATGGATGAACTTCCCTATTTGATTTTTCCCCATAGTTTCTTTGACTAATGGAGTGTGATAGGGATTTATTTGGTATGCATTTAAACTTTTCTTGTCCATTTTTTATTTTTTTGATTATTTTGCTTCAATGATTTTCTCTTTTCTTCAAGATATAGATCTCTTTCTTGTGGCTGGTCCCAATTAGTGGGTGGAAAGATGCATGGATGATGACTCATCATATGAATGGTTTGAGTATTGGTAGCTATTCATCATAAGGAATCTTCATGCTCCCCATGTTGGTGTTTGCGCTAGATAAAGTTTCCTTGAATATTATGGATGTATTATTGGCATGCTTTGATTTCATTATTGACAAACTATTTCCTCGTTGTTCAATATTGTTTAGCTTTTTTGATTCTTGATAATTCTTGATATCCTTATACTCACTTTCTTCAATTTGTATGGAGGATGTGTCTAATTTTGATGCTTCTTGAAAAGGTGTTGATGTTTTACAATCCATATAGGAGTCTTCCTTATGATCCATTTTTACTTGTTGTTTAAAGGATGTTTTTGATTCACCATCCATGTAGAGGTATTCTTCATGATCAATTTTTGATATATCTATGGAATCTGTTATGCCTTGATCATTTGTAAAGATATTAAGAGTAGGTAAATCTTGTTCCTTGGTAATGACATCAAGAGTATGCGACTCTTGTTTTGGATGAAGATCATATACATGTCCATTAGGAGTAAGCATCTCATGGGTAGATGTAGGAGTATGTGATATATGGATATGATCATTATTTCGGACATCTCGTATGGATTCGAGAATACCCATTAGATCATGGCAATATCTTAGAGATATGGATCATTGATCTTGATTAATTTTGGAATTGTTTTTAATGTGATGTGGATTGAGCTCTTGACATGGGTCAATTTCAAAGGATGGATTGCTTACAAACGTTTCTTGGATATCTTCCCTAGGCATGGAAAGTGGATCAATATCATCTTGATTTTTGAGTGGATTTGGATCAAGTGTTAAGTTGAGGATTCCCTCAATATCTGCAACCATGAGGTCAAAGGATGTCAATATGTTTTGGAAAGGACCATTGCTAGACTCTGGGGAAAGATGTTGATAATTCGTGGGAATAAATTCTTGAGATATGTCCTCTAACTCATTAGGTGATGTGGAGATATTGTTGACATGATCATTGGTGAATGGATCTTGAATCTTGTCCTCAAGAATGGTTTTGGGGGAATTATCAATGTTTTCAATCATGGGATCAAATGATGTTAACACTTCTTGTAATAGATCATTGTTGGATATTGTTGATGGGATTTCATCATTATTAAAAAGTCTCTTTATGTATGTTGATTTTATCATGGATGTGATAGAAACATCTTCAAGGGGCTCATTGATGGATATATCTTGATCATTTTTTTCAATAATTGAGGTGGAGAGATTCACTACTATCAATAGTGTTTGAATCTTGATCATTGTCCTCAACAACTATTTTTCCTTGATCAAGAAGGTCTTGGATGAGATATTTGAGTTTGGTACAATCTAGCATGTCATGACCTTTTGTGCTATTGTATTCACAACAAGCATTATCATCATCCAATGGGAACTTGATGCTAGGTTCACCCCCATTTAAATATTTTGGCAGATTGATCAGTTTAGCATGGACTAACATGTTTAATACCGATTCGATTGGCTCCCCTAAATGATTGTATTCATGTTTGGCAGTGGTGTTGTTGTCTTGTGAAGCTTGTGCTTGTTGTGTTTGATTTTTTTGTGATTCATCTTGGAGATGTGGTGATTGATATTGTTGATGTTGTTGATTTTGACATCCAACTTCTTTATATTGAGGATGTTGTTATTAATATGGTTGTGGAAACAACTCTATGTTTTTGTGACATGGTTTAACCAATGAGGGAGTGTGTCAATTTTGGGTTGGAGATGTCTCTTCATGATATGAATCAACAAATAATTTTGGTAAATATAGAAATTTGTTTTCACACAATTTGATCTTGGTTTTGATTTTGATACCCTTGGTATAGTTGATTTGGTTGTTGGTCAAGTATATTTGGAATATACACTTGTGGTATTTGTATGAGATCATGCACAAATTGATTTTGGATAATGTTCTGATTCAGGATGATGTTTAGATTTTGCATTATAGGTTGGAATTAAACATTTTTGTGGTTGGAAAGCACATTGATTTGATTTATGTAACCTTTAGTTTTCATGGTGCTACCTTGATTTGGCTCAATACATTGAGTTGTCAATATATTTTTTGGATTTTGAACAACATTGGTTTGATTTACAAATGTATCTATCCCATAGTTCACCAAGTGTGGATTTTTTATGTTCATGTTTGGTAAGTTTGTATTTGGTATAATCACATTTGACATGTATTTATTTGATGGGATAATATTGGTTTTTTGAAGACTAGTGTATTGATCGTTTGGTTGATAGATTTGTAGTTTATGAATTTGATTTAAATCTACCATAGGGAAAGGTGCTCCAAAATTTAGACTGGGCATACTCACATTTGTTGTAGCATTGAGGTTTGTAGGATATAATGATCCCATGTGTGGATTGTATAAATGTGTGTTTTGATAATCAATTTGTATTATAAGGTTTTGATAGTTTAGCAGATTTAGATAACTCATGATGTATGAATCAAGTTTATATCCCATGTTTTGACCTTGTTGCAAAAGTGAACCTCTAAGGTATTTTGGACCAACAATATGAATGGAAGATGAAAAGGGTGAGTGATATAGGGGATGAACTTTCTAAAAAAAATGACAACACTTTTAGATAAAGAGGTTTGATGTTTTGATGCTATAGTGAAAGGTGTTAATGAACATATAAATCATTAAGGTAGACTTGGTACCTTCAAGATAAACTAGTCCAAAACTGTAATGACTAACTCAACTAAGTGTATGGAAAAGGATCCATTTCACACACAAAGTAGCTAAGTTGGAGGATTAGTTTGATAAATGTCTATGTCCAAAGTGTTGATGTGTCCAAAAGTTTCTAAAGTTGTTGGTGAAGTGGAATGTGAAATATGATGAAGGTGGATGAAATGTTTGACTGAAAATGTTAACCTAAAGGGGATGTTTGTTTTGCAATACCAAGGTTGTGAGAAACATGTTATACCTCTAAAGTAATCAAACCCTAAAGACTCAAATGATTTTGGAAAAATAGAACTCAAATGATTTTGGAAGTAGAATTTGGACTCCATGTTTTGCAATATTTTCCTCAAGTCTCAATTTGTTTGTTTTGGGTAGTCAAAGTTTAAACATATATTAATGGGGGGTGCTCATTTGATTTAATAGATTAATGAAGTTATTTTTACCACATACAATGTCTTGCTTAAGTTTCAAACTAAAATTTCTATGTAAAAAAAATCATCAATTCCACAAAGTCCATTGTGTGAAAAGGATGAAGTTAAGGGCATAATGGGCTAGATTAACTTTGGGAAGTATGGATGGAGATGTTAAAAAAAAAATTTAGAAGTCTCTAAGAATTAATCCTTAGGACAAGCATAAATATCAAGGTTTTATTAAAGGGTATCCAAACTTATACCAAAGGGTTTGAAATTTTGAAAAGACTTGTTGATGTTTTCTTGAAATTGTTTTGGAACCAAGAAAGTGTTAAATTGACTCTCAAGCATTTACAATCCTAGACAGATCAAGTATGTATTTCTCAATAGGCTTACCATCATCGGAAGAGATGATTAATCGATGAAGATGAAGTGGAAAAATATTCTATGTCAAGGAAATGTAACATCTTGACACACCAAGCAAAGGAGTCCCTTCCCCATTTTCTTTATGCCTCAATTATAAACTAGACATGGTATGCAACTTTTTGGCACGGTGCTAATCCCATGCACTACTTTGAAATAAGTTTTAGAATTGGTCTTGGTTAGCCACTACAACAAGGTTTTTAATTACCATATTCAGGATAAACTAGTTCCATACATGCGGTGATTCACTCAATTAAGAGGACTCCTAGCACTTAGAAATATCTAAGGTTTTTAATGCATCACAAGGATAATAAGGGAGACATTCATTTGTATGGAACAAGCACAACCAGCCAGTTAATGACTTCAGTCACAACTAATTATTTATGTAGTGGACCGAAATGAAAGAACCACTTGGGTTGTTCCCTCTCACATGTTTGAAGCGTAAAATTCTTTTCATCACCCAAGATTGCAAATAGGTGTTAGGGGAGAGGATAAGTGCTTCCAAGCATAAAAGTATACTTGTGTGTTTCTCTTCACCCGAGATCGCACAAAGCACAAGGGGATTGGATATGCACAACAAGAATACATAAACAAATCAAACACATGTTCATTTCAAACCATCATAACAAATGAGTTCATTTTAAACACCAATTTGAAGTGTGAAAGTTGTATTATTCAATTTTAATCCAATAAAAAAAAATGATGTGAGGATTTAGTTTTAACCAATTGGAACGTTAATTTTAAAGCCCAAAGGAAATTTAGTTTGGTCCTAAAGTGTGAAATAAAAAGCAACATAAAAAGGTTATAATTTCCCCATAAGTGCTGCAACACTTTTTACAATTATAATTCAAATTATAGTAGTATTCTTCTTCACTTCAAGTTGTATTGTCCCAACTTGCAAAACGTTTTAGCCTCCAAAAGCATTGTTGTATCTACAAACACATGGAAAAGAAGAATTCAAAGAGATTTTTTTTAGATTGATTAGTTCAATCCCTCCTTCTAGTGCCAAAATATGATCAATGACATAGTATAGGTTAACTTCACTTGATCCATACGAATTTGAAACATATTTAATCGACTATATATTAGTCTCAATAAGATCATCCAATATAAACTAAACTAAGAATCTATTAAAACTAACATATTAAAATGTGAAAGCTTCATAAACACCTATTCTAATCCATTGAAATTTATCTTATTTAGGGAGTGGTGTCACATTGATGTGGAATGGAAACCCTTTCCCAATCCCTTGGATAATGAGCTTTTTTCGATTGATTCTATTAAAGAGAATTGATGAAATCAATAAAAGATGTGTGATAAAACATGATTTAAATGCTAAATTAACATGATTGCTAAGATGATCGATATGGGTGTATGCAAATCTACTCTAAATGAATGCAAGTTTCAAAATATTAAAATCCTAATAAAAAATATGCTAAATGTAGGAACCTATTTTATCATGGAATCTATTAATGGATGCTTTAAGCTAATGATGCAAGTAAATTGAGCTAAAAGGATGCTAAATAAGTACTAAATATGAGTGCAAGTGAAATTGATTTTAACAACATAAGTTTTCTTTTAAAAGATGGATCCATTTGTCTCTAAATAGTGCTTTATTTATAGGAGGACAAATGAGAAATGAAGGGTTGAGATTAAAAAGGTTAATCAATGGTAAAAAATGGAGGAAAGATGAAACATGGATCAAGGATTCTCATCAATGGATGAGAATCAATGATCACATCGATCAAGAAAAGAATCAAGGGTTCATATTCTTCCAAACAAACACACTTTTAACTTGCACAAGAAGTCTTGTAATTTAACTTGCATAAGAAATCTTAGAAGTTTGTTATAAAAAATAATATTCCTTTTTTCAAATGAGTGAAGAAAGAGAATATTCTCATAGGTGAGGAAAATTAAATATTTAGCTTACTAAAAAAAATTTAAATTTTGCAAAGGGGGAGGAATATTCCGTGAGAATATTAATTTTGGAGGAATGTGCAAAGGAGGAATATTCCCTTGCAAGTGGTAGAATTAGATTTAATGTAATTTGATAATTAAAAAAATGTTTGAATTATACAAATTAGGGGAATTATATGATATTCATTAAATAATTGAATTAATCAAGATCAAATGAAAAATAAATGGATAAGATTGATTTTATCTATCAATGGTCACAAATGAAAGGAGGATGAAATATGGATCAAGGATTCTCATCAACGGATGAGAATCGAAGATCACATGGATCAAGAAAAGATCAAGGGATCGCAATCATGCAAACAAACACACTTTGCAACAACTTAAAAAAGTTATTTCAAAGTTTGTTTGGAATAATGATTACATTTTTTTGAGGAAAATAGGATAATATTCCTTTGGAATATTCCCTATGCAAGTGGATGATAGGGAAATTAGCAATTTAGTTAATTAAAACTAAATTTGAATCTGATAGATGAGGATTGTGAGGATATTCATTAAATTATTGATTTATTTAATGAAAAGGGGATGCAAATATGATATTTAATTAAATACTTTAGATTATTTAATTAAATAAGAGGACTTAGGGTTAAAATTAAATAATTTGCATTATTTAATTAAATCAGATGAAATGTCAGTGTGAGAGGGGGTGAATTAACCTAATTAGGTGAATTAGATTAATAGGTGAAAATAAGGTATTTAATTAAATAATTAGGCTTAATTAAACAAGCGAAAAGAAGATGGATTTTAGGATGAATTGATGTTAATATATTAGATTCAAGTGTGTATATCATTCCAGATATTTTTAAGTGTCTACAGTAAGGGAGCTTTATATTCTATCAATGATTTTAATAATTACCAATTTTAAGTTTTCAGACTTCCAAAAGAGAACCAAGGATTTACAATTTGTTTGTAACTAGATTCATCATGAAAAAAATATTTTAAAAATTCTAGTAATATAATTCAAGGAATATTCTAAAAAATAGTAAGATTTGATCTCATTATTTATTCCAGAAATGGGATCATGTTGTGAAAGAGGTAGAACTTAAAATATAGGTAAATCATAAAAAGCAAGACAACAAATGGAAACATTCAATATCATTTAAAAATATGTAAGATGAATGAGTACATTGATGAGGGCTACACTGCCCAAAACCCACACAAATCACAACAATAGATACCAACATAGAAGATGTGAGACAAAAAAATAACTCACTTTCAATTATTTTCTGGAAATGAAATTACAGATTCAAAAATTGCATGCTACAACCTCATGGGCTTGATTCATTACAACAAAATCAACTTTTGAAAACAAAAATATATTATTTGGAGCCACCATCTACACAAATGGAGCCACCTTCTACAACCCCCAATTATTCCTTTTTATTTTACCCAATAACTACCCTAAAATGTTCTATACACTGTAACTTTCCCTTTTGTTTTGGCACCAAAAGTTGTGTCATTTGATTTCTTGCCTATGAAATTTAATTTTTAGAGGGGCAACTTCATAGGGCCATAAATTTTGATCTAGGTGTCTGATTTGATATTATAACATATCATTGGGAATTTCTCGAAGAGTAAGATATCTACAACACTAAACTCACTAGAGGTCAGTTCGTCAACTTTTCGAGCTGTTATGAGGCCTCTAACGTTTTCATATATGAATTTGAAGCTGCATTAGAGAAATTTCACGGGATGGAAAATTAAACATCTCCCAAACCATGGAGGTTATTGAGATGATTCTTTCGTGATCAAATTTATTTTTTGGTTCTTCTCCTTGGGGTAAATTTTAGGTTCATACAAGCTCGTTTAGACTAACTTACTAAAAATAGTAAGTGACTATTTCTTGCCTTTTCTAACTTCTAATAATCTTACACCCCTTAAGTTCCATCATGGAACTCAAAAAAACTAAATAAAATAAGGAAAAATATTTTTTTGGGTGATACAAGATTGCCCTACACCACTGGATGCTCCTACATCAGACACCCAAGGTAATTTGAAAAGCGACCCTGTCACTTCTTAGGAGTTAGAGGAAAACCAAGATGGTTAACCTCAACCTCAAACAACCACGATGAATCTTGAACAGACATTCCTCTCCACTTCACCAAGTACTTTTCATATTGCCTTTTTCTTGTGCTTCTACCCACATGACTATCCAAAATTTCTTCTATATCCTCCCTTTCTGAAATAGGTGTTGGGATATTCCACCGCACTTCTATTATTTCCTCATCAATTCATCCTTCATGATATTCTGTTAAATCTAAAATGTTAAACATAGGTGAAATATGAATTTCATTAGGCAACTCTACCTCATATGCATTCCCTGAATCATGCTTCTTTAGGATCTTACATGGTCCAAACTTCTTCATCTTTAACTTGTTGTATGCACCAATTGGAAACCTTTCCTTTCTCAAATGAACCATGCCTTCATCTCCTACTTGGAACTCCTTATACCTCATTTTCTGATCTACCATAGCCTTATATTTTGATTTCATCTTATTGATATGTTTCTTTACCTCTTCATGCAAATTATTCAAGTGCTCAACAAAATCTTCAGCCTCAGAACTACTCTTCTACCCCTTATCAATCTTTCTTAGTTCAGAAGTTCTTAGACTGTTGGAAAACTATGCCTCAAATTACTAGCTTGGAACCTCTTGAAGACTTGGTGAATTTTCCTTCTGATCGTGCCTTTACTGCTACACCACTGGAAGCTTTCACAGGAGGCACGGTTACACGGTTTGCTTCCTTACTGTAGGCCTCCCTTTTAAGTCTGGCAGTTGGGCGGTGTTACCGCCATACCGTGCCAAACTCCTCACTACCTGGCGATTGGGTGGTGGCACCTCCATACCATGAAGATCCTTTCCTACCTTGGCAATGATGCGGTGAAGGGCGATGGTCAGGCAGATAGATGACTACCTCCTTACCACAAAGGACTTCAGACAACTTGGCGATTTGGCGGTGTTACCACCCTACCGCAAAAGGCTTCTCCATGCATGGTGGTAGCATGGTGAAACCATGGTGTTCAAAGCAGATGGTTACCTTTCTACTGTTGAGTTCATTCAGCTATAGTGCGATAACATGATGGACATGGTAGACAACAGAAAATGATCACCACTTTGCCACAGAGGTCTTTCGGCATCGACACGGTGGTGTGGTAGACTGAGACAGTTAGGTGAATGAGCAGTTACCTCTATACTGCAATGTTGCTTGGAACTATTAGTGGTCACACAATGGAACGACCATACCATGGAGGGTTGTCAACCTTGGAGTAGTACCACGATGATCTCATTGGCTTGGCATGGTGGCATGATAAAGTTCTTACAGACAAAGTTTGATCGGTCTAACTCGTCATACAAGGTGGTGAACGAATGACATTGCAACAAGTGGCATGATAACATTTGTTGATTTTATATCGCCGTTGTAAATCAACATGATTGGCCAAATTTTTAAATATGTGGAAGTGATATACATGCATTAACTGTAAGATCTATTTCAATGGTTGAAAAAGCTCAGTTTTAGGTATTTCTCTGAAACAAAATTAAATGTTGGGGTGGCCCGATGCATGATTGCAGGGTGATTTGATAAAAGATCTAGTTTTCTTGTCGATGAAGTATGAAATTAAATACTTTTTCCCATTGGTTTTTGAATGATATGAAAAGAATAGTCGGAAAATGTGGTTATTGAGACTAAGGTTACGGTGAGATATTATTCATTCATTGTACGTTGTAATACCATTGTAACAGTGAGTCTATTTTCTAACTGAAGTAATGATGCTGTGAGCTAATATCTGAAAGTGAAGTTTCTAACTATGTATGTAATTTTTTTACTATAATACAAGGTGACTTTTCTTGGTGTGGTGCGTTTTTTCTCCCGTAAGGGTTTTCCCACATATATCCAGTGTTATCTCTGTGAATGTGTTTTTTGTCTTTCCTGTTATACTATGATTGTGCATCTTAAATGCAAGAAAGATTTAAATGAAGGTTTTTTCACTTCTCCTCTTAGGTTTTAGTGGTAGGAAAGTGTATTCTACACCTCTAATTTTCCTTTCAAGTGGTATCAGAGCCTGGCCAGTTGTGTTATCCTTGTTAGAAGGGTTGGTTTTTTGTGCTAATTCTATTTTAGTGGGAGTCTTGCAAATTGAGAACCATTTTTTGTTTGAGATGGCAAGTACTTCAAGGAGAGTAGAAATTGAAAAATTATTCAATGGCGATAATTTTGAGTTGTGGAAAGGGCATGTGCAGGATCATCATGGAAAAAATAGGCCCTTAAGTGGCAATAAAATTCAGAAAAATTAGAGTTAGGCAACTTGACATAAAAATTTGAATAAGTTAACTATATTATTTCAAAAATATGTAAGAATAGAATCTGTTGCAAATTGAATGTAGTTTCTAAACTTCTAGGTTTATTTTTATTTTTGAAAAATCTATTTGGTAAAATTTTGAAATTTCAATGCAGTAGTACTTGAATTTCAAGGGAAAAATAAGAAGTAGGTGTTTGTCGGACCACCCTAACCACAATAAAATCATAATATTTTTTTATAAGATTTTCGATATAAGTATAAGACTCATGTCCTGATGTGATGCATATTTTTTTATAATTTTTTTCCATGTAAATAATTAATTATGACTTTTTTATTACAACTTTTAAAAAATATAAAAACTCGTATGTCTGACCACCTTAACTTGGTGAAAACTTCATAAAATTCAATTTTTTTTTTAATCCTATAGTATATGAAGCATAGAATGTGACACATGTTTCAAATTCAAAAAATGTGATATCCTTTCAAAGCTATAGATGTTTTTCAATCAGCCTATCAATCAGGACTTTAGTTGTAATTCAAATAGAAAATGAATAATAATTATTTATGGGTATGTGCAGGATCATGATGGGCCAAAAAGTGGCGATATCTAAGTGATAAGATGGCCCATGTGGCTGACGACATTTTTTTTACCCAAAATTGATGAAACGAAAAGGGTTTTTAAAGGATATTCTCAGGTTTCCACCAATATGAATTATGCTTTACTTTGAATTGAATAAATAATTATTATTCATTTTCTATTTGAATTACAACTAAAGTCCTGATTGATAGGCAGATTGAAAAAAAACTATAGCTTTCAAATGGTATCACATTTTTTTAATCCAAAATGTGCGTCACAGTTTTTGAATCCAAAACATGCATCACATTCTATGATTCACATAATATAGGATTAAAAAATTGAATATCATGAATTTTTGACCAAGTTAAGGTGGTCAGACATATAATTTTTTATATTTTTTAAAAAATTTCATAAAAAAATAATGATTAATTATTTACTTGGGAAAAAATTACAAAAGAATATGCATCACATCGAGACATGAGCCCCCTACTCATATCTAGAATCTTATAAAAAAAAAAATCATTTTATTGTGGTTAGTGTGGTCAAACAGACACATCTTATTTTTTCCCTAAAATTTAAGTACTACTACATTCAATTTGCTACAGATTCTATTCTTACATATTTTTGAAATAATATAGATAACTTATTCAAATTTTTATGTCAAGTTGCCTAACTCTGATTTTTTGAATTTTATTGCCACTTAAGGGCCTGTTTTTTTCCAAGATGATCATGCACATACCCTTATTAAATTGAAAGTAAAGAATATTTTATATTGGTGGAAAGCTAAGAATCTCCTTTAAAAATCCTTTTCATTTCATCAATTTTGGGTAAAAAAAAGTCATTAGCTACAAGGACCATCATATCACTTACATATCACCACTTTTTGGCCCATCATGATCTTGCACATACCCGAAATTGAAAATGGAAGACCTATTGGTAGATAGAGACCTCTGGATTGTTGTATCTATAAATATGCCACAAAGTATGGAACAAGAAGATTAGGACCTCATTGATAGAAAAGCTAGAGGTTTGATAAGACTTTGTCTAGCCGATTCTGTACTCCTTAACTCCCATGAGGAGAAGACTGCAACTTCATTATGGAAGAAGCTTGGTGATATTTATTAGGGAAAGTCTCTGGTGAAAAGGCTATTTTTGAGGAATAAGTTGTACTCCTTGAAAATGGAAGAAGGTGCATCTATAGCAGACCATCTAAACTCGTTTAATATGAGTGTTGCTCAGTTGGCGTCTATGGGTGTGAAGATAGAGAAGGAGGATTGCTACATGCTTTTGTTATGTTCGTTACCTGACGCTTTGGATCATCTTGTAATGGCTATTGGAAGTACAACAACTAATTTCAAAATGGAAGACATGGTTTCCTCATTTCTATCAAAATAAATGCAGAGGACATCTTCAGAGATGGCCAAAGAGGCTCTTGTTGTTTGGGGTAGATCGAAGGAGAGAGATAAGAAGAAGGACAAGTCTAAATCTAAATCTGAAGGGAGATCAAAGTCTTTTGGTAAAAATTCCAAGGTTAAATGTTGGAACTATGGGCAGCCTGGTCATATCCAAAAGGATTGTAAGGAGAAGAAGAAGAAGAAGAAGAATAACTCTTCAGACAAAGACTCTTCTTAGAGTGATGTAGATGCCTTCATTGTAGCCTTGGCGACTCAGGCATCAGATGGCATCTGGTTGATTCAATCAGGTGCATCTTTCCACATGATGTCTCATAGAGAGTGGTTCACTAAGTACAAAAATAATGATGGGGAAAGGTGTATCTGGAAAGCGACTCAACTCTAGAGATTGTTGGTTATGGAAGAGTCAAAATCTAATTTCCTGATAGAAGAATCAAAGGGATTGGTGATGTACTCCACATACCAGGTTTGACTTGTAACTTACTTTCTGTCAGTAAGCTTAATGATGCTAGTATGGAAGTTTATTTCTCGAGTAAAGGATGTAAGATGGCTAGAGGCGCAATGGTACTAGCAAAGGGTGTACAAACTGGTACTCTGTACAAGCTAGATGCATGTCCTATTCAATGTAACATCTTTGTAAAGTCAAGCAATGTTGCTCATGCAGAGAAGAAGGATGGCACTCCTCTAGATGCAAATTCCTTGGAGGTGAAAATCCCAATGAAGAAGACCATGTTGTGGCATCATAGACTCGGTCACATAGACGAGAAAGGTTTAAAAACCTTGAAAATTAAAAATATTGTTGAAGGGCTTGTTGATTGTAATCTTGAGTTCAATTTTTGTGAACACTGCATTTATGGAAAGAAACATCATGTTTCATTTTATTCGAGTCCTCATAAATATTTTGGTGTACTCGATTATGTTCATTCTGATGTATTTGTTCCAATGAATGTCCCTTCGTTATTGAAGTCTAGATATTATGTTTCTTTTATCGATGATTACTCGAGAAGGGCATTTGTATACTTTCTTAAAAGTAAATCAGAAGTGTTCAGTCATTTTAAAGAGTTTAAAAACTTGGTAGAGAATCAGTCTGGAAAGAAAATTAAATGATTGAGGACGGATAATGGTGGTGAGTTTTTTTTTGCAAATTTTGAAAGGTACTGCAAAGACCATGGGATTAAAAGGCATAA
Source organism: Sequoiadendron giganteum (assembly GCA_007115665.2). Lineage (NCBI taxonomy): Eukaryota > Viridiplantae > Streptophyta > Pinopsida > Cupressales > Cupressaceae > Sequoiadendron > Sequoiadendron giganteum. The sequence goes on along the minus strand of VCHN02000014.1, from coordinate 84,382,240 downwards.
AACTACACCTTATACTCCACAACAGAATGGAGTTGTTGAAAGGTTGAACAAGATGCTAATGGAAAGAGCAAGGAGTATGTTGAGCAGTGCTAGTCTATAGCAGAAGTTCTAGGTTGAGCTTGTGGCTACAACATGTTACTTGGTAAATCATTTACCTTGTTCTTCTCTTATTGAAAAAACACCTTTGGAAGCTTGGTCTAGTAAGAAGCCCTCTCTGAGACATATTCATATCTTTGGTTGTAAGGCATATACAAATGTGCTAAATGACACAAGATCTAAGCTAGAGAACAAGGTTGTTAAATGTATCTTCATCGGTTATGGCATTAGTGTGAAAGGATACAAGCTTTGGAATCCTGACACTGAGAAGGTTTTGTATAACAAAAGTGTAATATTTCGTGAGCTGAAGCTTTCAGTAGCTGATCAATAATTAGAGACAAACAAAAGAGAAAAGAAGAATGATGTAGTTGACATTCCTCAAACTCCAGAAAAAGAGGAATTACATGGTGTACCTGAAACTGAGGAGAGTTCAACCAGCTCTGAAAGTTCTAAAGAAGAACCACAACCACAACCAATAAGAAGGTCTACACATGAAAGATATCAACCTAATAGGTATGGTTTCTCTATGTTAGATTCGAACTATGCCTATGCTTTGATTACTAGCACTAATGAGCCTAGGACTATGAAAGAGGCAATTAATATGTCTAATTCAAATTCCTAGTTGGAAGCCATGAATGAAGAAATGACATCTTTAAAGAAGAATGATACATGGGATTTGGTACCTTTTCCTGAAGGGAAAAATTCTGTTGGCTATAAATGGGTATTTAAGAACAGGACTGGTCTAGATGGCAATGATGAAAAGTATAAAGCAAGGTTGGTTGCAAAGGGATATTCCTAGGTAGAGGGAATCGATTATGGAGAAATATTTTCCCCTGTAGCTAAGCTAAAATCTATCAGATTTTTGTTGTCACTTGCAGCCGTGTATGACTTAGAGATCGAGATAATGGATGTGAAAACAATGTTTCTCCAAGGAGAGTTTGAAGAAGAAATTTATATGTCCCAACCTAAGCACTTCGTTGAAAAAGGTAAACAAAATCCTGGTCTGCAAGTTACAAAAATCTTTGTATGGTTTGAAGCAATCGCCTAGAATGTGGTACCAGAAGTTTGACACTTTTGTGTTGTCTATGAGATTTGTGAGATCAAAATCTAATTATTGTGAGTATTAAAAATCTGAAAATGATCACGTGCTTATTATTACCCTGTACGTGGATGATATGTTGTTCATAGGAAATAATAAGACTATGATTTTTGATCTTAAGTCTCAGTTGAATGCAAAGCTCAAAATGAAAGATCTGGGTGTAGCAAGGTATATTTTGGGGATGGAAATAACCAAGGATAGAAAGAGAAGAAAGCTTTGGGTCAATCAGAGTAATTATATTAACACTGTTCTAGAGAGATTCAGTATGAATGATTGCAAGCAGTTAGTTCTTCCAATTTTGCAGTGAGCGAAAATATTTGTTGAAGATTGTCAAAAATATTCTATTGAGATGGAGGACATGACTAGGGTACCCTATGCAAGTGTTGTTGGAATTTTAATGTATACAATGGTCTGTACAAGGCCAAACATTGCCCAACCAATGGGAGTACTTAGCCAATTTATGGAAAATCCAGGAAGGACACATTGGGATGTTGTGAAAAGAGTGTTTAGATATCTAAGGGGAACTTTAGAATGTGCTATGTGTTACCATGGAAATTTTGTTGGATCACAAAGAACTCTCAACATTCATGGATATGTGGATTTGATTGGGCAAGGGACATTGACAACAAAAGGTCCACCAATGGATATACTTTCATGATAAATGGTGGTGCAATTAGTTGGATGAGCAAGCGATAGGTTGTGGTCACTTTGTCCACTAGGGAGGCAAAATACATGGTAGCAACACATGCCTACAAAGAAGTTGTTTGGCTAAGACGTTTGTGTTCTGATATTGGTTTTGATGTAGGGTAGATTACTATTTCTTGTGACAGTCAAAGTGCCATTTGTTTGGTGAAAAATCCAACTTTCCATGCCAGGAAAAAACATATTGATGTGCAGTATCACTTTTGTTAGAGATATGGTGGAGGATGGAAAGGTTTTTTTAGAAAAGGTGGATACTCTGAAGAATGTTTTGTATGCATTGAAAAAGCCAATGAGCACAAAGAAGTTCAGATGGTGTCCAAGTTCGATGGGACTTGGGGCCTATGATTGTCAATAAATTCAAAGTCTAGAGGAAGTCAGTAAGTTTTCGTCAAGTGGGAGCTTGTTGGAAAAATGTGCCTCAAATTACTGGCTTGGAACTTCTTGAAGACTTGGTGAATTTTCCTTCTGATCGTGCCTTTACCACTACACCGATGGAAGCTTTCATAGGAGGCACGGTTATGCAATTTACCTCCTTACCGAAAACCTCCCTTATCAGTCCAACAGTTGGGCGGTGTTATTGGCATACCACGACAGACTCCTCACTACCCGACGATTGGGAGGTAGCACCGTCATACCGCGTAGATCCTTTCCTGCCTTGGTGGTGACATGATGAAGGCTGACAGTTAGGAAAACAGACAGCTACCTCCTTACAATGGAGGACTTTAGGTAGCCTGGCGGTGTTACTGCCCTATCGCGGAAGGCTTCTCCATGCACAATGGTAGCATGGTGAAACTATGGTGATTAGAGTGGACGGTTACCTCTCTACCATGGAGGTCATTCAGGTAGAGCATAGTAGTGTGGTGGACATGGAAGACAACAAAAAATGATGACCACTTTACCCTGGAGGTCTTTTGACATTGGCATGGTAGACTAAGACGGTCAGGAAAATGAGTAGTTACCTTTGTACCATGAGATTGTTTGGAATGGCTAGTGCTCATGCGATGGCACCACCATACTATGGAGGGTTGTTAACCTTGGAGCAGCACTGCAATGACATTGTCATATCATGGTGAACTCATTGGCTTGGTGTGGTGGCACGGTAAAGTGATCGCGAGCATAGTTTGACCTATCTGACTCAATAGACAAGGAGGTGAATGAATGACATTGAGACACATGGTGCAATTAAATTTGTTGATTTTACATCACCATTGTAAGTCAAGATGATTGGCTGAATGTTTAAATCTATGGAAGCAATATACATGCATTAACTGTAAGATCTATTTTGACGATTGATAGAGCCCAGTTTTAGGTATTTCTTTGAAACATAATTAAATGTTGGGCTGTCCTGATGCATGATTACAGGGTGATCTGATCAGAGATCTAGTTTTCTTGTGGGTGAAGTATCAAATTAAATACTCTTCCCCATTGGTTATTGAATGATATGAAAATAATAGTAAAAAAAAAAATGGTTATTGAGATTAAGGTGATGGTGAGATAGTACTCATTCACTGCAGGTTGTAATTGCATTTTAACAATGAGTGTATTTTTTAACCGAAATAATGTTGTTGTGAGCTAATATTTGAAAGTGAAGTCTGTAACTATGTATGTAATCTATTTACTATAATACAAGGCGACTTTGCTTGGTGTGGTGGATTTTTTCTCTTGTATCTGGTGTTATCTCTGTGAATGTCTTTTTTGTCTTTCTTGTTATACTATGATTGTGCATCTTAAATGCAAGAAAGCTTTAAATGATGGATTTTTTACTTCTCCTTTGAGGTTTTAGCATTAGGAAAGTGTATACCGTACCTCTACTTTTCCTTTCATAGACTACTCCCATACACAATCTGGAATGGTGCTTTACTAGTGCTCCTATTGACAAAATTATTGTAAGAAAATTATACTTGTGGTATAATAAAATCCCATCCCTTGGGCTTATATCCTACTAAGCATCTTAGTAGGTTACCCAAACTCCTATTCACTACCTCTGTTTGTCCATCAGTCTGTGGATGGTGTGCAGAAAGTGAACTTCAAATCCTTCTTCAAATTATTCCATAATATCCTCTAATAATAACCAACAAATTTGGTATCTCTTTCTAAAACTATTCTCTTCGGTAGACCATGTAGTTTCACCACCTCTTTGAAAAATAATTATGCAATCTGAACAACATCACTAGTTTTATGACATGGAATGAATTGTTCCATCTTTGAAAATCTTTCCACCACCAAAAATATGGAATCATGCCCTCTTTGTGTCCTTGGAAAGCCAAGAACACAATCCATGCTAATATCCTCCCATGGCCTCTTAGGTATAGGTAATGGCTGATACAATCTAGTAATCTAACTTGCTCCTTTCACCATCTGACATAATCTACAAATTTGTACAAACTTCTTCACATATTTTTATAATTATGGCTATCAATAATTCTCACTAATAAGAGCAATGGTATTATCTTGACCAAAATGTCCAACCAATCTTCCACTATGGTTCTCTTTGATTAGATTCTCTCTGATAGAACTCCTTGGAATGCACAATTGGCTTCCTCTAAAGAACATCCCAAATTGGATTAAGAAATCCAACCATATTGTCCTATCCAATGTAATAGGTTCCAAACAAGCCTTACAAGCTTCTTCAAAGTCTGAATTTTCATGATACAAACTCTTTAGTTCATTGAACCCAACAACCTCTATATTCATCTCTATCAACAAGTTTTTCCTTCTACTCAAGGCATCTGCAACTCCGTTTGACCTTCCACTCCTATACTTAAAAAAAAAAGTATACCTTTACAAAATTTCAACCCATTTCAAGTGTCGGGTATGTGCAGGATCATCATGGAAAAAATAGGCCCTTAAGTGGCGATAAAATTCAGAAAAATCAGAGTTAGGCAACTTGACGTAAAAAATTGAATAAGTTATCTATATTATTTCAAAAATAGGTAAAATAAAATTTGTAGAAAATTGAATGTAGCTTCTAAACTACTAGGTTTATTTATTTATTTTTTAAATCTATTTGGTGAAATTTGGAAATTTCAATAAAGTAGCACTTAAATTTCAGGGAAAAAATAAAAAGTAGGTGTTTGTTTGACCACCCTAACCACAATAAAATGATAATATTTTTTTATAATATTTTAGATATAAGTAGAGGACTCATGTCCCGATGTGATGCATATTTTTTTGTAATTTTTTTCCAACTAAATAGTTAATTATGAATTTTTTATTACAACTTAAAAAAAATATAAAAACGTGTATGTCTAACCACCTTAACTTGGTCAAAACTTCATGAAATTCATTTTTTTTGTTTTTAATACTATGTATGCGAAGCATAGAATGTGACACATGTTTTGGATTCAAAAAATGTGATACCGTTTGAAAGCTATAGATGTTTTTCAATTAGCCTATCAATCAAGACTTTAGTCATAATTCAAATAGAAAATGAATAATAATAATTTATTAAATTCAAAATAAAAGCACAATTTATATTGGTGGAAAGCTGAGAATCTCCTTTAAAAATCCTTTTTATTTCATCAATTTTGGGTAAAAAAAAAGTCATCAGCCACATGGGCCATCATATCACTTACATATAGCCACTTTTTGGCCCATCATGATCCTACACATACCTTGTCTTTGTTTTAAATTTCCTTGAATACTAAGATATTGAAGAGCCCGATGATCAGTATATAAAACAAATTCTTTTGGCAACAAATAGTGTCTCGATTTATTCAAAGCTTCAACTATAGCGTAAAACATATAGCCACTTTTTGGCCCATCATGATCCTACACATACCTTTTCTTTGTTTTAAATTTCCTTGAATATTAAGATACTGAAGAGCCCGGTGATCAGTATATAAAACAAATTCTTTTGGCAACAAATAGTCTCTCAATTTATTCAAAGCTTCAACTATAGTGTAAAAATCTTGATCATAGACAAAATATTTCTTCTTAGCATCATTTAACTTCTCACTAAAATAGGCAATAGGCTTATGTTCTTGACTCAAACCAACTCCTATATGGTAGTGCCACTAGCATGAAAATCTACCTAAAAGACCTTATTGAAATCTGGAAGTACCAAAAAAGGTTGCTCTATAAATTTCTTCTTCAACATATCAAAACTTTTGGCTGCTCCTATCGTCCATTTAAAATCCTTTCTATTCCCTCTCATTGTTTCAGTTAGAGGTGCACAAATACTATTGAAATTCTTAATAAACTTTGTGCAAAAACTTGCTAGACCATGAAATGATCTTACCTCAGTAACACTCCTCGAGGTATTTCATTCAATGATAGCTCTCACCTTCTTTGGGTTCATTTTAAGACCCTCTACTCAGAAAACAAATCCTAGATACACCAACTCCCTCTTCACAAAATTGCATTTCTTTAAATTAATAAATAGCTTCTCCTCTCGTAGCTTCTGAAATTTTTTTTGGATATACATTAGGTGCTCCTCAAATGTGTTACAGAAAATCAAAATATCGTTCAAATAAACAATAAGAATTTTTCATAAAAAATATTTCAATACCTCATTCATAAGCCACATAAATATGCTCGATGCATTGATTAGCCCAAAAGGCATGACTAACCACTTGTACAAGCCCTCCCTGGTTTTAAAGGATGTCTCCCATTCATCTCCTTTTCTAATCCAAATTTGGTGATATCTGCTCTTCAAATCTATCTGCATGAAGTACTCAGCTCTACTCAAACAATCCATAATGTAATCCATTCTTGGCAAGGGAAATATATACTTGATGGTGATCTTGTTGATGGCTCTAGAATTTATACACATCCTCCATTCCCTACCCTTATTTGGTGCTAGTACTTCAGGTACTGCACATGGACTCAAACATTCTCTGATCAATCCCTTCCACAATAGCTCTTGAACTTGTCTATTCAACTCTTCACTCTTTTTTGTAGACATACAATGAGTTGCCTTATTTGATAATCTCACACCAAGAATCGGGTCCATTTGATGACTAATATTTCTTACTAGAGGCAAACCTTCAGGTACATTATCATAAATAATAGCTTGAAACTCATTCAACAAATCTAAAACCTCTATAGGAACCTTAGTAGTATCTTCTTTATCAAAAGAAATGCATAACACATATGCTCATACCTAATACCTTCTATAAAATTTCTTCCATCAACCAAACAAATTCTTGCATTACTACATACCTTTTCCTTTGTCTCTTTCAAGGCTTCAACTTATGAGGAATCCCATCCTTTGTCAAAGAATAGGTGTTGACATGTCCATCATGTACTGCTCACCGATCAAACTACCATGGTCTTCCTAACAACATATGAAAAACATCCATAGGCATAAGATCACACAATACCTCATCATGGTAATTTCCAATCTTGAAATTTACTAGATATTTTTCATTTATCAAGGCTTTATAGTCCTTCTGCAACCAAGAAATTCAATATGGGTTCGGATGCCTTCTTCTCTTCAATTGCAACTTACTAATCATTTCTTCTAAAAAGAGGTTATTAGTACTACTTCCATCAATAATAACATTGCAAACTAAATACCTTAACACTTATATATGGTGCAAACAAAATTCTTCCTTTGAGTTGGTTCCTTCTCCTCATTTAGCAAGGCTCTTCTAGTAACAAGAACCTCTCCTCTTTCTACATCCTTAGAATGTGAAGACTCAACATCTTCATCTACATGTGCAACTTGTGCATTACCCTGAGGTCTTCTATTTTTCCTTCCATGATGTTGAGGAAACTCATAGGCTCTATGTCCTTCTTCTCCACACTAGAAATAGGTTCCACTAAAGCCTCCTCTTCCAGTTCTTGTCTAGATCTTCCTCTTCCTCTTTGGTCTCCATTATTTTGATCGTGAGGATAGTAGGTGTTATCTCCTTTCCAGTTCTGGTTACTATCGGATCCTTCATTCTTCTTTTGATCTTCATTTTGACCTCCATAAGACCATCTAGTAGTCTTTCCACCATGGCCAACATAGGTCATTGTTTGTTCTAAAACCTCTTATTCAGTTGTTCTTCAACCTTTAGAGAAAAATGATGAGCATCCTCAATGGTGGTAATTCTTACCAATGCCAATTATTAATGTATAAATGGATTCAACACGTTAATATAACGAGCAACTTTCTCTTTATTCACCTCAAAATGTCCTATTCAAATTGGGACCTTGTGAAATTCCTTTATGTATTCTCTCACCGTCCTTGCTCCTTACCTCAAGATTTGAATCTTCTTGAGTAGATCTAATTCCTAATTCATTGGAATGAATTATTTCTTCAATTTTGACAACATTTGTCCCATTTGGAAAATTTTATTTTTTCCTTGTCTTCCTCTTTCTAACTGGACCTCTTTCCACCATATACTAGCGTGAAATTTCAATTTTGTCTTTGCAAACCTCACTCTATGAGGATCTTCAATCTTCTCAAACTCAAAAAATTCGTCCGTGTCATTGATCCAATCGATCAATTCTTCAAGATTTAGATTTCCACTAAAAGTTGAAACCTCCATTTAAGGTCTCTTCCCAATGCTTGAGATTACTTGTGTAGACATACGAAATTAACATTATTAATTAAACATCACATTTGATAATTCTTCCCTCTTAATTAAATTAAATTAAATTAATTAACTTCCTAAAGCCCCTTCATTTAATTAAATCATACACATTTAATTAAATCCATTTTCCTCTCATTTGATTTAAAATAAATACAAAAATTGAAATCAAATGTCATATCACCTAAACTCTTGTTAGATTAATCAAATCATGATTAGTTTAATCCTAATTACATGAATCCTCTAGATTCATCCACTTGCACAATAAATCACTTTATTTGATTTATTAAAAACACCTATTTTACCTCACAAGGGCATATTCCCAAGGAATATGCCCTCATTAAATCTCATGTTTGATTTTTTGGACAAACACATTTCCCCCCAAAAACCCTCAACCACATGCATTTATTGCCATTTTTCAAATTTGATTGGGCACATTGGCCAAAACTTGCACAAGCTTGGGCCAATCCCATTATGACAAGTGGCTCTCTCCTATTGGATGGGATTTAGTCCCACATTGCCCAATCTTGGCTTCTCCTCTCTCAACTTCTCCTATAAATGCAATGCATTTTCTCTCATTTCATCATCTACAATCTACAATTTGAGCACAATCATTATAGGCAACTTGAGTTCATTAGCATCTCATTGCCTATCATCTAATTTGGCTTATCAAGGATTGAGAAAGGGCTCTTTCACATATTCAAAGAGCACCAATCCACCATGGAATAGATTTGCATTCATGTTTTATGTTCTTTATTTAGTTTTCATTATTGTTTCAATATCTCATTTAGCATGTTTAAACTAGGTGCAATATTTCATGAGGATGTTGAACTTGTTATGTTTGTTTGATCATGGAGATGTATGATAAAAACTAACATTTGCAGATTTAGCATCCTACAAATGGCGCTAGAAGGAGGGTTGGTTCATGTTTCTTTGAAAGAAAAAAATATACCTATCTAACATGCTGCTTGCATTCCTAGATTTGGTATCTTAGCTGAAATAGCTTCCATTGGTGTCTTGGGTGCAAAGTCATTTTAAAAGTCTTATTCTATTTTCTTCTCTTGGTAGTTCACAGTTCGTAGTTTGAAATTTCAAATTTGAAAATAGTATTAAATTGCTTCTTATAGTTTTGGAGGTCAGTATGTTTGAAGCAAATCTCTTTGAATTTGAAGACCATCCCCTGCCTATATTTGTCTTTGTTGATACAGTTTACTTCTCTCTGAGATGCGTTCTGGAGTATGTCTAAAGTAGATTTCTTCAAATTTAAAGACCATCTACTGCATATGTCTACCTTTACTAAGATACAGTTTATTTATCTCTGAATGCTCTCATGGTCCTTCTATCAGCTTTTCCTATTGGAACAAAGTTATTTTAAAGAGATCAAATCATAGTCTGAATGGGCCTTGCTATAGATTTTACTATCCATATTATTTCTTACAGTTTTGGAGGTCAGTATGTTTGAAGCAAATTTCTTTTTGAAGACCATCTGCTACCTGTGTTTGCTTTGGTTGAGATATAGTTTACTTCTCTCCTGAATTAGCACAATACGTTTGAAGTAGATTTCTTTGGATCTGAATAGAATCCCCACCCATAACATTTCCATTGGGAACACCAGTCGGGGCAATGAAGTCCTTTTGTATTAAATGAAAAAGACAACGATCTATGTGCAAGTTGATGACAATGTCGCCCAAGCTTTTCAAGAGCATAACAACCATCTTCAGCACAGTATTATTGTCAATCTGCCTTTCCAAAGTACATTTCTTTGAATTTGAGGACCATCCCCTACCTATTTTTTCATTCACTGAGATATAGTGTATTTCTATTTGAATGTGCTCGAGGGCAGTATGTTTGAAACAAATTTATTTGAATTTGAAGGCCATCTGCTACTTGTGTTTACATTTTGTGGAGATACAATTTATTTATCTTTGAATGCATTTGTGGGTCTTCTATCAGCTTTTCCTTTTGGAACAAAATCATTTTATATTCCACTAAACAAGATATCAGTTTACATGGAAGGTCTTGACCAATAAAAGTTGAAGCATCTCAAACTTTAAGTAGTTTGTGTGCCATGTCTCTTCACAATATCTTTATTCATTAATGAGTGATCACATAGGGACAATATTACAAACATTTGGATGGGACATAAAGCTATTAAGAATCTGTGTAAAGCTCGCAACCTACTGGTTGTTTCCTGTGCTACTCTATGTTCCCACACCTGTGCTGCAAATAACCTCCTATCTAGGGCTTTAATTCTCAAATCTCAAAGTATGTCACACATCTGTGTCAACATGAAAGTTGTCTGAATGAACTTTAAAGATATTGATCTTTTGTCAGTAGATCCCTCAATATTCCCTTAGTATCATAAAGAGCAATAGATGAATCGGTGACACATTAATGTTCTTTAGGTCGAGCATGCATTAACACTTTTTGATCTGATATGAATCCATTGACTTTGTTGTAGGCCACACATTGTCTCTTCAATGTCAATTAAATGCAGTAGAAATCAATTGCACCTCTCCCTGTCAAGTCTTTTTAATGTGTGTGGATAAATGCGATAGGAATAAGCGCACCTAGGAGCCCATGATTTAGCCTTTGTATTTGAAAGATCTGATATGCATGTTTGGGTTTGTTTCTTTTCAGTGTCGTATTTTGTACCTTACATTATTATTTGTTTAGGTGGGTAGGTAGATGAGGAAACACAATGACGAACTTGTAAGAAAAAGCATATACTTTACTATTAGTTTTCTTTACATTTATTGATTATATGGTGGCTAAAGGCTAAGCTGCAAATCATGTTTTTCCTTCTTCTTTTGCTAGTGTTCACATGTATAGGTATTTAGTGGCATGTTTATGTTGATGCAAGCACCGGTGAAGATTGACCTTGAACTTGCATAACTTTTCCCAAGTGTCGGCAGCCATTCAAGCACCAACATATGGTGAAGTATAGTTTCTTTTTGAGGAACATGATATTTATGAAATCTAATGTCAAGGACTTGAGGGAGTTCTGGAACCTTTACAGGCTGCCAATAGTATCTTTTATATATGGCCTCTTTATCATGATAGGACCTAACTATGAATTATGATATATCTTTCAGTAAACGTGAATTTTCTATATGGATTGAATTGGCCTTAACATTTTCCATTATGTAGTTTGACTATCATTATAGTTCACTGATTTGGCCTTTATTTTATTTTGTTCATTCTGTGTGGTATACTCAAATAAGATTCTAGTTGAAGCATGCGAGCAATCAGATATTGGGTAGGTTGAGGGAAAATGTGTTTTAAATTAGCTTTCGAGTGTTTGAGCCTCCCAATGTCAGTAATGAGGGAAAATAGAACATTTAAAACTTGTTACAAATTGAAGTTTTTCTTGAAAGGGTGATATGAAAGGTAAATCAAATTTCGTATGAATCATGATTACAAATCTTGTATATATGCCCACATTTACCATGTCTTGATTCACATTAACAAAATATGATGTTGTATATTTCTCTAATTTTTGAGATAAATCTTATTTAAAAAAAAAATTGTGTGTTGTCCATAGGTGTTGACATTGGGATCAAACAAAAATGAAGGTGAACTAAATGAAGTTGAAAAACTTGAAGATGAAAACTTGAAAAATAAAAGCATTTTTTAATGCTTGTTATAACTCGAGGCTCCAATTCTTTCTTTCGTTTTCTATTTCAAACCAACTCACTTTTTAATTTGGGTCTAAATTCAATCATTGACTGGATTAATTTTCAAAGTTGGATTAAAACTGAACATTAGATACCTACTAAATTTTAGTTTGGGTTCTAAAAATTGAACAAGGCAACTTCACATCTCATTTGGTGCTTTTAAAATGAACTCATCACTGCTTTATGGACTTAAAATGAACAGGTGTTTGTCATTTTTTGCAATATTTTTCACAAATTAACATCATTTAAAATGCATATGCGCTTCTCTCGTGATTCATAGTGATCTTGAGAATCAAAAGCATTTTTGTGATATTAAGTTGTCAAAAATATTGCCTTCACACTTTCATTTTGGGAACTAAAAATTGAACAAAACACTTTGCGAGTGTGAGTAAACTTGTGGCGAGTGTTCTCCCTTTGTTTCTAAATGAAGGTTGATTGAACTATGGATGAGTTTATTTGCTTTTGTTTAACTTAGAGGGCTTGCCTTGTGGGGAAAAGTACTCACCCAAGGGAATGACCCAATCGAGAACACGCTAAAGCAAAGCGACTTCCAACCGGTATATAAGTGTGGATTCTTGAGGAAAGTTCAAGAATCACGAGGATTATTCTGACAAGATGGACAAAAATGGACTCTCGCTGACGTTGGATAATCCCCCATGAACATAATGCCTAAATTAAAACCCTTTGTTTAGAAAGAGGCGAAATCCTTGTCTATTTTGTTGGTGCAAAAGGTCATGTCCTTTGAAGTTGCCCCACGTTATACATGCGGTTTTGTTGTAGAGATGGAAAGTATGCCATGGGAGATTCATGGGGACTAATTCTTGGATGACCCGAGAAGCGTGTGTCATGGAGGGGAGCCAGTGTGGTCAAGCATTTAGCCATCCACACAAAATATGCACAGCTGGATTCGTCCAAGTGGGAACCCAACAAAATATTGTCTCATCATCCTAGGGTTGTACATGTGCTTGGAATCAAAAACACTTTGCTTGGATTCAAAACATTAAAAAACAAACATTCACAGTACCTTCAAATTTCAAACCCCTTTTAGGAAACAAATACCTTTGAAGAATTTAAGCAATCTTGCTTTCCCTAGGGATCATATCCTTAGATTTTTCTAAGTGCTTAGATTCTATCATCATTTGTTTTCAATAAGGTTAAACATAGGAGAATTTTGCCCTATTTTCCTTGATTTCCACATAATGGACTTTGTGGGATGAAAATGAAAGTGGGGCATTAGACATACAGTTTGAAAGATAATAAAGCAAGTGCTTCTGGTAAAAAGAACACACTAAAGAAAGATAAAAGACAAACTAGATTACACATGTGTTTTCTAAAATGATTTCCCGCAAGATCAAAATCCAAAAATCAAAGTTCAAGAAGCTTAGTCTGAAAGCTTGTTAGGAGCGTCTTGAGAGAATTTTTGAATTTAGGGAAAGATTGGTTTACAACTTTTTTAAAAAAGCTTCAAGAAACAATCTTGAGTTGTATGCATTCTACTATCAACTAAATCTCAAACTTTTTGAAAGGTTTTCTTTCCTTCCATAGGAAGTATAGCATGTTCTTCAACACCGAGGTCTTGTAAGAAGAAGTATTATCTAGGTCAAGTATCAAATTCAATCACTTTCATCCATCTCTCAACCATCAAAATCAATCAAAAATCACCTCACCAACAACTCTTGGAAACCTTGTAAACATCTTTTATGCTAAAATTTTAGGCGAAATCAAAACCACTTTGTTTGAATTAACACACCTAGTCAAACCATCATCTTATACATGAGTTTTCTCTAGGATAAAACAACTTCCTAGGGTTTATGAGTTCATCTTGTTTGGCTTAATACACTTAGCCAAATTATCGAATCATCACCTCGTTTGACTTAACACACTTAGTCAAACCGTCCTCTTATGTACAAGTCCACTCTAGGATAACACAACTTCCTAGGGTTTACAAGTGCATTTATCACATTTTGTTTGACTTAACACATTTAGTCAAACTATCAATCTAATCAAAATCAATAAAAGTCCTAAAAAGTTTAGCATTTCCTTCAAAGTTTCTTTAAAGAGTTTCATTCATCTGTATCACTCATCTTTCATTTATCTCATCCTCATCATCACTTTTCTCCTTCAATTATCATAGTTCTTCGCTTCTTTGAACCTAAGGTTTAGACTGATCTAAAGAATTAGAGATTCATCTCTTACATTCTTGAAAATTGATCTTCATTTTATGGTTCAAACTCGATCTCAACACCAGAGGGACATGGAATATAAAATTGATCCATCCATCATGAGAAATTCAACCAAACTATCCAAATCTTACGATGCCAATTGATTATCGAAACTCACATTCATGCAATTCAAACATGGCATCATTATCTCCTCCAAAATTTAACGATACAAATGTGAGTATGCCCAATCAAAATTTTGGAACAACTTACCCAATCATAGATTTAAATCCAAGTCCAAATATGCAAATATATCAACCAAACACTCAATGCATGAGTTTTCCAAACAACATTATCCCACCAAATCCATACATGCCAAATACAAGTTTGTTGAAAATGAACATTTCTAGTCCACACTTGGTGAACTTTGGGATAGATATGCTTGAAAATCCCCCTAATGTTGTTCAAAATCCTAGCTATATATTGGAAACTCCATATGTTGATTCAAATCAAGGTAACACCATGCAAAATCAAAGTTACCTAAATCAAGGCAATATGATTCTCAACCACAAAAATGTTCAAAGTCAGCCTATAATTCCGAATCAAAACATCATACCAAATCATCCCATTTTGCCATCGGTATCAACAACAGGTGGCAACCATCTAAGCAATCGCAACAATCAACACCATCCCCAACCCACCACCACCGCCACCAAAACATAATATGACCAATTCATTCTCAATCATGTTGAAATCCACTCAGGAAGCTTCCCGCAAAAAGGCGCTCCAAAACCGACAAGCCACACAAGTTGTGCAAGACGCACATGCCGCTCATATGGCACAAGCAATCCAACAAGCACACGCTCAAGCACGAGCACAATTCCAAGCTCAGCAAGTGCAAGCGCAAGAACAATACCAAGCTCAATTGAAAGCATGACAAGAAGTGTATCAACAAGCCTTGCAAGACTACCAATTACAGCAGCAATACGACCAACAACAAGCGTTGTTTGCGCAACAACAACAGCACGACCAACAACAAGTGTTGTTGGCTCAGCAGAAAACACATGCATTACTCACTCAACAAAGCTTGCAACAGATTCCCACCACAATTGTTGAAATAAAAAATCAAGATCAATCTATCAATGAGAACCTTGAAGATGTTTCCACCTCGACCAATGATCAAATCAACATACACCAAGAGCTACTTTTCAATAATGATAAAAATCCACCAAAAATACCCAACAATGATCAAATTCAAGAAATGTCAACATCACTTGATCCTATGGTTGAAGACATTTATAATCTCTTGTCCACAATTGTTGAAAACAATGTTCAAGATCTTGAAGATACTTCTACCCCACCGAGTGATCAACTCAACATTCATCAAGAGCCACTTTTTAGTGATCTATTTCAAGATGTGTTACAATTGTTTGATCCCATTGATATAATCTATAATCCATTGACCAATGGTCATATTCAAAAGTTCTCTACATCACCTTATGAGTTAGAGGACATATCTCAAGAATGTATTCCAAAGCATGATCAAAATCTATCACCAAGGTCTAGCAATGTTCCTTCCCAAGACATATTAACATCCTTTGACCTCATGGTTATAGATATTGAAGGAATCCCTAGCTCAATATTTGATCCAAATCCACTCAAAGCTCAAGAGAATATTGAGCCACTTCCCAATGACGATGTCCAAGAACACACTATAAGCAATCCATCCTTTGAAATTGACCCATGTCAAGAACTTGATCCAAAGCATGTTGAAAATAGTTCTAAAATCACTCAAGATCAATAATTTGTATCTCCAAGATACTAAAATGATCTAATGGGCACTCTCCTATCTATACAAGATTCCTCAAATGATGATCATATCCATATAGCACATATTCCTCCATCTACCCACAAGATGCTTTCTTTGGGTGGACACGTAGATGATCTTCATTCAAAACAAGTCTCATACTCTTGATATCATTACCAAAGAACAAGAGTCTCCTACTCTTAACATTTGTACACCTGATCAAGATATAGAAAAATACAGAGACATATCAGAAAGGAGTCATGAAGAGGGCTTCTACAAAGATTGTGAATCAAAAACATCATGTGAAAGCATAGCAAGAATGAATCATGAGGAAGAATTTTACAAGGAAAGTGAACTATCAACATTTATTGAAGAAGCATTAACATCCGATATTTCACAAGATCAAGCTAAAGATATCAATCAGGAAGCCATCCCACATATGCAGGATCCTACCCCTTATAAAGTTGGATCACTTACTTTTTTTAGGGCAATCTATTTTATCAATAAAGAAGTTGACACTTTTGAAGATCCACCACAAAGCAAAGAGAGATTAAGACCTTGGTTCCAAGGTAAATCGTATCCTATTGCAAATAAAATGTTTCAACAGATGAATTATCAAGGCAGAGGATTAGGCCTACATGAACAGGGTATCCTAGAATCAGTGCAGATTATTGGCAATCCTAAGCATCAAGGCCTTGGTTATTCGACAATCAAGGGATATAAACATATCAGGGATACTTCTACAAAACTGGGAGCAACTTCGTCTTAAAAAACCATCAACATAGCGAGCATGAAGAATCCTTGTGATGAAATCGATGCCAATACTACAACCCACCACGTCATGAATCTTCATCCACCCATCACCCCATCCACGAATTGGGACCAAAATCAAAAGAAAGATTTGAATCAAAGCATGAAAAATGTCATTAAAAAAAAAGTAGCGAAGCACGAAGGACAAATCAAATACAAATGGACACCAAAGAATACAAAGAATGACTATCCCTATCAAACTCCATTAGTCAAAGAAACTATGAGAAAAAATAAAAAATGGAAAAGTATACATCAAATAAGTCCACAAAGACAAAAGCAGGCTTCTCAAGCAACATAGAAAGTGTCTCAAGCAGTTGGTCCTAATTCCATGCATACTTTCACATCCACCCATTATTGCTCTTCTTCCCAAGTTTGGAGATTCAAAGGTTCCAAACCATCAACCAATCCATATGTTATTCCTAAAAACACTCCATCCAAACCTCCATGCATGATATCCAATTCTTACATTAACCATGTGTTGGCAACGACCCTTCATCATAAGGATTCAGAAGGCACTCTATTGTGATGTGTGCATAAAGACAAAGTTAACTCCGATATCAGCAAAGCAGATCAGGGATCTCAAATGTTGCATTCAAGTGCATGTATCTTGGAAAAGAAACATCTTCAAGAAGGATACCGGTGGCATGTTATGACACAAGCATCAACATCAGCACCACGAGGTGGTCTAGCATCAGCTTAAAATATCTTAGAAAATATAAAAAAATCAAAAAATATAAAAAGCCCAAAAAAAAAATTAAATCATAAAAATGATTGAAAACAGTAAAGAAAAAAATCATCCTCTAGTGAAAACCATTTCGGTGGTGCTTTGGACAGGTACCATGATGAAAACCTAGAAAATAGGCATCTTATGTAGAATCGAGCATCTACGTGCGCCAGTTCAGGAGAAAGCATCTTATCACATCCATAATAAAGCCAACATTTCAGTCGTATCATCCGTTCATCCATGAACCGTTTATCCAACCTATTACCATCTCTCTACCTTATCTTGATCTTGATGAAGGTTTGGTAAATGCTTTACACTTGTTTATGGTAAGCATCTTGACATGGGTCATTTTCATTAATCCCATCCTACTTAGCGTTATCTGAGCCTTAAAGCATTATACAAATAAGAATCCATTTTGCAAACACCTTATCTTTTCACAAGATGATCCATATCCATTTGTCCATCTATCTATCCAAGAATCTGCCCATGGCATTCCATACATTGCTAGACACTGGGGGCAGATATCTACATTCTTTCTTCGATAATAAATCTTGATATATACCCTCTAACTTATCTGGTAATTCAAACATTGGAAAACATGAAATCAAATTGACCAAGCAATTGTGAGCACCAAGTCAAATCACTAGCCCATGGCATATTTTGACAGCAAGACGATGTTCCTTATCATGATTTATCTTTCGTCAAACATTAATCCAAACAATTCATATTAGTTGCATCTAATGTGCACGTTAGTGTCACATTAAATCATCAAAACAATTTTGTTCCAAATCAAGCTTCATCAATCTCGATCAATCGAATCCAATCAATTATCACCTTGTTTGACTTAACACGCTTAGTCAAACTATCATCCTGTGCACGAGTTTACTCTAGGATAACACAACTTCCTTGGGTCTCCAAGTCCACTATCATCTTGTTTGGCTTAACACACTTATCCAAATTATCAAATCCAGAATCGCCTCATTTGACTTAACACACTTAGTCAAACTACCCCCTTGTGTACGAGTTTACTCTAGGATAACACAACTTCCTAGAGTTTACAAGTACATTATCACTTCTATTTGACTTAACACACTTAGTCAAACTATCAATCCATCAATCCAATCAATAAAAATTAAGCTTGGTTTTCAACAAAATCCCAAAACAAAGCACTGATATCATCACGTATCCATATCCAAATTGTCAAAATCATCAAAAATCCAAAAATATGTCAAAAATC